>LOEQ01000336.1:384886-397854 GCA_001685075.1 Bramus lutescens | reverse complement strand
CCACACATGGTGCAAAGCAGCCCTTGCAGACAGAGTACCATCCTCTCTTCCTGATCCACAGACAACCAAGAAGCTATTTGACAGTCTCCTATGGACACCATGGTCTCTGAAAATGCCAATCCAGAGTATGGCTGATGCTAGTTGCCGAATGTATTAGTTCTCAGCCCCCAGTGGCAGGACCAGGACCGGTTTCTTGGAAGGATCACATATCTTAAAAGCTTGGCATCTGGCAGGACTTCACGTGTGATGCACAACAGTTATGTCATCATCATCGACGGCTCCCCAGTTCCAGGAGAGTCATGAGGAGGGCAGCCCTTAAGGGGTCCAGAGTTCAAGGGGTCCAGAGGTGCCGTGAGTCATAGTGTGAAGCACAGCTGCTCCTCTGTGCCTTAGCCTACCTGAGGGTCACTTGTCCCTTCTAATCCCTGAGCCCACAGGAGATGCCATTCACTAAACCCTGTTGACCAAAGGGACACCTAGAAGTGCCCCACCAGGGCTAAGATGTAGCCTCAGTAGAGAAAGAATTTGTCCTCTAGGGTACCTTGAGGGGAATTCCTTCTCAATTAATTCCCATGTGCTTTCTTTCTGTCTGGATGTGGCTATGCAGAGGAGTGATGGCTCTGGGGTTCTCTGACAGTTTCTGGACTCTAAACCTGCTTGGACCAGGAGCATTGTACAGCCCATTCAACTCTAAGTTTCTGGACCACAAAGTGGGGTACTGTGGCTTCATAAGATCAGGGTTGGGTAAATAAATCTAGGAGATGGAGAAAAGCACTACATAACATTTTTGGTGGGGCCTTAGAAGATGTCTTAAGGACTGGAATCATCTTGTCCACTTCATGTATGCAACACCACAAGTGGAAATCCAGCAACAGTGGAGGAGCAAATGAAGCAAACGTATCACAACAGGTTGGCTTGTGCTGAGGAGAGACTGGGAGGTCACAGGTCTCAACTGTCTCTTCCTAGCTGAGTCGTTCTCTGCAGTGTGATCAAGCAGACATTCGCAGACATGGAGAGACCACCTGCCCCATCTGCAGAATCGTCACGTGTTCCCAGTGACCTGCCGGAGAATCCCGAGCAAGCACAGGCAGAGGGCAGCAGGCAGCCACACTGCCCAAGCAAGGCCTCCCNGTACCCAAAGCCTTGTGGCTTGAACAAAAGCTGAGTTTCCTCCTGGCAGAGTAACTAGAATTCTGTAAGCAGAAGGGAGGGTGAAGAGAGGATGCTGTCCGCCCACGGATGAGCTTCAAGAGCCCCTGCCGATGGGGAGTGATAAGGAGCTTAGCTCAGACACTGCTGTTTGATCAAGTTGCCATCTGTGGGATTTACCAACCGTGAGTGGGGCTGGGGATATCTCCCTGCTACAGCCTGGCTAGGGCTATGCAGACACACTTTATCTGATCCTGGGGGAAATCACTTTCTAAGTAAGCTAGCCGTGATGGCTTCAGAAGACGGCCACTTCCCCATATGGGGAAGGTCAGTGCGCACCCCCCTACACCTCTGAATAGGTGACTGTGAGAAGCATGCTGCATGTTAAACACCCCCTTCCAGGTTTGCACGGAGAGTCGGACACTGCATGCAAAGGCAAGCTCTTCCTGGAGATGAGGTGGATCCATTCAGTAACACAGACAGTGTCTGAACGGTTTCCCTGCCTTGATGCTCAACACCTTGATGCCCTGAAAATTCCAGGTGCTTTGCCATGGTGGCAGCATCATCAGTTTTCTGTGTTCTATGCCATTGTACCAGAGACTCATGCCTGGGACTTACTCTTCAGTCAACAAATATTGAATCTCCAGAATTAGCCGTCCCTGGAGGAATGAGATTCACCAGGACCCAGCTTGCAGGTCACACCTCTTAGGATTTACAATGGCCACCTCAGCTGTGGACTTTAATGCAAGATATCGGGGTAACGCAGCTGAGGGCCAGATTTCTCAACATGGGATCCAAAATGACATGGAGCTGGAAGTCCCTCAGCCTTTGGTCTAGGCAGTGAGGGCTGTCTGGTTTTCCTCTCTGGGTGCTTCCCCGTCAGCAGCTCCACCTGCTGCCATTTACTGCCTGCTGGCCTAAGCAGTCTTCAAACGGTAGTTAGAGGGCTTCCTGTGCCACTCACTGGCTACCAGGTTCAGGTTAAGTGATCATTGTTTCTCATTGGGCAGACAGGTGGATGGACAGATACAAACTATCCCGTCTCAGGCTCTCATGCTTGTATGACTTCTCTTGAGGAGATGTGAACAAATGTCCATTCTTCCAAGGTAGGATGCTAATGACAGATCCAAGAAACAGTTCAACCATTTCTAACCTGGTGAACCAGTGGGTTTACCAGGGCTGTTTATAGGGTATGGGCAACTTAAAGATGTCCTGGGTGACAACTCATGAGAGCTGCATTCTGGCTCCCCTATGTAACTTGCAGGTGCCATGGAAGACTGTAGAACCTTGCTCATACTTAGCTCTGCTTAAACAACCTTGGGGGAAGGGCCCTTTACTTTTTAGCTTCCTGAATGTTAAGAGTTCCCTTCTAGAAGGGAGTGACTCAATTTTGAGGAATGGCCTCACAACATGCCTTGTGCTGGGTGTAACCTGCATCACTGTCCCCATTGGGAATTAGTGAGGGCAAGCCAGGCTCTCTAGTTCCTCTGCTCAAGGGACCTTGACAATGACTCAGACTCTGTGTGCTCACCCTGATGGTGTCTGGTCTGCCTCCAGAGTTGTGCACAGAAGGATGATGGGGCGCTGTGACTCTGTCCTTATGCTCTTAGGTCATCAAGCTGATAGGATTCACCCACATCATGGGAGGTTGCAATGAACCCTGATGCTGTTAGGGGCAGTCTTCTGTTTCATAACTGGAATTTTTCTACCATGTTAATGGGCAGCTGAAGCAGCTGTGCCTGCCCAAACTACATTCAGTCTATAGAGAATCAGTATGGCAGCCAGTAAGACATCTGCTCCAAAGCATCAGCATCATGTGAATTTGGGTGATAGCATTTTGTTCTCCAGCAGAGGTTGAGATCATATTTCTGTCTTTGCTGCTGTATGTCAGCCTAGGAGCAGGGGCTCATATCTTGCATCAGGCCTAGATGCAGCCCACCTGTCAGCTGTTCACTCTTTCCAGCAAACACCAACGTTGCATGTAGTGTGTGGCATCCTGATAAGTCCCATATCCTTGTAATCTCATGCCCTTGGGTGTCTGAACGGGATGTGGGCTCGTAATGCTTGCACTGTAACTCCTCCAATGGGCTGGGCATTGGGTATAGGATACAAGCAGTGTTCACTCTGGTGGAAGATGTCTAAATTCCATGTAAATAAAATGAGGAGGGATCTCGTGACAGGTATGTGTGGTGTCTGCTTACAGCAGGCGAAACTAGTGTCTAAATGGGAAATGAGGCAGGTGAATGAGCCATACTAAGGATTTGGCTAATTCAATATGGCGGTGGGGGAGGGAAGGCAGCATCTTAGATTTCTGTGCCGGTGGAGCAGCAGTTCAGTCGTGCCGTTCAATAACTGCATCTAGCATCAATGGCTTTCTTGAGATGTGCCAAATACCATTCCAAGCTTTTCACATGAACTGAGCCATCCAATCTTACAAGGAATCTAACAGGTTTATCAGTTACCATTTCACACATTAGAAATGACACCGGCGAGACCAGGGTCACATGGACAATTGAGATCAACCCGCGCATCTCATCCAAGTCAACTGGAAGCCAGATTCTGGGCAAAGCAGCCTCCGAACTGTACACGGCCTCTCTTCTGAGAGCAAGAGAGTGAGCACTGACAGACAGGGAAACCTCTGTGAGGTAGCTCTGGTGATGGAGGGCTTGGCAAACGTGACAAGTATCGGGAAGGCAGGGATGACAGTGAATGTAGATTTCCAGAGGATGTTTTGGAGACCTGGTGGCTTCGGATGGGAGGAAGGATGTTCAGGGACAGGTGTCGGGAGAGCAGCAGGGATGCTCAGAGGAGAGAAAGTGTCTGAGATGTGTGGAGGAAGCCATTCCACTTACACGGAGCTTTAGGATGCTTACTGACTTCGAGATATTGAAAAGGGAGAGAAGGTGACCAGAGATGACAGCCTTACATCCAAACTGAAGGGTTCCAAGGACCAAAAGATCCCTGTTTGGGGCTGGATCGCAACAGTCCCCGTGGGCTTCAGTGACACCTGATGGAACGAATGAAGAAATATGGCTAAGACAGGAAACCAGCCTGAGAACTCAGGGTAAGACAATGGGGGCACAAAGTCCTGATTGCACTGGGCTGTGTTCCCTCACATGTATGACAGAGCAGAGAGCCCACTATGTATAGGGACACAAGAGAGCTGGGAGAGCAGGGCTGATTGTCAGGTTGGGTGAGATGTCTGTGACCAGAGACCCTGAAAGAGCCAGGCCATTCTTCATGGTCCCCAAGGGTTAGGATCCCAAGAAAGCCCTTGCCTCATTACTAGAGCAAGGGCCACAGGGTGGCTTTATCTTTCTATAAGGTTCTAGAATCAGACAGATCAAGTGCAGCTGAAATCTACCGGGGTCCTGCAGTGCAATGGGGCCGGTCTCCACACTGCACAGGTCGCAGACGAGTACTGTCCTGTAAGCCTCAAAGTGACTGAGGGACATGGCACCAGGTCATAATAACCCCAATTTCCCTTTTGCATTTCCTTCTGCGTGATATCGTGATGTCTCTTAGAAGTCTCTGCCACCACTGCTTGTGCACCTCTGGAATCCAACAGCCACTGAACTTCCAGACCTCACTATCTTCCTAATGGAGTACCTACTTAGCTTCTGCTTGTCCTGCAAAATTAGATGTCTCTTCTGACAATGACTTTCTCTACATGGGAGAGGCACACAGGTGCTAGTCTCCTGCAGAAACCTCAGAGAGGCCTGGCATTCATTTGCAAAGAAAGCTGTCATATGGCTGCTGGGTGACTTAAGCAATGGAAGTGTGCCATATCATAGCCTGGATACTGAAAGTTCAAGGTCCATGGGGCTGGTTCTGCCTGAGACCTCTCTGACTTCTCCCTGTATTCTTGCAATGGCCATCCTTGGGTTTGTGTCTGTTCTGTCGGTCTCTCTCTGTGTCTCTATCTGTCTCTCCCTATATGTATGCATATGTATGGAATATTTGTGTATATATGCATATATAAATATATGCACATATATGCATATGTAAATGCAGGTATATGTGTGCCGCTGAACACACAATGGGGGTCAGATTAATAAGCTTGGATAGTGGTCATTGTCCTGGATGCGTTTTTTTTGTTTGTTTGTTTGTTTTTTTCCACTTGACACAAACTAGAGTTTCCTGGGAAGAGGCAAGCTCAACTGAGACAATGCTCCTACTGGATTGAACTGTGGCATATCTGTGGGGGCATTTTCTTGATTAGTGATTGATGTGGGATGGCCCATCTCACTGTGGGTGGCACCACCCCTGGGATATGGTCCTGGAACATATAAGAAAGTAGGTTGAGCAAGCCATGGGGGTAAGCCAGTAAACAACATTCCTACATGGCCTCTGTTTCAGTTCCTGCCCTGAGCTCCTGCCCTTACTTCACTTCATGATGGACTGGAAACTATGAGGTTAAATAAGCCTTTTCCTTCTCATGTTGCTTTTGGTCATTATCGTGGCTGCTTTCCATGGCAATGGACACCTAACCAAGGCAGTCCTTGTCTTCTGCCTTGTTTGTGACAGAGTCTCCTTGTTGATTTCCTACTGTGTATGCCAGGCTTGCTGATACGGGGATTCTCCCGTTTCTACCTCTCATCTATATACGTACAGGGGTAGTGGCATTGTAGACATACTTACTATGCATCCAGCTTTACATGAGTTCTGGGGAGCCCAACACAGGTCTTCACGCTTGTGCGGCAGGCACTTTCACCCATCAAGCCTTCTCCCCACCCTGATATGTGTTCTAGCCTCATTGCACCAGCCTTGCTATCCAGGGTCTACCCACATCCCCTCATTATTGCAATCCTTTCTATAGTGAACCCATGCCCAAACTGAGTGGTAGGATGAAATTCTGAGGCCGGAGTTCCAGCGTCTAGAAGGTAGAAGTGAGCTTGCTGGCCTCTTTTTGGCATGGAATGATGGTATGCCTCTTTAGTCCCATCAGTTCCCCTCCTGACTTTTCCATCAGGATTTGAAGGCGATAAGCATCCTTGGTACAGAGCAAGGCTTGAAGGCTACTTCTGCTCCTCCACGCTCTGTAGCAAAACCCACTGAACACTCAAGCATTTGCTTAAGACTTATTTGTAGTTGCGATGCCCTCGGGGACCCCATTCAGAGGCCATTTCCATCTACGTGTCTTGAGTCCTTGGCGGGTAGTGATGGAGGAGTGTGGAGGGGAGAAGCAAGGGCTGGGATGGGAGCCAGAAAGCTGAGCCCTACCTCTGAGAGGGCACTGGCCCAGGCCTTCAATCTTTAATTTGCTTTATTAGCTGGATTCACTAGACAAGCCAGATACATATGTTCCTTCACACAAGGGGGCGATTCTGCTTCTGGTCCTATGGGAGGAAACACATCCCAGGGCTGAGGCAGACAGTATGTTTTGTGGGAGTCTTCAGTGCTTTTCCGTATTAAACTTTTATAGTGTTTTGAAAAATTCAGGAAGGAACTTCAAACCCCATGCATTCTGTGGCCATGACTTGTCTGGGAGGCAGCACAGAGCAATGGTGGCTGAGAGGCGGGTTTGGGAGGAAAGGCCTGGATTCAGATTCTACCCTACCTCTGGCAGGCTGCTCACTCCCCCAGCTGATAATTCCACACACTTACGGTGTGGTGAGAGGGGACTTTTATGAAGGTGGCTGCTGAAGCTCTGATGACTGTGTCCTGGAGGTCTCTGTGCTGGAAATGTAACCCTCAATTCAGAGGTGTTGGAGACAGGGGTCTCACAGAGGAGGAAAGGGCTGGAGGGCTCCACAGGCATGCATTTGGGTCCTTGTCACAAGGATAGGAAGCATCCAGTCCCTTCTTTATAGATGCCCCTTGTATACATGTGTATCCTCTCTTTGCCCTCAGAGCACAATTAATAAAAACCCAGGGTCAGAAATTGGTGCTTAATCTAAAGGTCTGAAAAGCAAAACAGCCAGCCACTGGCTCTTACCTTGACCTCGTCTGAAATGGCGAAACTGCTTTCAGGAATCTCAGACTGGGTCTGAGAGCTGTCTCCTCCCATCTTGTAGTCCTCTCTAGTGCTGGGATTAAAGGCAGGCACCACCCGATTTCTGTGGTAACTAAAGGTGTGTGTTGCTATAACCTGGTCTGTAAGGCTGACCAGTGGGACTGTTTTACTCTTAGACCTTCAGGCAGTCTCTATTTATTGAAATACTATTGAAATGCCACTGCACTCCCCCCCCCCTCACCTCCTACCAGGGAAGAGGCTGAATGGTCAGATGGAATCACCTGAGCCTGGACCCATCTCCCAGCCACTAGAACCATCAGCACGAAGCCTCTGGACCAAAATATCCAGCCTTAGATATTCTATGAAGCTGCCCCCAAATGCACCGAGAGAGTGTTCAACAAACCAGAATGGGCCCTAGGATTCAGCAGAGTGGCCCAAGCCTCCTATCTATAGATGAGTAAGCCTCTGAGTGAAAAATGTCTTCCCAAATAGAACTGCCTAACAGGGTGAGTTTGCAAACACATGTGTTTGCCAAGGTTTGGGTTAGTTAGGGTAAAACCCGGATAGTGTGTCCTCTGGGATCTAGTTGGGTGATGTAACTACCAACAGAACTAACAGACAGAGGCTCCAGGGGAAGGAAGGAATGAAGGATGAGGAGTCTGGGACTTTAAGACCAGCCATGTGTCTATCAGCCTGAGAACCTAGGTTTAGCTCTGTGCAATCTCTCTGCAGGAGTTCTGGGGTAGGTAAGGCAGGGGATGAGCAGGGGCGGCAGAGGCAGCCCAGGCTGGACCATCTCAGCACAGGCTGAATACTTCCTTGTGGCCCTTGGTACCACATCAATGCTGCGGAAGCCTGGGTGTGGCGGTGTCTAGTCCCAAACTTCCTCTAAAATGAAGCTGTGTAACCCTACGTTCTGGTGGATGGAATGTCAGTAGAGTTATCTCTACCACAATAGGAAGTAGATGACAGGCTGAAGAGAAAGGCAACTGAGCTAGCTGCCGAGACAGATGAGAATGGAGGGGACAGAGGGATGGAGGGAGCATACTCTGGGTCTCTCTGTCCTCTCTTGTCTCTGTCTTTGGGTATTAGGAGAGTTCTTGAAAGGGAATTTTCTATGATGGCTTACAGGGCACATTAGTACAACAATAGCCATCTGCATACTGGAGAGGTCAAAGACCTGGCAACTGCTCAGGATATGAGGCTGGGTACCTTGGTAGAGTCTCTAATCTTCAGTCAAAATTGGAAATTCAAAGAGCCTGGGTTCTGATAGCAACAGTGGATGCTGGTACCAGGTTGGAGCACCCAGCAGTGGGAAGAGCTGGCAGGAGGCAGAGACAATTTCCCCTTGGATCTTTGCATATCTGGCATGCCCCATGCAAAGTGCTGCCCACTGGGGAAAGATTGTTTTCCCACAGTTTCTCCTTCCTGGAAACCCCCTCACAAACCCATCTAGATTTTAGTTGATTCCAGATCCAATGAAGTTGACAAGCAGGTTTAATCACCACAACCCATCTCTGAATCCTGTTTCTCTCCTCTCATGCTGCCCTACCACAAAACCTTAGGAAGTTGCTAGATTGGAATTCTAGTCAGATTGTACCCTGAGAAATATAGAGAGGGCAAGGCATTGCTAGAGTTCTGGGAGCCTGGAGCAGTTGAGACACCTCTCATGGTTGAGCCACAGGGCAGCTGCAGCAAACTACTCCTGGAGGTGTAGTCTGTGGATACAGGAAAAAGACAGAGTGTCGGGGTCAGAGGAAAAGGCTGCTCACACAAGAGAAAAGCCGGTTTTCCTGGACTGATGGGTCCTGACATTTGTTATGGCGCTCGAACTGTCCCCTAGTCTAAGTGACTTCATATTGTGAACCAGCGGCTTCAGCTGTGCCTTACCCTGGTAACTCCACTCTAAAAGCAACACTTGGCTCTACTGTGAGGAAAACACAGAAGAGGGATGTTCACGGGAGACATCAGTGGCCATTTAGTGCCAACTGTGAGGGACACACTAAAGAGTAATATTCCTGAAAGTTGAAAACTGCCACTTAGAAACTTAGGAAAGTAGGTTGGGAACATATGAACATATGGGTCTATTAAACCATATCAGAAAAAACAGCTGAGAACTCACAGAATGCAATAGACTGAGAAAGGGTCAACTCTCTCACCTGGATGCCACCAGGCAGTAGACACCTAACACTCCATTGACAATAGCACCAGGAGGACCAACCTAGCACAAGGTGTGTGGGGTTATTGTAAAAGCCTGTGATAGTCAAGAAGCCAACCATGAAGAGACATTGGGACTACTTGATAAAGGGCATCCAGTAACACCAACATAGCTCATGGTCATAACGTGTGGCCATTCAATACATTCAGATGTTGTGGAAAGACACAGACCTGTCGGCCCACATTTCTGACAGCGTGCTCATGGTGCTTCGGTTAAAAAGATTGTGGGGGGAGGACAGAGCAGGTTTAAACAACAACAGCAATAAGAGTGCTTGGGTGTATTCTGGGTCAGCCCCAGAATGCCAATCATCAAGAAATTCAATCAAAACCTGCTTACTAACTTCACAAGAAGAGGTTTCTAGAATGAGCCAGTTCGAATTACTGGCAAGTTCATAACATCAACCCACATCCCAAAGAAAACAGCCTGAAGCTTCTCAAAGCGTTCTGATTCTATCATTTTAAGCCCAGAACAAAAATTCAAGTAGAAGGAAGTAAAGTGATTTTCGTGCATGAGAAACCAAAGGAAATCAATTTACTGTCGATGGGTTCTTTGTGAAAGACAGTTCAAAAATATCCTAAACAAAATAACCATAAATAAAATCAAGAGCGCCACAAATGGCGTGAAATCATGTGAAAAATAAGGTAGACCCTGCCGTTCATCTCATATTAGTGATAGTGACATGGTTGTGACAGGAACAAGATACTAAAACTGAAAGGGAAGACCCTTGCACAACAAAGGGACAGGGTAGTGGAAAGGGGTGGGAGGGGCACACTCAACATGTCCCTTCCACAGCTGAGGTTAAATTATTTCTATGTCTTATAGAAAATGTTCCTTTGGATCTGTGTGGCTGAATGATCCTGAGCAATTCTTGGTCAACTTGGTTCTTGGCTGAAGGAGAAGTTAAATCTTTAGCTTCACTGCATTGTTAGAAAGCCAGCTCCAGCTAGGATGTTAATCATTTCAACTATAAACATCAGAGGAAGACAAGAAAATGCCTTCACAAATTTCAAACAGTAAGTGTGTAGAATATTAAAAAAAATTGAACAAAGTGGATAGACAGAAATAGTCCAGATTTGAAAACCATGCGTGTATGCGTGCACATACACACACATCAGCCTTGTCAATATATTATTTGAGGAAGAACAAAAGGGCAAAGGTTACAGAACCCTAGCATAGCATCAGTGTTCTATTTTAGCAAAAATAGGAAATGGAAAATGCCATGAATGTTCAGCAGAGTCAATTAACAGAGCAAGCCTGAACACAGGGCTATCAACACATTCCAAAACAAAGAATCGTAAAGAAAAGAAATTATAGAATTAAAAGCATACATTAATAAAACACTCAAAATAATGTGAAAAGCCAATATGGCTAAGAGAGCTTGTTTGACAACATTAATGCAATTCACAGAGCTCTGGGGACAGAGTTGAGTAAACAGAGCAATCTCAAGTTGAAACTATGAGGGACGAAGCCTTTCATGATTATAGCGCAGTTTAGAGGGAGAGAGCTTTGTCTTAGAGCCAATTTTGTGCTCATAAATTTGATATTTATAGCGAAATGGAAATTTTATAGAAAAGCATAAAATACCAAAATTTACTATAGGAGAAACTGAACTCCAGGATGGACTCGTAACTATCTTAAAAACTGCTTGACAATCTTCCCTTCCTCCTCCACCCCAAGTGCCACCATCAAGGAGCTGGGAAGTGGGGGTCAAGGGCGAGTCCCCCAGACCATCAGAGAGTAAGCATTCTCTATTCCCCCAACACGAAGGAGCACCGAGAGCAGAGTGACTACCTAAATGCTTTATAAAACTGATATATTCCTGACAGTGGCATTGGACAAGAGCAATAAAAGTAATATAGTATACTAATTTATGCCACAAGAGTGCAGACGCTAGATACAAACCCCACCAAATTAAATGCAGTTGTACCTAAGAATATATCTGTTCAGGCTGGGCATCAGACCAGATTTTATTTTTGGAATATAAAGATTTTTACAGTATGTGTGCAGTGTGTGTGTGTGTGTGTGCGTGTGTGTGTGTGTGTTGTGGGACACTAATGTCATCATGAAATCAAAGGAAAAAAATGTCCTCAGGATTCACGATGCTAAAATCTATAATAAAAGTTAAGTCCCTAGTTTTTAAGTAAACAACCAATCAAATAGATATATAACAACAGCCACACTACAGGAGGAGAGAAAACTCCAAGACTCTAAAAATGTTTTTTTATTTTTTACATTGAGTGTGTGTGTGTGTGTGTGTGTGTGCATGCATGTGTGGAGGTCAGAAGAAGTCATGCCAGATGCCATCCACTTTATTTTTTGAGTCCGGGTTTCTTACTGACCCTGGAGCAGACTGACTAGCTAGGTCAGTCTGCCAACAGTCCCCCATGTCGCTTGTCCCTCCCCACCCCCAGCACTGGGCTTCCAGGTACACACCACCACTCATGGCTTTTCACATGAATGCTGAGAATGCAAGATCAAATCCTCATGCTTGTGGGGCAGGTACTTTACCACATGAGTCTCCTCACCAGCCCCTCCCCAAAGGCGTTTTATCCAACCATCTAACAGTACCTCTTTAGCCAAACTGGGCCCAGTTCCTTTCAAGGTTGGAACAAGGCTCTTAGTGCTCTCCCACAGGGTGGGATAGGGACAGGAGGGAGCCAAGCTCTCAGCACTGGAATATCACATAACTGTGGAAATAGAATTAGGTGCATCTGCTCGAACACATTGGTGACTGAGTCACCAATGATACATAGCTATCAAATTAAGGAAAACAAATTAAAGCACTTCTCCTGAAGTAGCTTTACCAAGAGCAATTGAATTCTCTACTGCTTTGTCTTCTGTTGTCCCCTGTCTGTTTTCTGTTGTATGAACCTGAATCAGTGCCTGTCTGAATGTTGTATTGTCTGTCCCTGTGTCTGTCTGTCTGTAATAAAGAGCTTTGCTTTCTCTTTTGCTGAGCAGCACAGAAAGTATCACATAGGGAAGGAATGAGGAATACTTAGCAGAAATCTTTAACAGAGTTTTTACATTGGATTATGTCACTGATTCCAGTTGACCCCAACTGACCCAGATGACAAACAAAGAAGCATTGTCAAGTAATATCAAAATGCTGCTTCCAGCATTTAAGGTGGCTGTTTGTTATAAAAGGTTGCTTTCAACTTATTTGCTGTTTCCAGCATTTATTACCATCACACACACACATGCATGCATGCACATGCACATGTGCACACACATGCATGGATGCACAGATGCATGCACACAAGCACACACATGCACAAGTGTGCCCCCCCACACTGCTCCTGGGTCATGGGCATGGAAGAGTAGATAATTTATGATTACAGCAGCACATTAACTTTGGTTGTAAAGGTTGTTTACCTGGGAAAGCCAAGGCAAATAAGATTGACTGTTACATTGTTCTGTTAAAGGCAGGTTAAACAAATGGGCTGAGTACAGCCTAGGATAGCAGTCTTAAGTTTTAAGTGACCTCAAGGTGTATTATTAACTCTGGTTGTGTGGTTCAGCAAAAGTTACAATCTCTTGAATGTAAGAGATTTTCCTAATAATGCGGAGGACAGCCAAGAAGCTGCAGGTCAAAGAAAATAGAAGTCCTCAGATTGCTGTGTTCGTTAACCAGTGGCAGCCGGT
>LOEQ01000336.1:371123-384878 GCA_001685075.1 Bramus lutescens | reverse complement strand
TTCTTGACCAGAAACTTTAGCCACAGTCACGGCGGTACGGGCAAACACTAGACCTCCAGAATTAACACAGTCTCATGAAAGGAAGGAATTTCCATCACAAAATTTTAAGGAGATGGTGTTGTGATTAAAATGTGAGCCACCCTAGCAAAAGGACCAGATTGTGGATCCCTAAGACCCACATAAACACTGGATGGGCATGGTAGCTTATCTGCTTCTCCAGCCTCTGCAGGTGAATATAGGGGATGCCTGGAGCAAAGTGGCTCATGAGACTAGCTTCATTATTGAGCTCTTAGATTGACTGAGAGAGCCTATCTCAGTGAATTAAGGAAGAAGAATAATCAAGGATGATACCATTTACATCCATTTAAAATTATGCATATGCATACATATACACACTATATATCTATATATTGGTGTGTGTGTTTGTGCACAAGTTTGTAAACATGCCAGGTAGCAGAGGAGTCCAAAAGAGGGCATCAGACCCCTGGAACTGGAGTTACAGAGATTTGTGAACCGTCAGATATAGGTGCTGGGTACTGAACTGAGGTCCTCTGCAAGAGCAATACACACTCCTGAACTATCTCTCCATCCTGCATGGACTTGGCCATCTACTCCCTTATCCCAGCACTGTGGGAGATGGAGACAAAACGATTGTTGGGGCTTGCCGACTAGTCATCCTAGCAGGAAAGAAAAGAAAACCACCAAAAACAAACATGCAAGCAAACAAAAACAACAGTGAGCTCTGGGTTCAGTGAGAGACCCTGTGCTGTGGAAATGAGGGAGAAAGGGGTTGAGTCCTCCCTAGCTCCTGTGTGTTTGGATAGATGTGAATAGCTGGGAATGGACAGCTTCACACAGAGTGCCTACACCACATACAAAGCACATGCATGCACAGTTACATAATGCGGGTTTTCTTCGAGGAGAGCCGCAAAGTGTGTTTCACAAATATTCACACAGCCTGGCTGAAGAACTACAAGCCTGTGGNGTCCAGAAGTGGTTCCCTGGTTTTCCCCTGGGTGCTGTTGCTTAGGCAACCAACACTGTCTCAGCCTGCAGGGGTATGAGCTGGCACTCAGCCAGTTCAGAGCCTACAAGGGCCAGAAAAGCCCTTACCAATGCCTATCCCAACATAAGCAGGCCATCCACAGGTACAAAAGGAAACAGACGGTTGATCCAGGGGCTCAGCATCATGGCAGACACATTCCTGGCTTAGGCCCATGCTCCTTTGACATATCTCCCATCAGCATCCTGTGTTGGTGCTATGCCTGCCCCACTCCCCTCCTGAGGGAGGATGTACCTGGCAATTCCCAAGGCTTTCATACATGTTCCTCCTCAGAGCAAAATTCAAGATAACACCTTGGCCAGAGTGCGCCCTACCCATGACCTCTCACCCCTGACCTCCCGCCCCTGACCTCTCACTCCTGGTCTCTATCTCTGACCTTCTAATTTTGGGTTCCCAAACACTGACTGGGTTGGGTCACTGGCTTCTGCCAACTTTGCAGGCACTAGGACATCAGCTTTACCCATCTCTCAGATCCAAGTGACTAACAGTCTCTATGTGGTCATGTTTTATCCCTCATGCTGGGATTGACATACGACCTCACATGCTGACCCTTGATCTACATGGTGTGCTTCTTGTAATTTTTTATTCCATGCCATCCCCAAATTCAAAGTGAATTTTAAGCTACTATATACATTCATTCATTTTATACAAGGGCCAGGATATCAGGGTTTTAGACCTGTGGGACTTGTAGGGTCACACGTGTCATGGGTAGCACAATTAGCACTGAACCAGAGTGATATGTGTGCTTGGAGCTTTGGCTGAGCCAAGCTGTCAGCCCCTGGTGTGGCAGTGATGTCCTGTTCTCTACCTGTCCCCCAAGGATGAGGACCTTACATTCACTGAGCTACCAGGCCCTCCTAGTGGCTGGCTGCTGGCTGGACAATGACGGCTGCCTGGCACCATGCCCACTGTCTCCTGGGAGTGGCTAGACTCCCAGGCATCACTGCTGTTGATGGCCAGGTCTTCTGGCCCTTGGGTCACATCACTATCCTAGAACAGCAGTGGCCAGCCTATGATGTTGGCTCCCGCTGCTGCTGACATGGCTCTGGCCACATGGCACCTGCTGTGATTAGTTNGCTGGGGTGGTGACAAGCACAAGGCCAGGAAATACCCAGGACTTCACAGAGACACACTGAGCTGTGCTGCTTCAATACATGAGTGTGGACAGATGGGAGTCGATGGACCAGCCAGTCCCAGCCAGACCCAGCATTACTCCCATTTCACTTTCCCCTGGACTTTGAGAAGAGTGTTTTCTGTAGAGGGGAGTGATGTCAGGGTGCCAGCAGCTCCTTTGTGGGTGACCAGGACTGACAAGGATAGCCTGGGCACAGGTGATAGTATTGACTGATGGCAGTCACAGTGATTAGTAGTGAGTGCTAGCCCCACCTGCTTGGAGGAGACAGGCAAACAGTTGCCCTGATGATGGAGTCTGAGGGTCGACCAAGACCCCTGCAGGTTGAGTCACAAGGAGTCCTTGTTGAGCTCTGTCTTTCTGCCCTCCTTCCCCCTTGTCATTGCTCCAAGAAACATCTCCATCCTCCAAGGGATTTTCTAGCCACCGAATCACAGCGTGAATACTGAGAGTGGGGTCTTCAGGTGCAAATACCAGCAGTGATGGAGCAGATCAATGCAGGACCCCACCTCCAGGACTAATGGGAATGTGTGTGTGTGTGTGTGTGTGTGTTCTGCTCTGCAGGGTGCTCTGGGCTCACTTTCTGAGCTGCTGTCCTTCTTCGCTTTCTATTGTTGCAATAAACATGATGGCCAAAAGCAACCTGGGGAAGAAAAGGTTTATTTTGGCTTAAGACTTACAAACTGTTATTGAAGGAAGTCAGAGCAGGAACTCAAGCAAGGTAGGAACCTGGAGGCAGGAACTGAAGCAGAGGCCATGGAGGAACACTGCTTACTGGCTTGTTCTGCTGGCTTGCTTCCCATGCTTTCTTAGAGTCCCTGGGACCATCTGCTGAGGGGTGGCACCACCTGGCAGTGGTTTTCACCCTTCCGAACGCTGCGACCCTTTAATACAGCTCTTCGTGTTGTAGTGACCCACAACCATAAAATTGTTTTCATTGCTACTTCATAATTGAACTTTGCTTCTGTTATAAATTGTAATGTAAATATTTTTGGAAATAGAAGTTTCTCAAAGGGGTCATGACCCAGAGGTTGAGAAACATTGACCTACAGTGTGTTAGACTTGGCCACATCAATCATTGATCAAGAAAATGTCCTGCAGACTTGCCTGTCAGCCAGTCTGATGATAGCGTTTTCCCAGTTAAGGATCCCCCTCCCCAGGTCACTTTGGCTTATGTCAAGTTGACAAAATTTGACCAGCATCTGCCTAGAGTTGCCTCAGCAGCTCCTGGAGGGATCAACAGAGATAAGTAATGAGCAAAAACAGTCTCCATGCTTGGTCCCAACCACTTCCAAGAAGATGTATTAAGTCTCGGAAAACTTCCTGGTGGAGGTGCATCTATCCAAGGGCGGGGAACTCACGGTAACTGTTCTCTCTGTGGAGGTATAGGATGAATCGGAAAGGAGACTTTTATTTCTTGGAACTGTGCCCGCAGCACCCAGCAGCCCCAAGTATGAGTGTGTGATCACACAGCTTGAGTATTTCCACCCAGCGGCTCTCTGTCCAGAATTGTATCTGTACAATGGCATAGCACAGTCCTCCAGGAGAGGCTAAGGAAGGAGGGCTCCCACAACACGAGGATTCCACTTTGCAAGGGACACAGCTCAGGGTGATGTACTGGCAGCCACCGGGGCCCATCACTCATTACAAATGGTCCCTGGCCACTGTGTGCTGGGAAGAGAAAGTGTCTTATTATTGCTCTGAGCCGACGTGTAAGTTGCTGCCCAGCTTAGCAGGGAGAGGAGAGTGGCTAGGATCACATCGAGCTCAGGTCCCAGGATGCAGGATATTAAATCAATCAAACTAAATTAAAAGCTTTGGTCATCTCTTGAACTCAGGGTTGAGAGGCGGCTCTTTCTTCTCATTGCAACTGTTTCCCTAGAGGGTGCCCAGCCTGCGGGGATCTGTAAGGGCTGTGTGCTTTGAATTATTTAAGGACTAAACAGGACTAGGAAACTAAAAAGTATCCCGCCATGGGAAGTTTGCTGACAGCTTCTGCAAAGAGTCGCCTGTGCCGGGTGTTAAAGAAAGGAAGGAAGGGTACGGATGGCAATTGGGCAGGCATGGCTGTCACCATAGTTATCTCAGACGAGGGGACCCCATTCAGCAGCAAACGGGCTGCTGCCTTTTGGGGAATTTTGTTTCAAGACAAGCTCTCATGTATTCCAGGCTGGCCTTGAGTTTGCTCAATACGCCAAGGTTGAACTTGAACATCTGACTGTCCTGCCACTGCCTGTGGAGTGCTAGGATCACAGGTATATGTGGATACAGCTTCCTGCATGAGAATCAAGCACTCTACCAGCTGAACAGCATCCACACTAGTACTCTGAGGTAGGGGGCACCCCGAGAGAAGGTGTAAGAGGTAGTCAGAAACTTTGATCAAACCCCACAGTAGAGGCTGCTGGTACCGGGGGAGTGAACGGAACCTGAGATCTTTGCTGCCACCCATGCTCACCAGCTCTGTGGACGGAGGCACCATTGACTGTCTTCACACACTCACCTAAGCATGCCTGTTGAATCCTTGTGGTAGTCCTGGGTTACAGCAGCAGCATATGATAGATAGCATTCTAGTTCTTGG
Source organism: Bramus lutescens (assembly GCA_001685075.1). NCBI lineage: Eukaryota > Metazoa > Chordata > Mammalia > Rodentia > Cricetidae > Bramus > Bramus lutescens. The sequence continues at coordinate 380,105 of LOEQ01000336.1, read as the reverse complement.
GAGACTACAGAGTGATCTCAGGTCTGTCCAGCATGCAAGAGGGTGCAGGGGGACGTGGGAAGAGCTAACAGATAAGTAGCAGGAAAGCAGAGACCCAAAGAACGGAAGGACATCTCTGGTTGGGGAAGGACATGTTTGGGTTCTGGGTGGGCTAAAGGAGGAAAGATGAAGCCAGGTACCAGGAAAGAGGCAGGGTGGGCTAAAGGAGGTGAGGTGAGCCCCACCAGAGGAGGGTAGTTGAATCCAGTCGCACAGGCGTTAGGGCGGGGCTCAACTATCTTGCTGTATGTAAGTGAAGAGCTGGGGCAAATGTCAATTGTTGAATTCTTTCTCAGCCCATTTATCACCTGTGTACAGGAGGGTTACCAATTTTTTTGAGTTAATCTTGTATCCTGTTACATTACTAAAAGTGTTTGTCAGTTGTAGAAGTTCCTGGTAGAATTTCTGGGGTTTCTTATGTAAACTCTCATATCATCAGCGAATAATGAGAGTTTGACTTCTCCTTCTCCAATTTGTATCCCCTTGATCTCCTTTTGTTGTCTTATTGTTCTAGCTAGGACCTCAAGACCTATATTGAATAGATATGGAGATATTGGACAACCTTGCCTTGTTCCTGATTTCAGTGGGATCACTGTGAGTTTCTCTCCATTTAGTTTGATGTTGGCTGTTGGCTTGCTGTATATTGCCTTTATTATGTTTAGGTATGTTCTTTGTATCCCTGCTCTCTCTAAGACCTTTATCATGAATGGATGTATTTTGTCAAATGCTTTTTTAGTATCTAATGAGATGATCATGTGGTTTTTATTTTTCAGTTTGTTTATATGGTGGATTACATNTTTTTTAGTATCTAATGAGATGATCATGTGGTTTTTATTTTTCAGTTTGTTTATATGGTGGATTACATTGACAGGTTTTGTATGTTGAAACATCCCCTGCGTCTGTGGGATGAAGCCAACTTGCTCATGGTGGATGATTTTTCTGATGTGTTCTTGGATTTGATTTGCCAGTATTTTATTTAGTATTTTTGCATCAATGTTTATGAGTGAGATTGGTCCATAATTCTCTTTTTTTAGTAATGTCTTGATGCGGTTTGGGTATCAGGGTCTGTTTATTTCTTATTATTGTGTGTATGCAGCTGTTTATGTGCATATGTTTGGGTACCTGTGGAGGCTAGAAGAAGGCATTGGCACCCCAGCTTGAGTTACAGGCAGTTGTGAGTTGCCTGACCTGGGCACTTGGAACTGAACTTGGGTCCTCTGTAAGATCAGTATATATTCTTAGCTGCCAGGTCATCTCTCCAGCTCTCTCCAGCTCAGGCCTTCACCCTTGCTATTCCCTTGACTCCACTAGCCATGCTGACAGATGTTTGGTCAGACTCCTTGAAAGGCTGATGACGCTCTAAGAGAACATAATAGTCCTTACCCTGTGTGTGCCTAATAACCAATATTAAAATACAGAGAACTGAGAGACATAAGAAGCCACTGTAGGGCTGTAATCTTCACATCCCTCTTTCATAGGTGAGTAAATCCAGCTGGCAAAAGTGACCAAGGATATAGTTGACATCACCAGCTCCATCAATCCTCTAGATACTGTTCATATCTGCAGACTGCTTTATCTGACAACATCAGACAATGCACTTCTCTTGAGACCATGTGGAACTTTCACCAAGAGAGACTGCACTCTGGTTGATAAGATGCCAACTAAAGACTTAAAAGAAGAAGTATATACTTCAGGCTCTTAGAAATCAATACCAGACAGCTGTAAAATCCCCAAGTGCTTAGAGACTAAACAATAATACTGTAAATAATATAAGAGCCAAAGACAAAAATCTCAAGAGAATTAAAAAATACTGTGCAATAAATTAAAAAATGAAAGTACAACTTGTTAAAATTTGTGGGACACAGTAAAAATAGTACCGAGATGAAAATTTATAGTGTAGAATGCACACACAGGAGAAAGAGCTGAAAGTCACCTAAGCTTTTAACATAAGCAGAGAAAAGGAACACAAGCAGTAGAGAAAAGAAAATAGTGATAAGAGTAGAAGCTGATAAAGTTGAAAAAAGTAGTAAAGGAAAAAAATCAACAAAATAAGGATCTATTTCTTTGGAAAGGCCAATAGGTTAGTAAGTCTCTAACAAGATTAATTAAAAACAGAGAAAACACAAATTACTTGTGTTAGAGATGAAAGCCTGGGCGTCGTTACAGGTCTAACACAGTGAGAAGATAATGAAAGGAGACTGTGAACAGCCCTATGACCACAATTTGCTTAGTCCCTTCTAAGATGTCACCTGTCAAAAGTCACAAAAGAAGAAACAGAAATGTCAAATAGTCCTATGTCCAATTTTAAGAAGCAGAAAACACTGGGTCTTTATGGATTCTACGAGGAAGGCTTGTAGCCTTGACATATGGCCAGTGTCCATGTTCAAGGATACCTTCATAGTTAGATCTGAAGCCCCTTTTGTTCTGACCTGGCCTCTTCCTGGTTTCTGGATGGCTGGAGCTCCTTGCAGGAAGAAGTGTGATTGTGTACCCTGTTTTCAGGCCCTTGATTGAAAGAATATCTCCTTCTGCCAGGCCAGCCCTTTGACCTCCTCACTGAATGACTATTCTTGGATGATGTCATCTTCCTGGGGTAGGTGGGGTTGGAAGGAGATGATCCATAAGTCATTTGTTTCCCTCCAGCCCTTCCACGCGATGGGTAAGGACATGAACCTCCTTCCTGTCTCAGTCTCCTATCAACTACCTCTTGGGCCTCCTATCCTGAAGCCAGGCTCTACTATCCCTTCTTGGGGTGCAGAGCAGACACGTCACGCATCTATTCCTTCAGGTAGATATTCAACCTCCTGGTGAACACTGGGCCTCTTCCATGAACATTAAGTCCAGTCTAGCATTTCAAAAACGGACATGGCACTTTCCTGCTTCTCAGACACCTGGCTTCCAAGCCTGGCTGTCTCTGCTTCTTGCATTCCCTGCGGAGTCGTGGGTTTGATAAGCTCAGAGCCACTGCAGACAGAGACCTGTGCCTGCCCTGCCCTCATCGTCTTCAGGAAGGTGTAGAGAGCTGTGAGCTGAGAAGAGGCTTTTACAAGAAATTGCAATGCTCTTTCTTTTTCCCCTGATGGCTAAAGCCAGGGAATCGAACATTTTTCAAGGAGAAAAAAAGAGCATAAATCAGGATGAACAAACGCCCTATTTTTTGCTCTCCAAATGGAGGGATAAAGTGATAAATGCTTGGAGCTAAGGACTTTATCCCTGTATTCTCAAAGTGACCTCCAGTAAGGTGACACCCCCTCACCTGCAGTTTTTCAAGGGGCGGGAGCAGAGTTTAGGGGGTGTCACAGCAGGCAGGGGCTTACTTCTTTGTCCCCTTTGGCATGGCTATTTGCTGACTTCTATTTTCCCAAGCACCTCCGTGCTAGTCTTGGTGGTGTGAGGCCTGGCCCCTCCCCTGGTTACCTGCTCATGTCCCTGTGCTATCTGGAATATGGGGAACAAGGAGTCTGCTCCCCCATCGCACCTTTGCTTTTCACCAGGTTGAGTGTTTCCAGCACTTTCTCAAAGCTGAGAACACAGCTATCTGTTTCTTGTTCTTGTACTGAGATCTGTAGCCATAGTTCAAGTACAAACTTGGGCCAGATGCTTTGAGATGCTCCAATCCCAACCCTACAGAAAGGGAGGTTCAGGAAAGGTGTCCCTACCATGCCCAAGCCTGTGATCATGTATTTTTCTTTTTCTTTTCCTGGTTTTTCGAGACAGGGTTTTTCTGTAGCTTTGGAGCCTGTTCTGGAACTAGCTCTTGTAGACCAGGCTGGACTTGAACTCACACAGATCCGCCTGCCTCTGCCTCCCGAGTGCTGCAATTAAAGATGTGCACCACCACCACCTGAATCATGCATTTTTCTTAAAGCTCCCTGTTCCCACATGCTTTTTGCGTATGTGTGCAAGGATGTGTGTGTGTGTGACACATACATGTATGCAGTCATGTGTACGTGTGTGAACAGAATTTTGGAGGTCAAAGGACAAGCTCAGGTGTTCCACCTCAGGAGTCATCAACATTGTTTTCTAAGACACGGTCTCATGGTCTGGAGCTCACAATTCAGCTTGACTGGCTGGTCACAGAGCCTCAAGGATCCTCCTGTCCTCACTTCCTCAGGGTTGTGATTAACAGCATACACCACCACCTCTAGCTTTTTTTATGGGCTCTGGGTACTGAACTCAGGTCCTTGTGCCTGCATGGCAAACATTTTACTCACTGAGACATCTCTCAGCACTCCCCTCATCTCTTTAACTAAACAAGATCATACCAATTCAGAATGCAGTAACTGGATGTTACAGATGTTTGCACAATGACTCGTATGCATCAGGCACGAACCAAACAGCTGCTATTGTTGTATGTTTGCTACTTCCTGGATATTTATTTAAAAAAATGGCCTAGTTGTTCACTGCTTTTATTCCCTAAAAAGGAAATGGAGGAAAAACAGTGTAACTAAATCTCAAGAGTCCTGTATATTCTCCACTGTGCCCACACTGGCTGGACACAATGTATACATTTTCCTGCTCTTTAAAGAAATTGTGTGCTCTAATTAAGAAAAAAAGAAAGTTTTCTCTGAGCGTATTAATTATCTCGCTTGTCATATGAGGTATTTATTCTGGATGACAGGCCGTAATTAGTGCAAGAACAGACTGACGGTCCTGCGAGAAGACAGAACCAGGGGAGGCTGGACTGGTGCCGGCTCAGGAGCTACACTGAGCGTGGGAGGGGCCCCAGGCAGGGCCTCTGGGTTCAGATGGAGGGGTGGGTGAGTAGTCTGCCTCTGTGCACTCCCAAGGTGCCCAGACCACTGGAGTCTTGTGCTTAGCTGCCTGGGGAACTAGTCACTCGAAGGCTCTCAGCTAGTGTAGGCATTAACAATGGCATTTTCATCCATTCCGGCATGGAACATAGGTGACGGCGCTGATGAGGGGCATGGTTCTCAGGAACTCTGTGCTTTTCCTGCTATCTTTTAGGGAACTGACAAGGAGGACAACGTGTGAAGAGACACACAGCCTTGGTCGTGGGACATGAGCTCATGTGTTATGTGTTATGGGGAGGGGTAGACATGAGAGAGTGTGGCACAGGTTCTGTGCATTCAGGGAGGGGTCCCAGTTAGTCCAACTGTGTAGAGATCCAGGACTCCACCCTGGCTCCTGGGGGCAAAGCTATGAACGAGAACGCCCTGCCTGCAGGGAGGGCAGAAGACTCATGGAAACAACTGTAGGAATACAATCTCTCACCTTCAAATCCCAGCCCCTCCATCTTTCCTGGACTGTGTATTTAGTCTCTCTCATAGACAACCAGACCTATGAATTATAGCTAAGAGCCAAGAGCCAAGATGGGAGCCTCATTCTTACCCTCCCAGGGACTCTGGTGTTCTGCATCTTTGCCTGCTCTCTAGTTTGTTGCAGAGGGTTGCAGAGTCTCCTGAAGCCGCCAGAGAAAAGAACTGGTGATCGAGTAGCCTCATGAACAAGGTGTAGACGTCAGGCAAAAGTGATTTAGCTGCTGTTCTGGAATTCTCTTGCTGTAGCCACGGGCCCATACTGATCAGTGTACTTACCAGGGAGGAGCCAGGGATAGACAGGAAGACAGAAAGCCAGCCAGCACTTCCTTTGACATGTTCACCATAAAACTGGCATGGTCTAAGGCTGCCTAGGATGACCTTACATATTTTGAGTGCTGGGTCTAGTTGACTCTCTACAGTGTACAGGTAAGATGGAGACTAACACAGCTCAGTAGCACCTTCTCTAATACACACGAGACTCGTTTCCAGCACACAGCGGGAAGTGGTCTCCCACCAGAGGACAGAGATGCCTGGCTCATCTCTGAGATTATATAAAGGCTTGTTTGGAGGTATTATTACTGGCAGCGTGTTGTGGCACTCACAGACACTTCTGTTAGACAGATGTTAAGTGTGTTATTGGGTTTAAGATGCTATTATGATAACATGAGGCCTCTGCTTCACCACAGTTCACCCAGAAAGGTTTCGATGCTTGAGAATATTCTGATTTCAAGGTTAATAAAAAGACGATCACGCTGATTTGCTTTGGGGGGAATCTCCGTGCACACAGGCCACCATGTGAATGTCAATTTTTATTATCTATGAGCCTCTTTGCCAACCCTCCCTCCCCCAGGTTGTCCTGTCTCAATGTGTTGCAGCAACTCTCCTCCTAAGGAGTTTTGACAAGACATGGGCTCCAATAAATTTTATATAGTCTGTAGTGTAGGAAAATCACGGCTTCAGAAAAAAAAACATGTTTTAAATATCAAAGTACTAAAGAGTACATTCAAAATCTACAAGGAGGCCTAAAATAATCATGCCCTGGAGGTAATATTAGCATCACACCGGCTAAGATTGTACCAGAGAGGAAACAGGCACCCTCAAAGCCATGTTCTATGGTCCAGGAACTCCTCTTCCCCTTTAATACCTAGACCCCTGACTGAATCTTAGAACACTGGTTCTACCCTTTGTCATTTTAAAGGTTTATTTGTTTGCTTATTACATGAATGAGTGTTTTGCCTCCATGAATGTATGGTCACCATGTGCATGCTGTGCCCACAGAGGCCAGAAGAGGGCATCAGATACCTTAAAGCCAGAGTTCCAGACGGTTGTGAGCTGACAACTGAGTCCTGATCTCCTAGAGCAGCAAGTGCTCTTTAGTGCTGAGGGACCCTGCCAGTCTCTGATTTTCACCTCTTGAAATACAAGCTAGGTTTAGACAGAAACAAATCATTGCTGTAGTCCCAGTTGTCCCAGTTGGAATTCTCTTCCAGGCAGTCACCAGAGAAGTGGATTCCTGGCTGCTGGGCCACTGCCTGAGCAGAGCAGTTACAGCCTGTCAACAGACTTACTCACCAGGAACACACCATGACTGTCTACGTAAGCCAGCCACTTGGAAGTAGATCATTGGGACTCACACCCAGTCCTGCAAGCCTGGAGCCAAGCCCCTGAATATTCACACACCCAAGTGCCTGATAGGACCTTTGGAAAATATCTCAGTTTTTGGAACTAATCCCTTACAACTCCAAATACTGTTGCTAATGACTTCTTTGCAGGAGGAACTCCTGCTGTTTCCATCCATGAGAACAAGGCCTGCTGAGCTACCTTAGCTCAGACATGCTGTGTCTGTACACCTGCAATCCTGCTGCGTATCCCACTTCCATTTCCTATGTGATCATCATGGACCAAATCTCTTCCATCATGAATGCATCCTATACATCTTTGCTTTTGCTCCAGAGTATGGTGAAGGCCATTGTCTTAGTTAGGGTTTCTATTGTTGTGAAGAGACCCCATGACCTTATAAGCTACTCTTATAAGGAAAACATCTAACTAAGGGAGCAGCTAACAGTTTCAGAGGTTTAGTCTGGCATGGCAGTATTCAGGTAGACATGGTGCTGGCTACATCTTGATCAAAAGGCAACAGGAAGCAGTCTTATTGTCACACTGAGTGAAACTTGAGCATATATGAGGCCTCAAAGCCCACCGCTACAGAGACACACTTCCTTCAACAAGGCCATACCTCCTTAACAAGGCCACATCTCCTAATAGTGTCACGCTCTATGAGACTATAGGGCCAATTACACTCAAACCATCATATTCCACTCCCTAGCCCCCAAAGGCTTATAGCCACATTATAATGCAAAAATGCATCCAGACCAACTTCAAAAGTCTCTCTGACACTAATGGCATTCACTGTAATCACCTGTAAAATTAAAACAAAACAAAACATACCACACACTTTCAACTAGAGTAGCACAGGACATACATTACAATTCCAAAATATAGGGAAGGGGGCATAGTGAGGAAACATTGGACCAAAGCAAGACTGAAAATCAGCTCGGCAAACTTCAAACTCTGCATCTCCATGTCTGATGTCAAAACACTCTTCAGATCTCAATCTCTTTAAACTTTGTTGACTGCCATGCACTTCTTTGTCTTGAACTGGTTCCATTTCCCATTAGCAGTTCTCCTCAGCAAGTATCCCATGGTTCTGGCATCTTCAACATCTTGGGCTCTCCAACCCACGCTTCAATTTTACAGCATCATAAAATGACCTCCTTGGGTCTGCATTCAGGGTCATCCCTGACACATGCCTGGTTTCAGTGACTTTCTTCAGGTGTGGAGACAAATTCCATAACCCCTTCCTTTTATCCTTAACTCCAGAACCATATGGATGAAGCAAGTTTTGGTACTTGCTGGGGATGAAACATGGTCCTCTCATTTAACTACATCTTCACCAGCTTTCTCTTTTCCTTTCTGCCTATGCTTGGCTGCTCCTGAACTTGCTCTGTATACTAGGCTGGCCTCAAACTCAGAGACCTGCCAGCCTATGCCTCCTAAGTGCTGAAATTAAAGGCGTGCGCCACCACACTGGGTGTCTTTTCTTCTTAATTTTATTGATTTTTATTGAGCTCTATATTTTTCTCTGCTCCCTCCCTGCCTCTCCCTTCCCTTTCAACCCTCTCCCAAAGTCCCCATGCTCCCAATTTATTCAGGAGATTTTGTCTTTTTCTACTTCCCATGTAGATTAGATCTACGTAAGTCTCTTTTAGGGTCCTCATTGTCATCTAGGTTTTCTGGGATTGTGATTTGTGGGCTGGTTTTCTTTGCTTTATGCTTAAAAAACACTTATGAGTGAGTACATGTGATAATTGTCTTTCTGTGTCTGGGTTACTTTTCTCAAAATGATGCTTTATAGCCTTCAAATTTCAAGATGTCGTTATTTTTTTCTGCTGTGTAGTACTCCATTGTGTAAGTGTACCACAATTTCCTTATCCATTATTTGGTTGACAGGCATTTTTACGTTGTTTCCAGGTTCTGGCTATGACAAAAAATGCTGCTATGAACATAGTTGAGCACATGTTTTTGTGGCACAGTTGAGCATCCTTTTGATATATACCCAAAAGTGGTATTGCTGAGTCTTAAGGAAGGTTGTTTCCTAATT
>LOEQ01000336.1:358293-370917 GCA_001685075.1 Bramus lutescens | reverse complement strand
CTCAGTGTCTGTGCTGCTGGGGTTATATTTAGGAAATGGTCTCCTGTGCCAATGGGTTCAAGTGTAGTTCCCGCTTACTTAGCTGGGTGGCATCTTGCCCTGAGGTCACCACTCCCTTTATTCTGTTTCTTAATCTGTTATTTCCTTGATCATAGGATTTAGCTCTATTCCACTTCCTGGTACCCCTTTTCTCAATCTGTACATTTTGCATTTTTATTTGCTCAGCTTGCTCAGTTTTATTATAAGTCTTCATCAGAGTTAATACCTATAATCACATGTCAGTCTATACTAGGCTGTTTTGAGATTTCCTCTGCCAATGGAATTAATCCAAAACTTCACTTTAGCCTCAGGCAGAGTTTTTGGACAAGAGCAGTCACATTTGTCACCAAAATTCCACAAGATAGTTTCTTCTCCTCTGAAACCTCTTGATCTCCACAGCTCAAATCATTCTCAGCACCATTGTTTTTCATTCTCCTACTAGTATGGCTTATTAAGCTGTGTTTAAAGAATTCACTGTTTGCCTAACCCAAAGTACCAAAGTCCAAATTCCTCCAAAAAACAACATTGTCAGGATTATCAGAGCAATACCCCAGTCCCTAGTACCAAGATCTGTCTTTGGGTTTAACTGAGGTGGGGGCTTACAGCTTCAGAGGTTTAGTTCATTGTCATCATGGCAGTGAACATGGCAGCATTCATGTAGATGATGGTGTTGGCTGCATCTTGGTCAGCCTGCAACAGGAAGTGGTCTGTGTATCACACTGAGTGAAGCTTGAGCATATATGAGATCCCAAAGTTTGCCTCCACATTGACACATTTCCTCCAACCATGGCATCCAATAAATGCAACACCTGCTAACAGTGCCACTCATTTGGGAGCTATTTTCTCTCAAAACCACCCCCACAATGATGGAGGTTGCTATAATGTATAAGGGGGCAGCTCATGATAATCCATCATGGATCCCCTTCAGGCAGCAGATTTATAGACCTGAAGGTCAATCATTTTTTAAGGAAGCTTTCTTGGAGGAGGCAGCCCAAGGAAGAGAGTAAGACATGAGTGAGTACAGGAAAGAGGCTGAGGGCAGAAGGTGTTGTGGAGAAAAGGAGGAGGACCCCAAAAGAGGAGGCCCCAAAGTGGTCATGATAGGACCACTTGGAAAGCAACTTGGCAAAGGCTCCCAAGTAGATGGGGTGGCTATGGACTTGCCAGTATTAAGGTCCTGGAATCTCTGACTTAGGTAGAAGAGCTGTTGACTCTCCCTGGTCACTTTTCTGAGTCCTGGAGACAGCTTCTCCCTTACTCTCCATGTCCACAAGTGCATTTGTGGCTTTAGCATACTGTTAAATTAAGCATGTGTTCTGCCTGATTTTTAAAAGAAATTCCCCAAAGAACAGACTGTGCTATTTTCCTCCAAGCCAACTCTCACTTATTGAAAATATTGCTTCTATGAATGATAAATCAGAAACCTGAGGGGCGGACCTTATATGGGTATTTCCTATTCACTAGCCTGTGCTGGCATGAGGGTAGGATTCATCCATTCATTCATTGGTTTCTTCACTCATGCCTGAATTTTCCCATACAGTCACACCTCCTGTTCTTTTATGTGGGTCTTTATACATGTGTGTACTCAGCGAGTTCTAGCCATCCTTCTCTCTCCACCTACCCTGCGCCGGAATTACATTGGTTCTAGGGATCAAACTCAGGTCCTCATGGTTGCACAGAAAGTACCTTAGTAACTGACACATATCCCCAGCCCCTGACCACCCTTAGATCTTGGCCACACTTTCTGGCGGCAGCCTATATGAAGGACATGAAAGAAGTAATTCCTTGCTCTTTGCTTGCTTGCCTTCACTCTCAATGGCAAATCATTCCTTCACTGTATGAGATCCTACTTCTTTGGGATTCTGGTGTACTCTGGAGACTACTCAAGATATCCAGCCTCAGGGGCTGAGCCACTATCAGATTCTTGGAGTTTCCACTGAGAGACAGTCATTTTTGGAATAGTTGGACCACAGCCTGTAAGTCACACTAATAAATCATAAGTTTTCATTATGCATTTAATACAACTANTATATATATATATATTTCATTCTCTCAGTTCTGTTTCTCTAGAGAACCCTGACTAATAAAAGAACTAACAAGGATCTCCACAGCCTCCAACCTACATGGTCCCATTGTCCTTCACAGGTCCAAGCAACTGCAAGAATGTTTGAGAAGTCTTTCTGAGGAGCCTTGCAGAGAGGAAAAAGGTGGTGAGAGACTCTGACATCTCCACGCAATCTCCAGGAGAGAAGAAGGGGACCTTAAACTGCACCAAATCCAGCCTTTTTTCTCTTAAGCTGCTTTCTCAGGCAAGTTTGATCACAGCAGCAAGAGAAGAAACTAGGGCAATAATGCTATAAAACCCTCAAACCAAGAGGGCATCTGCCTTGCCTCCTCAGGACCCTGTGGAGAACGGTACCAGAATTGTGACAGTGGCCACATCTCACATCTGCTCAGAGCTCGATGTGGATCCAGAACAAGGTTGGGAGGTCGCTGTACAGGGGTCATTGTAGAGACTCTGTAGCTAGGGAAAGATCTGATGTCCATGGCTGGGGTGCACCGTGCTCATCCACAGAGAGCATCCTGGCATGACCAATGATGCTCAGCAGGAGATACAAACTGGAACAGAGCCTCAGCCCAGAGAGAGCTGAGCCAGGCACATGCATGTGGAATCCGCTGCTGCTCCCCAAACATTCTCTTCGGAGGAAGGGCTTAGAGTTGGAGTAGAGGATGTCTGAGGCTCGGCAGCTGTGTGGATGAGTGGCTTACGGCAGGGGTCAGCAGAAGATGATGTGAACAAGACTGGACATACATGTTACAGTCATGGTGGGTCTCTGTGTCTGGACATCTTCTGCTTTGGAGGAAGCAACAGCAAAGAATAGGGAGCCGGGGGCCGTTCTAAAGGGAGGGGCTGTGATCTACCACCAGTCTCTCTTTCCACTGTAGACATGAGAGCGCTGTTTCTGACAACCCCTTTTGCAGAAATATGCTCAGCTACATAGGAGCCTAACATTCTACTGTTTCCATGGCAATGGATCTTAATTATATTAAGTGTCTGGACAGCAAGATCACCAGGAATGTCAGCCAGCAGCTTCATCTGCTAATACCAAGTTCCACTGGGTTCTGGCACTATTCCATGGTTGCCAATGTGAATATTTACCACCGGCAACATTTGATCACGCCTCTCTCTGAATAGCCCCACCCTTCTCCCAGCATCTCCCAGTTTTTCAAAACCAGACACTGGGCTTGTTCCAGACTTATTGTCCATAGCTCCTATAGTTCATGGGACCTAATGAGTCCATTGAGGTCAGGACTTGCTTTATGCTGTAGAAAAGCCAGCAAATAGTGTTTCTGTTTTGAGCACAGAACATGACCCTATCCACATATGGAACTATGTTCTGTTTCCTGTTCAAGGTTTGTCACAGTTTAAATGGGAAATGTCCCACAGAGGGTCCCATGTTTGGTGACGCAGTCCTCAGCTGCTGGTGTCATTTTGACAAGCTGCGGCATCTTTAGAAAGTGCCAGATTTAACTACTGCACTTTGCCTACAAGTCATAAAGTCACAAGATGTGTGTTCCATCAACAGAACCTTCCAACCACTCCAACCATTAAAGGACAGGCTTACTCTCTCTCTCTCTCTCTCTCTCTCTCTCTTTCTCCCTCTCCCTCTTCCTTTCCCTCTTCTCCTCCCCCCTTTCTCTCTTTCCTCCCCCTCTGTTTCACACCAGGTAAGCCAGCCCGTGTGCAAACTGCTCCACACTGCTGCGGATAGGCCCACAAGCCACTCCTACCACAGGCTGTACCCACCACAATGGATTTTATCCCCTCAAACTGTAAGCCCAGATAACATCTTCCTTCCTCATTTAGGCTGTTTCTAAGCTTGTATTTGGACACAAGAGAGTTGAGCAAAGCAAGGTCCAAAGAAAACATCTTTCCTTCCAGGAATCCTCACTCAGCAGCTGCTCTGGAAGGCTTCCTTCCAGGCTTTCTACACTCACAGTCTTTAGTTAGATTTAGCGATGCTTGAGCTAGGCAATGTAGCCATCCCCTATCTCCCTACTTTAGATGCTTGTCCATGCCAGCTCTTATGAGCACAGAAATAGTGTGTCCATGCCAAGGCTTCTACTCTTTGGATACAAATGTGGGTTATGACTCTTACTCAACCCAAGTAAGTACCTAAGAAATTACAAAACTCACTCGGGCGCTCTCTGCTAATAATTAAGTCAGAATCAGTGGAGTTTATCCAGAGGAGTTCGGCACACATCGTGATATTAACCTAGATTTCAGCTTGGAGTCTCTAGCTTGCTGGTCAGCAATGCACTGTGTGTGTGAAGCTAATTAAAATAGTCATGGTATTGAAGACATTAGCCTGGACTCCAGTCCTTTCGGGACACACAGAGAGAGCCGTGGGAATGCGGAACTCAGCAGATATCTGCTACATAAATGGCCTCTATAGGTGGTGTGGACACCTCCCTGAGGAGCATCCTAGATGCCCAGCCTAGGCGAGGCTAGAGCTAAGGTTCTCACAGCCAACTGTCATCAGAAGCTTATACATGCTCTGGAAGTGGAGAACAAACTTTTGGGGGGCATGGCTATTATGATGAGAGTATATAACATTTGCACAAAAATTAAACTCTAGAATTGATAATGTTGATCCCTCCAGTTTGAAGCATGACTCTCTTTCTGCATGACTCCTTCATCTGGGATAGATTGTGAAGCTTACCTTAGCATGCTGCCTCACCTATTATCCCAGGGCTAGGGGACAACTAGTCCTTGTAGATAATGGCCAAGTAGGTTAGCCTGGTGTACATGTCCTTTCCAGTCCCCATGTGCACAGTTCATTCATTCCGGATTGTCAATACTTCATCCAGTTCTTTTCTGACATGTGAGTGTCCTGCTGAGCAGCTGGCCACGCATCTACTAAGGGCTCTGTGTGAGTAGGTCAGCATTTCTCTCTGTTATCACAGTTGTTACCTTGTCTTGTCTGCATGAAAATCGGACTCTCATACATCTCAGTGAAGATCTTTGTTGATTGGGTCTGTGAGAATCCTGCAGGTTTGACTGTTTTCCCCAAGATTAGGAAACTTTCTAAAACCACTTGACATACATGTGTCTTTCTCATCCTTTTCTCCCCTGTTACACTCTTGAGGACTCTCTTTGCTTCTTAAAGATGTCCCGTAGCTTTCAAATGCTTTCTCTTAGTGTGTTGGTGTCAACTTTACGCAAGTCAGAGACATCTGAAAAGAGGGAACCTCAATCAAAAATGCCTGCACAAGATTGGCTTATGGGTAAACCTGTGGGACATTTTCTCGATTGACAACTAATGTGGGAGGACCCAGCCCACTGTGGACAGTCCTACCCCCTGGGTTATATAAAAAAGAAGGCAGAGTAAGCCATGGAGTATAAGCCGGTAAGCAGCGTTCCTCCATGGTCTTGGCTGCAGTTTCTGTCTCTGGGTTCCTGCCTTAAGTTCCTGCCCTGACTTCCCTTTATAATAGACTATAAACCAGAAGGGGAAACAAACCCCTTCCTTTCTAAGTTGCTTTGGATTGTGGTGTTTTATCACAGCAGCAGAAAGTAAATGGAGGCACCACTTTCTTTTTCATTTATTTTACCTCAAACAAATATTCCTTTCATCAGCAATTTTTTCTTCTTCTACCTGATCAATTCCACCATGGAAGTGGTTGGTGTTTTCTTGGCCCCTTAGGCAGTGCATTCTTCAGGGTTCTAGTTGACTTTTTTTGTGATCTCTCTGTGAATTTTCTCACTCTGCTTGTGAACAGGTTCCTGATCCCATTAAGTTATCTGTCTATATCCTCATGTATCTCATTAATTTCTCTTAGAAAACATTCTTTGGAATTCCTCGCTAGGCAATATATCAACCTCATTTGCTTAGGGGCCTGTCTTCAGAAATTTTGTGTTTCTTTGGAACTGACATGCTTTTTCATGCTCCCCACGGCTTTGTGCTGGTGTCTTCCCCTCTAGTGGGTCAGCCGGCTCTGCCAGGGTTACAGGGTATCTATCACAGAAAGGGGCTTTCTGCGGATGGTGAGTTGGGGGTTCTGATTATGCAGGCTGTACTGGCCTCAGTTCCAGAATTGCTCTTGGGTTGTGGCATCTGTATGTTCTTCAACTGCAGGTTGGTGGTATCTGTCAAGTGACCACGGGCTGGGCTGCACAGACTAGAAGGCTTGAACTCCTAGCTGTGGAAAGTTCTTGGCCATCCTAGATGTGGTGTCCCTGGCTACAGAGGTTGTACACTGGTCACTTCCAGAAGATGGAAAACTGACTGGTGGGCATAGGTGGCTGTGGCACAGCATGCTTGGTGTTGGATGGTCATACCTGGGAACCAAACAGTGACTGAACCAGGCTGATAGACCCATCCTGGTACCTGTCCACATTGAAAGGCTGCACAGATGACCTCACAGAGACTGTGTGGCTCAGTATATTCATAAAGTCCTGTCTAGACACTCAAAGGTTGGTGAATGGACCAACCATCTACCTCCCAGGACTTCACAGGCTGAGATTCTACAATAGGCAGCCCAACTGCTTCTGGGGCTGCAGGAGCTCAGGTGGGACTTCTTAGAGCCATTTAGGAAGTGATGCTGAGTTGACATCCAGTATTAAGGGTGGGTGGGGGTCCCTCCTCTGAACCCTAGGCTTCTGTGAGTCTAGTCTGTTTCCAGGACTGAAGATGTTTAGGTGGGGGCTGCATCGGAAGGGGAACCCCCAGAGGGCTCCTGAGGCAGTAGGCAGGTCTCTCAGCTGTTTCTCCAGGATGCTGAAGAGTGAACTACGCAAGATGTCCTGCACAGGTGATTTTTGGGCCATGGGTAGGTGGGCGGAGCCATACGATTTCTGGGTACTCTGCAGGCTGAGGTCTCACAATGGGCTACTCTGATGCATCCAAAGCTGTGGGAGGGTGAGCATGATCTCAGGACAGCCCCCTGCAGCAACAGCTGGGCATGGAAGGCCTGTGAGTACTAGACCCTGCTGGGGACAGCACCTCAGTGGAGGTCAGTTCCTCAGTCTGGGCTCAGGCTTGCAAATGTCTCTGGAATTTCCTGCAGTGAGGATCCAGGTATCAACAGTGAGGGCCGAGTTGGCTGGGGATGGTCTCCTGCTTGCTCTCTGCCCATCATGCCATGACCTTCTTGGTTCAGGTCACTTCTTTGGTGTTAGAAGCGGAGATGCATTATATTTAGATTCTTTTTGTGAGGCAGCCATGTCTCTCCCTGCTCTAAACACCCCTGCCCGTTGCCCTGCACTCAAGCCTTCTGCCTCAGGCTCTATAGAAATTGCTGTTGTCTTCTCCTTGTTTTTTTTTTTTCTTCTACATGGGGGAAGCCCACTGGACATATCCAGCCAGCAGCTTTACTGATGTCTGTTCAGTTTTACCTTAGAGTCTCTATCTACCCTAGCATCCGCACTGAGCCAGTGATCCCACGAAATGACACTCAGATGAGTCCCTAGCTGGTCATTCCTTGTCCCACCCTTCAAGGTTATGCTGTGGCTTTCAGTCTTCTCCTGGCCTGAGGGACTTCCATCCCCTGGGCTGTGTCCTTTACTGGTCCCAGGTCTCCTACCTCACCCCTCCAGGTGGGACACGGAGCCAGTGCTTCTGAGCAGTGTGTTCAGGGCTGGAAGGAGCCCCTCTTCACCTTTGCCACAATAATGAACCAAGCGACTTACTACGCAGGTGACTGTCCTCATGGCTGTCATGGATCTGTAAGCACTCACAGTTTGACATTAGCTTCCAAAGAAGGGCTGTTTGCAGATCTTTCTAAAATTAAAACAAAAAGAATATGACCGCGGAGAAAGGATGGACCCAAGCCTGCTGGTTTAGGGGATCTTGACAAATGGCACAATGCTGTGATTGAATGAGAAATGTTCCTCACAGGCTCATGCATTAGAATGCCTAGTCTGTAGCTGGTGGAACTGCTTGAGAAGATCATGCTTGGTGGGCCTCGACACTTTACAGTTCAGCCTCACTCAATCATTTTTTTGCTTCCTGAGTGTGGATACGATGTGTTTCCTTGACCACCTATTCCTGCCACCATCTCTTCACTCTCTACTGCCATGAAAGAGCATATCCCCTGAAACTGTGAGCCAACATAACCTCTTCTTCCCTTAAATGGCTTTTGCCAGGGTATCTTTATCACAACAACAAATAAGACTAAGACCCACACACACCATTCTGTTTACATCTACATCCATATTGTTCTCCTAGAAATTAGGAATAAGGTTCAGACCCAAACCTATGCCCCAAGAACTCAGAAAGTAGAGACAGAGAACCATGGGAAATTCAATGTCAGCCTCTTCTAGATGGAAAGTTTCAGATCAGCCAGACCCTGTCTCAGAAAGGATGAAGAAGGGGAGCGGAGGAGGAGGAGGAAGAGGAGGAGGAAGCATTGTAGAACTGACAGGACATAGTGAAATGTATAAGACCCTCCCACACTCAGATCCCCGCACAGCTCCTGACACAGGATGGACTTATATATTTGGCAGTCTCATCACTTAGGGGCATTGGAGCAGAGTGGGTGAAGAGCCTGGGGCTTGAAGCTCTATGAGTGGGTGATTTTGTCTATATCCCATTTGTATTTCCATCTCCTAATGGGTGCCACCATATTCACATTTGTTGAATAAATCAGTGCCTTGGAAGATATGATCTGGGAGGAAAGTAAGAAACAGGCAAAGTGGGAGAAACGGGATGGAGGTGGGGGCCCCACCACTTGGACCACTGAGGTGTCAGGAGCTGCTGAGTTCAGGGAAATCCCTCACTAGGTTAGAAGAGGGGCATGCTGGACTAATCCTGTCATCTGAATGTTTCAGGTTGGACCCTGGATCTGGATCGACATTTATTGGAGGAGCTGGGGAGCGAAGGGCAGAGTGGAACAGTGTACAGCAAGTCTGCGTGATGTGGGAAAGTGCTGTTACTAAGGAGGACCAGTTTCTGTTAGTGAGTTCTTGCATGGTGTGTGTGTGTGTGTGTGTGTTGTATGTGGTTGTGTGACTGTGTTGCTTGCGGCATGCTTAGCGTATATGATCATGTGTGTTATGGGCTCATATATTCTATCTATTCTGTGGGTCTCTCTCTGTCTTATGTGCATGAGCACTGTGTGTGATTGTGTTACATGCTGTATGGGTGACATGGGCGTTGTATTCATTTTTTTGGGTGTCATGAATGTGTTGTGTGGTGCATTTGTGTTGAGCTATACACCATGTACATTTCAATGATATGCATGTTGCATGTGGTATAATATGCATATTCCATATGTTAGGTACATTGTGTGTACTATGTCCACCTGACTCCTTCTCTTAATGAATCTTCCATTTCCACACACTAAAAAGCCTTGTTCCCATGCATCTCTGGTGCCTCAACCTTAGGCATGATAC
This sequence comes from Bramus lutescens, assembly GCA_001685075.1. Classification (NCBI taxonomy): domain Eukaryota; kingdom Metazoa; phylum Chordata; class Mammalia; order Rodentia; family Cricetidae; genus Bramus; species Bramus lutescens. The sequence goes on along the minus strand of LOEQ01000336.1, from coordinate 361,481 downwards.
CCTCTTTCCTCTGGGATTTCACTAGCCTGGGTCACAATCTCCTCTGTTTCTCCCCAGCAACTCCCAGACAACTCCTGTCTGGCTTCATGAGCCCTGTGAGCCTTGACTTGGAGTGAGTGCTCTGTGTGCCTATGGCATGAGGGTGCATGCTATACAGGGGTATGGATCATGACTGCCTTTTTTCCAGAGCCCTTCTGGGTCTGTGTTCACCAAGCGTCCACCAGGTGTGGCTTCCACATGCAACCCCAGCTGTCTTTCACCCATGGGAACCACTCCTTCCTGAAACAGCACTGCCCACTGCACTAGGCTCAGGGTGGTGTGGCCAGAGCAGGCAGCAGTGGCCATGGAGTCAGATGGAAAATGTGTCCTCATCCTGTATGAGGAACATGGTGGCCTGAATCTGTCCAAGAAGAGACCTCCAAAACCTGCTTCCTAGATCTATGGAGTTGACCTTGTTTGGAAATGGTCTGCATGAATGTATTTAAATTAAGGACAGTGAGATAGATTGGGCGAGGCTTAGACTCTGACAGTCGATCCTTACAGAAGATAACTGGGTGTGCAGAGATGGGGTAATGCTGGAGATTGAGGCTGTGGCCATAAACCAACTGATTCCTGAGCCACCAGGGACAGGAAGGCACGGGAGGGATGGTCCTCTAAGGCAGGGATGGAGTCTGGCCCTCATCACTCCTCCGCAATAATATGAGTGGCGTGCCCCCCAGAAATGTCAGGCAGTTGGTGATTTGGATCCCAGTGGGTGCCTATTTGGAATATCTAGGAGATGTGACATTGTTGAAAGATGTATGTCACTGGAGACAGACTTTGAGGTTTTAAAAGAGCCACCACACTTTAGTTAGCTCTCTCTGTTTCCTGCTTGTGGTTGAAGATGTGAGCGTTCAGCTGCTCTTGCCACCCACCACCTTCTATCTCTGCTTGACAAGCAGAGATGCTAACCCTCTGAAACGATAAACCCCAAATAAACTCTTCCTTCTATATGTTGCCTCGGTCACTGCATTTCATCGCATCTCTTGGAAGTTAACTAATACACTCCTTGTTTCCATAATGTTAGAGAATCAATTGCTGGTGTCTTAAACGTAGCTTGTGCTAATTTGTCCTGGCAGCTACAGAGTGTGCAGTTAGTCAGAGAGGAACAGGCAATCAGACACCCTGTCACTGTCCACACATGGACTGAGTCCATTTGTCCCAAGAAATACAGATCTTAGAATGCAAAGTCTACCCTGAGTGAGTAAGTGTCCCCAGACACATCACAAGACATTTAATACCAGCAACCCAGCTTCTACTTATGCCAGGACTCTGAACAGGCCCTTCCTTAATGCATCTGGTTGCCATAGCAACTCCAGACATCTGTTTCTCCTTATGAGTAGCCGAGTCCTGGCATTTAAGTAGAATCTGAAGCCAGTTGTAGCTTAGAGGAGTGATACTCATGGGGCAGAAAGGTCCCTTGCAAACTTGTAACGTTTAATCTGAGCCTGTGGAGCAGGTGGAAAGCAGCTTGCCACAGTGGAAGGATGGGCACCAAAGCCAGGAGGTCACAGGGCCCTGGAGGAAGGAGAGCGCAAGTGTTGTGATGTGGGAAGTGATCACAGTTCTGGGCACAGCCTAGGACTCTGGGCAGATGCTCTGCGAAGTGATGCCTCTTCCCTCTGGGGTGGAGAGGGCAGACATAGTGGAAGACAGCATCAGCTAGGCAAGAGAGGAGTGCCCTGATGTCCAGGTGCAGTGTGGCCTGCCGGGGAGACAGGAGGCAGAAGGAGGGAAGCAGAGAGACCCTTGTTCGTCAGGAAGGAAGGGCCTGCGTTGTTACATGAGGTTGAGATGGCTCTGCCAGGCCCAGATGGTCTGAAGGACTCAGGTGACTTAAAGTTGTGCAGAAACATTATCTTCTGGGAAGTCTGATGCCACTGCTGTCATGGTAGGGGCCAGAGGAGCTGAGAAAGGAACTGGTCCTTGGCCTTACCATGCCAATAGTCATTGCCAGGATGATCTTGGGGAGTGACACAGTCTGTAAGGTTGGGCAGATGGGGTGGGCAAGGGAGGACACATAGACTCTGGGACAAGACTCCATGCACAGTAAGGATGTGAATCTGTACCCATGAGCTATTCTGTCTTAGGTCACCAAGTGGGGCGAGAAAGTGTCAGTGATATCCACCAGCATTCTCTGCCATCCTGGCTTATTTTCTCCTTATAGAGAGAAAAAACCTCGTGTGTGTGTGTGTGTGTGTGTGTGTTTGTTTGTGTGTGTGTGTGTGTGTGTGTATGGGTATACTTGCCCATGTGTACATGTGTGTGCAAGCTAAAGTGAATGTCAAGTATTGTGCTGCCTAGTTTTATGTCACCTTGACACAAGTTGGAATCATCTGGGAAGGGAGAGCTTCAACTAAGAAAACCCACTGACAAGAACGACCTGTGAGCAAGCCTACCGTGGATGTGAAAGGGCTCGGTTCACTGTGGGTGATGCTGCCCCTGATCTTGTGGTCCTGGGTGCTAAAAGAAAGCGGGTTGAGCAAGCCATAAAGAATGCACCAGTGAGCATCACGGCTCCATGACCTCTGTCAGTTCCTACTTGAACTCTTTCCCTGACCACACTAAGACGTGGAACTCCAAGATGAAACCCTTTCTTCCCTACCTTGCTTCTGGTCATTGTGTTTTATCACAGCAGTGGAAACACTATCTAAGACAGCTCCTTTTTCTACAACTCTCCACCTTACAGAATAACCTTTATTGAATTTGTTGGCAATGATGAAATCATGCATATATATGTTGCATTCCAATACTGCAACCCCACCTCCTCTTGTAGGGCTCCTAACAGTGGGATCAGGGGCTGTCTCCAACTCTTTTATAGACTTTTGGGACCTTACTCCTTATACTGGGTCACATTGCCCAGCTTTAATACATGGGGAGGTGCTTAGTCTTATTGCAACTAGATATGTCATGTTTTGTTGATACTCTTGGGAGACCTGCCCTTTCTTAAACAGAAATGGAAGAGTGGATAGGGGTGGGAGCAAGCAGAGAAATGGGGAAGAGGTATTGAGAGGAGAAGAGAGAGGGAAAACTGTGGCCAGGATAAAACGTAAATAAATAAAATTTTGACAGATTATATATATATATATGAGAGAAAGAGAGAGAGAGAGAAAGAGAGAGAGAGAAAGAGAGAGAGAGAGAGAGAGAGA
>LOEQ01000336.1:318376-339050 GCA_001685075.1 Bramus lutescens | reverse complement strand
AGAGAGAGAGAGAGAGAGGAGAGAAGACTGAGCTAATCCCTGTGGAACAAGTCAGTAAGCAGCCTTTCTCCATGACCTCTGTTTCAGTTCCTGCCTCCAGGTTTCTGTTTTGCTTGAGTTTATGCCCTGACCTTTCTCAGTGAAAGATTATTACATGAAATTATGACTCCTTAAGTTGGTTTGCTCAGAGCTTTTATTTTATCTATTTCTGTTGTTGTTGTATTTTTGGTTTGTTGTGCAACAATAGAGAGTCCAAATAGTACAGTGATGTATTTGGATTGGGTTCTGAACAGTGTGGCTACAAAACACTTTTAATGACAACAAATGACAGATACACTAGTTCTATGGTTCTGTAGGTCAGATCTCTGATATGGACGCCCCTGGAGTGAAACCCAGTTGTCCACAGGTCTGGCTCCTCTGAAAGCTTCAAGTTATGAATGTGCTCTTCACAGCCCTGAGTGCTACTGCTGTTATTTGGCTTGCAGTTTGCTTTCCCCCCACAGGGTCAGCAGTTCTGTATAACACAGAAATAAGACTCCCCCACCATCCTCCTGTTTCTAAAGACATTTTGGTGGCAGTGGGCCAGTTCCCAGGGATCACAGGTACCTTCCTTAGTTGAAGCTTAGTCAACAAACCTAAGCTCTACATGTAGCCTCAACAGCGTGTAGGGATCAGGGTGTGTTCATCTCTGGGAGCTGGTCTCCTGTAAGCCACGCTATTCCTTCATTTTAGAAATAGTTCTATCACCATTCTTTAGAACATTTTGATGAAGATTAGCTTGTGCTTGTGTTCCCACAAAAAGGGATTTCCTGTCATCTGAGCTCTTGGGATATGTTCTTTACAGGGGTGCCCCAAGTGGTGTCCCACAGTTTCTTTCTGAGTCACCACACCTATGTTTCAAGCTTCAGTGGCTGGAACCACACTTTTAAGGCTGCCATCCAACCTATGGGATGACACAGAACACAAGACTTAGGGGCTCTAGTGTGACATGCTACCACTTCCAGCAGGTAAGATGGGGCTTTGTTCCCATCACAGACCGTAGGTAGCAGGTCCTTAGTGCCTCACTGGTATTCACTAACAATGTAAGAATGCCAGGGTGTTCTTGTGTCCTGTGAGGCTCAGTGCTGTGTCTGTGACACCAGCAAGGACACCATCAAGGCCTTCAGGGATGTTTGTTGAATGAGTGAGTGAGAGACTTTCTTGGAATGTCACAATTAGTCGTGTTTATTCTGGTGTGATCTACCAAGTGTTACTAAGTGTGTGACCCACATAGTGCTGGTGAAGTTTGTATAAATGGGGATTTGGCATAGCAACCATTCCTGGAAGCAATTCTCATTTGAGACCTTCACAAAATGAAATCAGAAAATGTCCCCAGAAAGACAAAACTTCCTTGAGACAGTAAGTCAGCTACTTCAGGAGACAGAAGTGCTTTGTAGATTCTGAAGGATGACCACCACCCAAGAAGGTGCCACATGAGATATTTCAGTTCATGAGTGAGTGTCACACCTTTGAGTGAGCCCAGGTCAGAGCCAACCCTGCATGCACACAGGGGGGAGGTGACTCCTGTGCAATGTGGGTATCTCCTCTCCATGGGACAATATCTGGGGACTACAGAGCTCAGATGGAGACAAGTGCTGAAATAGATGATGTGTCCCATGTCAGCACTCAATTATCTGTCCAAGATCAGCTTTCTTGTCCATCATGCTCTCATCCTTGACACTCCTGCTCCTTCTTTCAGTTGTGTAATAACACATGATAACTGTGTGATAATAAATGATAACATATATGGCATAGCCAGTGCCCAGAGGGCCTTGGCAGTCTTTAAGCTTGTTAATCTTTGGCTCTGCCGTGTTCCACATTGGGAATATTGTGGCTGGAAACTGGTAATTTGTAGATAGAAAAAGTGTCCAGGATTCATCTGTCTGTCTGTCCGTCCATCTGCCTGCCCATCTATCCATCCATCTATCTGTTCATTCGTCCATCCATCCTTCTGTTCATCCATCCATCTATCCATCATCCATCCATCCATCCATCATCTATCTATCTATCTATCTATCTATCTATCTATCTATCTATCTATCATCATCAACATCATCATCATCGTCCTGCCCATTCTTTGTGAATGCCCTTCCTGGAAAAGGACTACATAGGTCCTGGAGAGACAACTGGCCTAATAAATTGACCATCTTGCCTTGATCCATAGCATCCACTCTGAGCTGAGGAGAACTAATAGCAAAAGGGAAGGTGTCAGAAAAATGAGCCACAAGCAGGGACTTCATCTCGGGATATCATATTGACTCTAACTTCTTTTGTTTTTGGAATTTCATTTCAGAGACCCATCCAAGGCATCAATAGAAGAAGTTACTTGCATTTCCAAGGGGGTGCTGACCTTCAGAGTTCTCTTTCTAGGAGGAAGAGATTTAATTTCATCTTGTCTTCCCATATTTGTCCACGTTAGACTGCATTAAATGAGTTATTTTTAATCATTGTTCATAAATCACAGCAAGGGTACGCCCCAAGGCACAAAATATTTGCATAAAAATATTAATTGCGGCCATCTCTTCCTGTGGGCTAATGGGAAGTGAGATGAATGTACAGCAAGGGATGGCAGACATAGGGTGTGCAGAGGACAGAAGGCAAAGCTGAAGGAAATAGCCTTGTCCCAGTTCCTAGTACTCATGACGGCTCACTTCAGTACTCAACCTGCTCTTGGAGCTTCAGGAGCCTCCTCAGACGCAGCCTCCATCAAGAAGCCCACTGTGATTCCCCCAGGTCACATAGTCTCTCCACCATTGCTACCTGTGAGTTATAATCCATTCTCTTGGGAAACATGAGTGTTCCTCCTAACTCGGGCACCTGCAGACTGAGAGCTCCTGCTCACCTCACATGGAGTGCACAGCTCCTGCCAGGAGACCGAATATCAGAAGGGCCCAGGGGATCCTCCTAGCCTTCCCTCACAGCCCACTTTACCCCTGTCCCAGTCAGCAAGCCCTGATCAGCAGAACAGTGTACAGACAACAGCTATAAGCTGTAAAATTACTTTCCCCAGTCCAACTCTTCCTGTGATATACGGTTCTTTCACGTGAGACCTGTGACCTCGATCATGGCCTCTGGCTCATCCCTCTGGCCCTGTGGTCTAACTCAGCCCTCCCGGTGATACAGACTCATGTTCTGCTCCACACCCAGTCTCAGCTGCACCTGGATGCCATGGGTCCTGCTCTCCATGCTCTCTTTCTGTGCATCCTGACACTAAGAGAGTCTGGGTACCACCTGTGATAATCATTATCTGAGTCCTCTCCCCTTCTTCCTGTTCCCTCCAGTCTCTCTGCAACACCAATGTATCCAGACTGGTCCAGAGCAGCCTCTGCTAAGCCTCCTGCTATCTGTCTCATCTTTGGACACCACAGGCTTCTCCTTTTCTTCATTCATCCATCACTAGATCAGTACCAACTCTGCCAGGGGTAAACCAGTTCAGCTATGGACTAATGCTGCTACATCTTAGGACCTGCCTGGAGATGGAGCCTTGGAGGCTTGAAGTGGCTTTCATCACCCTGTATCTTTTGAGAAGGCCCAAAGAGGTCCTCTTCCACTAGCTTAATCATCCTTTTCACTTGGTGCATGCCAACCTGGTTAACAGTACCTCAAGCCTCGGCTGCTTGTCAGCCCTCAAAATGGGCCCTATCAGGTTATTTCACACTTTGTTGTAGGTATTCTCCTCCAGTGCCTCAGGTCTCCCCAGAATGGGCTGGTGTGAAGTCAGGGAGGTGATTCCACATCCCTCTTAGCCTGAGTAGCTGAGGGTTCTCTGTTAGGATAGTTGTGGAAGGCTTGGCAGTGAGGCACCCTCTTTTGGGGCTTTTGGGCTTTTCTGCTCTTACACAAAGTAAGATGTTCTATATATAGAGAGGGCAAAAAATGTATTTCATCCAGTTTGTGACTATAGACTACAGCTCTCTCACTGTTAAACTTCCAGAATGAGGTGGCAAAATCACAATGAATAAAGTTTCGCCAGCCAGCAGCTGACCCCAATGAGGAATTGTCATGACTGGGCTCATGAAAGCCTTGGCCTTAGCTGTCAGGTCCCCACAGGAAAGCAGGGACATTGAGGCACAGTGTTAGGCTCCAAGAAATAGACTCACCATACCATATCTTTTACTCTCTACTTTATGAACCAGCATGACACTCCTAGACCTTAGGGAGGTGAACACAGAGGAACTCACTGCACCTTTCCATTAGAGACCAAATCTCTGAGTTTGGACACCTGTTGAGTCTAAAACTTCAAAACAGGAAGCAGATTTCTGCCCAAAACTAACACTTTCAGTCTCTATTCTCTCTTTGAATGGCTGTTTGTGACCAATAGTGATAACAAAACTGTCCAAGTGTCTTCCCACCCCAGACATTCTGGGAAAATGTCTGCTCAGCCTGATCAACTGGTGGAGGTGAAGAAAAAAAGACAATAGCTTGGGCAACCAACTGGGAAGGGCTGCTTCCCTGCTCTCCAGAGAGAAGTCTGGACAGAAGAAGCAGGAGAATTGTCTGTACTCTGTCAATCATGTTTTAAATAAATGCTGATTGGCCAAGGCAGGAAGTATAGGCAGGTCAGCCAGACAGGAAGTAGAGGCAGAGCCATGAGAATAGGAGAATTCTGGGAAGGAGGAAGCCCATTCCTCTCCAGTCCTGCCCAGACCACAGAAGAAGGAAGATGTGACCTATCCCACTGAAAAAGGTATCGAGCCATGTGGCTAGCATATATAAGAATAATGGGTTAATATAAGTTTTAAGAGCTAATATGAAGCCTGAGCTAATGGGCCAATCAGTTTATCATTAATATAGACTCTCTGTGTGATTTTCTTTGGGGCTTACCGGCTGTGGGAACTTGGCAGGACATAAACCCCAACAAGCAACTCACATTTTACAGACAAACATCCCTGGCCTACCTCCCATGAGCTGACCCTGAGCTCCAGAATAGCATTGCTCAACTCCACAGCAGGCCTAGCTGGTCTGTGACAGGCCTTCAGCTTGCTGCTGGATTCTGCATCACAAGTGAGCTGTTCTAGCTCCCTGCTTTCCTCTTGTTCTCTTTATTCACGTCTATACTGTCATAAAAAGAGACCCAGCTCTGAAGTGACAGCCATCATGCGGCCATCAAGATTCCAGTGTCAAGGTAAAGGCAGCTTCAGAGTATAAGTGCTGTTTCATATTTATTTCTGGTCTTGCAAAACAGCTCGAGAGCTTGACCCACATTATGGGAGTTTCTGTGCCTGTGTGCAAAAGGTATCACTGAAGACAAATTCAATACCTATGTAACTGGAAGGGCTTGGTTGGGGGCAGATTCACAGTGGCTCTGTGGGCCTCTGTGTAGGCAATAGAGTGTTCAAGACTCTGTGTTTCAAACCAGTGGGGACACTGCCACCTTCTCCTGAGTTTTGTACTTTTGTAAGTCCATTCATCTGTGCTGTTGGGTACCTGTTGCATACCAGGCACCACAGTGTGTGCAGTGACTTTGAGGCGTATGGAGGATAGCCCACCCTTTCTTTGCTGAAGTACCATTAGATCCTTCACCCAGTAATACATTAGTGAAGGGCTCCATATCCAGGTCCTCTGAGTTGGGGCACTTGTGCATACACAGACAACCAACACCAGCAAGACTCCAAATCACTGTGCCTCTTGACCATATATTACCCTAGAGTCTCATTGTTTGAGTTTTATACTGTTCCTGTAGGCCTTTTAGTTCAGACGGGAGTTCTTGTTTCTGTCAGCCCCTGCCCAGTTCCGTATAGGTTGACTGTCAAAGTCAGTGTTTGACAGAACATTCCAGAGGTGGACCAGGCATGGCTTCCTGAGATGCTGGACAGTACTGGTCCAATTGTCCCAGGAAAGAGGGTGGTGTGTGTTGGCATCAATGGATTCTTTTATGGAAATGGAGTAGACCCAGGTTCAGTCTCAGGGAACAGAGTGGCTGACGAAATTGATATCTACATAGAAAAGAAACAGGAAGGGCAAAAGTCACTGATAAACTCTAACCTCAGAGAGCAAGGTGAGGTTGAGCCCACTGAGCATTTCCAGGGGGAGAGGAGCCCAAATTGGCATCCAGAACCAGTCATTCTCCCTGGGCACAACATAGAACTACATATACATGGTCTCCAGGATATAGGAGACCCCAGATGTAAGATCAACTTTGCGGAGAAGTCGAGTGGACAGAGAGGTCCATAGAATGGGAGACTAACTTCACCCCAAGGACTCTGGGCTTAATTCTGAAAAGTGACAGCATGGGGAAGAAGAGGTGATTTCCTGTCTAGAGAGCCACTCTGATGCTCCATGGAGTGTGGCAGTGTCTATATTTCAGGACCTGACTGCAGCCTGAAAGCAAAGCCTCATCACATGGACTCCGAATGGGGATTCTCCTTGGTGGACATTTAGTGAGCTGAGACAGCAACTCAGTGTAGTTAAAGGAATCAGTTTGAGACGAGGTATAGCTGGGCAACCACCTTGATTGCTCCAAAGCCTTGAGAATCTTTCTAGCGCATCCACGCAACCCTGTCTACCTGGACAACCCAGCTGTGCCCTGGTTTCCTTACAGCCACAGGGCCAAGGGAGAGAGTTCTTGTACACTTGAAACAAACCCTCATGGGTGGCTGCCAGGACAAACTAAATGAAGGTGACTTGCTTTGCTCTTTTGACCCTCTCTCTACAGCATCGGAGAGGTCCTGAGAAATGAATGTGGCAGAAAGCGGCATTGGGAGCAGGTAGCTAGAGGATTTTGCTTTGAGTAATCTGCAAAACACGGCAGACACCCCGTCTCCACATTCAGTTGAGGATCTGGGATCAAAGGTCCCCACTCTACTCACTGATTCACTCTCTGGGGACGTCATTACCAGGGATGCAGCCATTTGTTCCCTTCAGTTCTGTGCTGCTGCATATAACAACTGTGTTTGGGTCCCCCCACCTCATCCCATGAAGCAGTGTTTGCTTTGCTAGTCAGACAGCACCAAAATCTTACAAGGAAATCATCTCTGCGATCATTAACCCGCTCATGGGGAGAGTTAAGAACGCAATAGTGTCACATATTAACAGCAATAATCAGGAACCCCAGAATCCACTGATGCACCAAGCAGGCCTGAGGATTGGGGGCCCCTTTGGGCTTGACGCTGTGTGGGGCTGAAATCCTCTGTGCGGGCAGCTTTCAGGTATTAATAGGCATGGCTCCAGCAGATGCCTGCTAAGCCTGGCTAAGGCTTCCTCTCAAATTATGGCCATCTTTTCTGCTCTCTTCCTGGTAGATGTTATTGCATTTGCAATGATTCAAATAGGTTTTCTGCAGGCATTAAATTTTTAGTAAACAGACCCAAATTAACGGCAATTCATGACATCTCACTCCAGGGATCAAATCAAAAGCATTCATTTTCTATATAAATATCTCTCCGTCTCTTTTTAATGAGTGGGTATGCTTGTTGCTGTGCAAAGCAAAATTAGACATATGTCGTCCTCCCTCCTCTGCCTCTCCACTCCCGTGCTCTCTGTCCCTCCAGGAGAGCCAGCCTAATCACCTTTGGAAGCAGAGGCGGGGTGCGTTAATTTTCCATAATTCAGGAAAACAAGGCTGATATCTGAACTCCCCCTCCAAAGAGCTCTTGGCTTATCTACTGTAACGGGCTGCCTGCTAATGAACACAGCAGACTGCTCTTATGGCATCAGCAGCCAGGACCTTCCCAGAACTTGTTTTGGGAAGATGATTTCTTTTCACCACTCTTTGTGGTCTGCAGACATTGAAGGAACTCTAGCATCCACGAATGACCTTGCTGGTGGCAGTGCTGCATTTAGTGCTGATGCAGATGGCTTCATGGTCCAGGGATGACAGGGCAGGTGGAGGGCTGTGGGCAACTGTAAGCACACATCACTTCTGTGCTAAGCTTATTGCAAAGATGAAATGTGTACTGTCAGATCTCAGGGCAGCCAACTGTGCATCATCTGGAAGATGGGCTTTTGGCTTCCAGGGTGTTTGGAAGATTTCCATATGACAGGCTGGAACTACATACTTCCCTGGAAAGAGATTTTCAAGTTTCTGTCAGTATCTTCATGCCTCCATTCCAGGCTTTGTGGATGGCCAGGTAGCTGCTCAGGACTCCATGAGGACTGGAAAATAACGTATGGAAAACTTAACCTGCTCCTTCAGCTCCATCCCTTATCACAGCCTCACTGACCTGGTAATGAAAGTATTGTCACACGAAAGACCAGAGCTGGGCCACAGGACTTTGGAATGAGAAAGAAAGGTTCACTAGCCCTCCTACTTTGACTCAGAGTGGGATCCAGACATCTCTGCCCCTGTCAGAACTTCTAAGGGCTCAGTGGTCTTCTGAAGTGGCTTTATGTCCCCACAACACACTCCCATTTTCCTCTTGCTGTATGTACCAGTTTTTCTGTTTCTCTCATACACCTGAAGCATCTTTACCTTCAAGCTTTCTAAGGACCAAGTGTCCCCTCCCACTAATACACTGGAGCCTCAGTCTTCACCGTGATGATGTTAAAGTGAGTTCATGAGCATGGAACCCCATGCGGGATATATGACCTTGGAAGGACAAAGAGCTTACCTTCCTGTTTTCCCACATCAGGACCCAGCTACAGGACTGGAGAGGTAGCTCAGTAGTTAAGAGTACTGGAGCGCTTGTAGAGGACCCAGGTTCAGTTCCCAGCACCCACAAGGCACTCACAATTGTACCCTAATTCTAGGTGGAGCTGATACTATCTATCCTCTGGTCCTTGCAGTTACTGCATGGACGTGGCGAACTTAGGAAAATGCAGACTAACACTCGTCAACACAAAATGAAAATACTAAACAATTTTAAGAAGATCCTGGTGATCTGGCAACCACTAGGAGGATGAGAATCTTCACCTGAAAACGAACATTGTTAGCACCTTGATGCTGGGCTCTAGCCTTCTGCACAGTGGGAATCTCATTCCTAGTCTCTGGTATTTTGTTACTGTAATACAAGTGGCCTGGTACCTGGTTCTCTGCTCTCTCTGGAGAGAGCATTACAATTTCTGGTTTTTCTTACCCTCTTGCTTCATTTTATAGCGTAGCCTCACCTTACTCCCATATCTGGTGTCTTCCATTGTTTTTCAATCACAGAGCCCACCAACCTTTAACTTACAGTGCTGTTTCTGTGGATGTTGTCTTTCCTACTTCTTTTCTTCATTTCACTTCAAAGTAGATGCTTGAGAGAAATGTTCTGCTTTTATACCAGGTCCTAGAAAGAGCTTGGTACTTAATACATCTTAGGTAAACCTGGATTGCATAAATTAACTGAGGAGATCCCAGTCTACCTGGTGTAATTGACTATGCACACTTCCACCTGCCACATCCAACTTCAAAGTTGCAAGCAGAAAACACTTTTGAGAAGAAAAATTGGGTCTCCTTACGGCCTGAAGAAAGCTGAATAGCACTACCCTCTTAACAGCAACTGTGGAAGCATATGCTAAACATGCCTCAACATGTCTAGGGGAAATTCTCTTCTTGCCTAATTTTTTATACCCCAGACCAACTTTCATTCATGTGCCAAGGGCGAACACATGCATTTTTACAGATGAAGATCAGAGGCACGTCTTATCCGTTACCTTTTCTAAAATAGTTATTGGAGAAAGATTCAATAATGCACAAGTCAAGAAAATATACCTTTAAGTTACTGTGCTTCAGGAAAGGGAGACGTCATCTAGAAAGTCTCTGTGAGATGAGGGTGATGGCAAAGTGTAGGCGTCATGAAGGAGCTCACTCAGCCTGAGTATGCAGACCAGGGTGGGAGAGCAAACCCAGGAGAAAATGCAGCAGATACCCTGCAGCTGAACCTATGCCCTGTGAGGGAGAAGAGGTTCTGCGGGGGCATCTTGGGGTCTAGGAGTCCTGAGCCCATATTTGCATAATAAAAACTAAAAGAGAAACTTAAAGGAACCCACGAATAAGCTGGACGAAAATGAGCAGGAGTTCATCACCGGAAGGTGATCATGCTGCATTCCATATTCAGAGCAGGAAGGCTATTTGCATATCATGACAATATATATAAAGATGAAATACTCATCTGCCACAAAATAAGATGTAACTATGCTGGGGGGCGTGGAGAAAAGCAAAGATAAAGAAAGGGGAGGGGGAGATGAAGGCAGGAGGAAAGTGAGAAAGGAGTATCTATCCCAAAGAAAATAAACCCTTCTCGCTTAGGGGTTGTTTGTGTTGTAGGTTTTTGTTTGTTCATTTGTTTTTTTTTTTTATTGTTTTCAAGATAGGGTTTCTCTGTGCAATAGTCCAGGCTGTCCTGAACTCACTTTGTAGATCAGGTTAGCATTGAACTCACAGAGGTCCGCCTGCCTCTGCTTCTCAAGTGTTGGAATTAAAGGTGCCACCACTGCCTGGCTTGTGCTGTAGTTTTAACGTGGACTGTTCCCCTATAGATACACGTTTGAACAGTTGCTCCCAGGTGGTGGCTTTGGGAAAGTTTTGAAACCTTGTTGGAGAAAGTGGGTCACTGGAGGCAGGCTTTGAAGGTTTCTAGCCTGGCCCGACTTCCTGATTTCTCTTTCTTTCTCTCCCTCTCTTTTTCTCTCCCCCTCTTCCCTCTCTCTCCCCACTCTCTGTCTCTCTCCCCTTTCTCTCTCCCTCCTTCTCTCCCCCTGCCCCGTTTCCTGTGTGGGGATGAAAAGTGATTTCTCTACTTCCTAGCTGCTATGAACACCTTGTTTGCTGCTGCGTGCCTTCTCCATCAAGAGACCTGTGTCTCTCCAGAAGCATGAGCCAAACTCAACTCTTTTTCCCCAATTTGCTTCTTTCCAGGGCATTTTATCACAGCTACAGAGAAGTCACCATTTTAGCTTGCTTTTGGTCAAGGGGTTCGCATCCTGACAGTCCGCACATCCAATCCCTTTCTTCCTGTTTTCAAACAGAGCCATTATCCCGCAGGTCACCTGGGGCAGGAAAACCCTGAGCTGTCATTGTTACTGAATCCAACAGGAACTGACTTATATCTTCACGTTTCTTTCAGTCTTTCTGTAGCTCTGGAGATCAGGCCCAGGCCTTGCCATGCTAGGCAAGAGAGCTACCGCTGAGCTGTACCCTCATCATCTAAGATTTCTACAATTTCTGCACATCAGAGTCCAATTTTGTCTTTCAAATGCAGCCTAAACATTTTCTCTGTTCCCTCACACACAACTCATCTCTCTATTTTCCCTTAAACTGACCTTGACTTTGTTCCCTGAATCCTATGGGCTTGCCAATTTTTTTTAAAGAACAATTACAATTACTGTGTTGCGACGTGTCTTCTCTGACCCCAGTCAGTAAGTTCCTAAAGTCACTTTGAAATCCAAAATGTGGTTTGTATGCAGGACTTTGGTGACTGACTTGCCTCCAAATTCCTATGTAGGAAAAAGAATCCTAAATGCAACATGGGAGGGACATTGGAGAATGTTTAGGTTAGGAGGTCCTCATCCACGTGGTGTCATAAAAAGGCACGATGGAATAATGGAGGTGCCCTGCCTTTGACGTCTTTCAATGGCATTTTCTATATGGGGACACAGAAGTCCTCCTCTCTAGACAACACAGCATCCAAAAGCCATCTTGGAAGTGGAGATCAGTTCTCTCTAGATACTAAGCTCGTAGCCCCTTATCTTGATCTCCCCAGCCTTCAGAATTGTAAGGGAAGAATTCCAGTCCTTTCTAGATGAGGGAGTCTAAGCCATCTATGTTACAGAAGTCCCTCAAATATTGCTCACATTTAATAACTCACTTGTCTGGTTTGCTGGTTATTAGGAGGTTAAAGCTCAGCCTAGGCTTTGGCATAGATTATTTTTTCCCCTGTAGTTTTGGCTTTTATATTCTAAGTGTGCTTACTAAGTACAGATAAGTAAAATGTTATATTAGTCTCATAAATTAAATCTTTTATGGTTTTGTCTACTTTAACGTCTAACAGTTATACACTGTAACTTTCAATGTTTGCGGACTTGACCATGTGCATTTAACAGGTCCATCTGACCTTTCCTTTGGTTCATATCACTTAGTAAGCTGCTTTCCTCTGTATTAGCTACTCATCACAGCATAACAAATAGCCTAATAGTCCGAGGCTCTGAAGCACACATTATGTTTTTATCTTCAGGATTCTTTGGGTTGGGAACCAGATGGGGTATAATACCTTGCTTCTGGCTCAGGCTACCTCACAAGCCTGCGGTCAAAGGACAAAGTGTCCTCATCTAAAAGCTTCACTGGGCAAAACCTTTATCTGGCTCATTCTGGGGACTGTTGGCAGGATTCAGCCCTGGGAGGTTGCCTTTGGTAGGGTTCTTACTGCAGTGAAGAGACACCACAATCCCAGAAACTCTTATAAATGAAAAATAATTGTGGTGGAGGTTTCCAGTTTCAGAAGTTCAGTCTGTTATCATCATGCTGGGGAACATGGTGGCATGCAGACAAATATGGTGCTGGCTACATCTTGATCAAAAGGCAACAGGAAAGTGAACTTGGTGTCGCACTGAGGAAAGCTTGAGCAAAAGAGACCTCAAAGCCTGACCCCACAGTGATACATTTCCTCCAACAAGCCCACACCTACTTTAACAAGGCCACACCTCCTGATAGTGCCACTCTCTCTGAGGGCCATTTCCTTTCGTATCATCACAGAGATGTTCACCAGATCCCTCTCACTTCTTAGAAACTGGGTCTCTCTGCAAAGAAGTCTCTAAAGATGGTGCCTGATTTACTTAGAATGAGCAATGGGAAGCAGGAGCATGGGGAGGATAGGACTTGCCTCACCTTCCAAGTGAGATACTGTCTGCTTTGCTAACTGATGGGTGCTGAGACACCTGGAGCAAACCAAACTAAAGGAATATGTTGGAGCAAATAAAGATGGGGACCACCCTGCCCTTCCTTTTCAATGCTTCAAGAGACAGGTATAACTAACTGCAGGAGTTTGTGTAGCATTGTCTTTTCCAAACTGCTACATGTTTATTTAATGCAGTCCTAATTAGCTTTATTAAATAAAAACCCAGAGTCAGATAGTAGAGTAAATGCTGAAAGATCAGAGAAGTAAAGGAACCAGCCGCTAGAGACGTTTCTTACCTCTACCAAAACCTCAAACTAACTGGGTGATTATATCTTTACAAATCCACTGACTGAATACCCTGACCTCCTGTCTCCTCCTGCCTTATATTCCTCTCTCCGCCCAGCCATATCCATCCCTGTCTCTATCTCCTTAGTGCTGGGATTAAAGACTTGTGACTTCCAAGTTCTGGGATTAAAAGTGTGAGCCACCACTGCCCGACTCTGGCTCTGTTTCTCTTTTAGACTGCATCAATCCGATGTAGCTCAGGGTGGCCTTGAACTCACAGAGATCCGTCTACTCTGCCCCCTGCCCTACCAAGTGCTAGGATTAAAGGTGTATGCCTCTATAGCTAACTAGTGGCTTAACTCCACACTCTAACCTTCATTTGTTACAGTACAAACAAAATATCATTATAGGTTTGTGTTGTGGTTTAATATTTAATATTTTTTCCTTTTTGGCAGTTTCATACATTGATATGATGCATTATGTTTATAAATTACTCTGTCTCATCTCACTCTCTCCCAGCACAATCTCTTTCTCTCAACTAGTAACCTCATACTTGTCTGTTTTGGTGTCTGCCTTGTGTACTTCTCATGAGCTGTGCTATGTCATTAGGGCACTGACCACATTGTATCCAGAAGACAGTGTATAACAGTGTCCCTTCCCATCCTCTGGCTCTTACAATCTTTCTGGCCCCCTTTTCCTTTAATGCCTCTTGAGCCATGGAGGGGATGGCACAGGTGCACCATTTATGGCTAATCACTCAATCTTGACACTTTGGCCTGCTATGATCCTTTTGAATTGACCTCATTTTAATCTAAACTATGATATGTTGTTTTTGAGCATGTCCTTTTGCTATGGATACCTTTATTGTAGTTCTGCTTCCCTTGTCTTCCTGAAATGACTGGAAGTAGGACATCAAATGTGATTTAACTATTTCTCTAAAATTAAGGGCAACATGCACTTCCCAGGTTTAGCAAGATCTCCAGAAGGGAAAGTCTATTGATCTGCTCCATTATGCCACTGATTC
Source organism: Bramus lutescens (assembly GCA_001685075.1). Taxonomy (NCBI): domain Eukaryota; kingdom Metazoa; phylum Chordata; class Mammalia; order Rodentia; family Cricetidae; genus Bramus; species Bramus lutescens. The sequence goes on along the minus strand of LOEQ01000336.1, from coordinate 324,950 downwards.
CAGAACAGCAGCTATGAACAGTAACTACCCATATTCAGGTTAAAATTAATCCTCAGTTATTATACATGTTTCTGGGTTTTGGCCAAACAATGGAGGAGATGGGCCAGTTAGAGAAGGTGCTGAACTGTGGGTTTTGCCTCAACAATGATGGTCCCTGGGCCTCTCAGGTGGTGTGCACAGCTTCCTTTACTATTTTACTCTTTGGAGAAAAATGCAAAGTCTTACTCTTAGCCAATTCAGCTATAGCATCTGTCTTAGTTTGTTTTTTATTCTTGGATAGACACCATGACCAAAAGAAACTTGGGGAGGACAGGGTTTATTTTATCTTACAGCTCACAGCAAAAGCAGTCAGGTCAGGAACTCAAGGCAGGAACCTGGAAGCAAGAATAGAAGCAGAAGCCATAAAGGAACACTATGATTACTGGCTTGCTTGGTTTACTTTCTTCTACAACCCAGACCAACCTGCCCAAGAACTGTATTGCCCATGGTAGGCTAGGCTACATCAGTCAGCAATCCAGAAAAGAAAACATTCACAGACCAATCTGAGGGAGACATTTCTTTGTTTCTCTCCCTAGTTCTGTCAAGTTGACAAACAAGATTAGTCTTTATAGCCACTTGCCTGTTTGTTAGTGGGAACGTTGTGAGGTGATGTCAAATCTAATGAGTTCAGATTGACTCTGCTTTCAGAGCCTGCCCACAAAGCCGGGCCAGCTGCTACTGCCCTACTGTGGTACACTCACTTCTAGTTCCATGTTTCTGACCCTGTAACCCAGACACAGATTAGCCAATCATGGTGGCATTTGGGTCACCAGGAATTAGATTAGCATTCTCTGCCTAGGATCTCATAAGACCAGGAAAGGGGAGGAGTCTCCTTCTTAACTGTCACCCACTAAATGACCGTACTGTTCCCCAGAAGGCTTGGGGAACAGTTTAAAGCATCCTGTGTATTGTTTTGTAGATCATACCCCAAAGGGATCAGAATGACTCACCAAAGCTCGAGTTGTGGAAATAGTTTCAGTGAGGACAGTGATCCCCATGACAAGGTCACACACGTAGGATTTCACCCCCAGCACTAGAAGTAGTTCCCAGATGTAGACTGGGAGCCAGGTGCCCGTGGGTCAGTCCCATAGTCTCCCGTTACCAAACTCTAAGGAATTTCTCCATGTCCTGGTATTGTGAACAGCCATACGAAGCCAAGGACCACCTCAAGTCTGTCCTCAGACTCCCCAGAGGGTGAACACAGTGTTTCAATGATTCCTTAAACCTTAGTGAAGAATGTGATCCCACACCTTTAGTAGTGAAGCTTGGGGGAGGGGGTCACACATGAAATATTTTTCTTGATTCCTCATCTTTCTGAGGGCTCACATCAGGGGAACTAACTACCCAGTGTGACCTTGGACTAAGCAGTCCCCGAAAGGAGGGCTTGGGATGTTACAAATGAACATACTGTCCCAGAGTGGCCATGTACCTTCAGTCTTTCCTCTAAAGGATTCAAGCAAAGGTTCGTGTCTGCCTCAGCAAAGGGACACTATTGCTCAATGCAAACCAAACACATGCTCAGAGCTCTATCCAACTGTCCATGGCACACATCTAGGCAGAGACAGGTAAAATGTTATACCGTTATTTCTCCTTGTCAAGCAGCTCAGAATCCACCCTTCAGCCAACCTCAAAGATATGACACAAACGGGCCAGATCTCTCAGTCCCTATGTGGTCTCAGCATGGGCCCCACAGTCCTACCATCATTGTACTGAGCAGCATACTACAGGCTTGGAGAGGTCAAGGAGCCTCGGGAAACAGGAGCATTCCTCTAGAAAATACCTGGCAAATGTCTCCGTGCTCACAGGATATGGATTTTCTGGCAGTGGGACCTAGGGACAACTTGCATTCAAAAGAGGTCTTCACGATGATTTTCACATTTAAGGAACCTGGTCCCCCATGTGGCTTCCCAAATATCTAAAGTTCCATTATTTCTTTGCACCAGTAACATATGTAGGTCAAGATGCTTATCGTAACTTGTCCAGGAAGTTATATCTCGAGAGAAGGGACCAGAAGCCAAGTTCCTGCTAGTCATGGTCATGACTGACATCACCATGATTCTCAGAGCCCACAATCAGAGATGTGTTGGCTACAGCCCCTTTATGCCATGTTGAGATTCTGGGTTGGGGTTCATTTGGGGTTTCAACACTAAAATCAGAAGGGATTTGAGCAGATAAAATTCACACCGAGACATTTTAGTGAGAAGACCTCAGTGAATACGCTCCTGCAGATGTGTGGACGCTACTAAAGAAGGATAGAAGGCAGCCTAGGAAGAGAAACCACAGGGGGATGCAGACAATTGAGAGCCAAAGGCCAAGGAGACAAATCAGTAGCAGCAGGTCCTGTGTAACCTGCTGGCTGAAAGAGGGGAAGCTAGGCAGGGTGAGGCTTCTACTGATCCAGTATTGGGGAGACGGAGAGAACTCCTCTACAGTCTGTCCCCTGCTGGAAGCCCTTACTGGCCAAGCCTTGCAGTAGTCAGCATGTGGAAGACTCAGTCATAGGCGTCTGGGAAGTGGAAGCAAGTGGTCACCAGGGAGCATTGCTAATAAGTCATACAATTCACCTTCTTCATTCTGGATGGTTCTGCCATGCTGTTATGTGGAGATGGACCATAGTTTCTTGTGTTTTTTATCTTGCTTAGATGCATAGTACTTCCTACTGAGGTAGATGTGGATCTTTTAATGTTATGCAAATTATCTCTTCAGGTGTGTCTTTTTCTTCTTAATGGAAGTTTGAAATTACAGCAGATTTCTTCATTGTGTCGCCCAGGGCCGGCTTTGGATGGGTGCAGCCGAGTGCTTGGTGATGTCCCCAGCAGTGATTCTCAACCTGTAGGCCACACATCAGATATCCCACATACCAGAAATGTATGTTACAATGCATAACAGTATCAAAATTATAGTTATAAAGTATCAATGAAATAATTTTATGGTTGGCGAGGGGGTCACCACACACAGGAGCTGTATTAAAGGGTCACAGAGTTAGAACCACTGCTCTATAAGGGCTTGGACTCTATCCTTGGCACCATTAAAACAAAAAGCAGTGTTGGAAGAGCATCACCTGAATGTGTTCATCACCCTTTTGTTGCTGTGATAAAATACCATGACTGAGGTAACTTAAAAGCAATGAATTTATTCTGGCTTATAATTCCAGAGGGACACAAATCTGTAATGGGGGGGCAGAGGCATGGCAGCAGGAACAGGACGCTAGGAGTTCATCTCAATCATGAGGAGGAAGCAGAGAGAGCAAGCTCGTAGTGGAGGAAGGGTTTTACTCTCAGAGCCTGCCCCCGTGGCCATCCTTCCTTCAACAAAGCTGCACCTCCTAAGGCTCCTCAAGCAGCATCACCAGATGGGTACCAGATGTTCAAATGCTTGAGCCTATGGGGGACAGTTCTCCTTTAAGCCATCATAGAGGGTTTAGATCCTATTCCCCAAAGTTTTTAGCTGTGTGACCTTGAGCAGCTTACCTATAGGCTCTGTCCTTTGTAATAAGACCTTGCAATAGGTCAGCTGAGAGACTGTGGTTGTTATATGAGGATTGCAGGGATGAGAATGGATGGTAGAGAAGCTCTAACTCAGCGCAAAATCACGTCTTCTCTACTGCGAATGCTAACTATCAATGCTGCTTTCCTTTCTCTATTGTTACAAGAAGTTCTTAAGAGCACATGCCATCTTTGACCTGCTAGCCTCTTGCATGTCAGGTCAGCATAACAGATACAGCCTTACACCCTACAACTCTTCTGCTTGTAGGGTGCACACTCTCGTTTCTTTATCCTCCATCCCTGGCAACCATTATGCTTCCCTCTCTTTCTCTGAGTTTGACTGGGTAACCTGTATGGATGGACTCAAGCTGTCCTTGTCACATGAGAGTTTCCCATCACACAGCATCACACCCTTTGCGCTTAGTGAGTCCTCATGAATGGTGGCATTTATTCCATCTTAAAGTATAATCACACCCCATTGGGGAGGTTGCCTTTTGACTCTTCTTAGAAACTCCCCATTTTCTTAACTTTGAAAGCTCTGAGGGTTGTGTCTCTCAGGTTTGTGTTCCTCTTCAGGGTTTACATCTCCCTTTGTTGATGTTTTGCTATTTCTATTTTCTGGAATGCATATTAACCTTTATGCTTGAAACATAGATCTTGAAACATAGATTTGTTTTCTTTTTTTAAAAATGTAGAAATGCTTGGATGAATTTTTAGTAACCATGAATCTAGTAAAAATGCAGAAAGGTTAACATTATAGTCTGAGGATTAATATAATGTAATTTTAAAAAAGTACTAATGTAGCCACAGTATAGATCAAGAGATGGGTTACTGCTGCCATAGCAGGAGGTTCCTGTTGTCTCTACATCCATCAAGTCCCTGAAAATGAGGAGCTCCCTACTCTCCATCACCAAGGCAGGAAGTGGAAAAAGGACCACACTGTGACCCCAGTTGATGGTTCCCAGTTTTGGAAGATAATCTTTAAAGTACCCCCCTTGACATACCATCTTTTCTCATGAGATTTTACATGGACAGGCATTTTCGTTCTAAGTGGAAAAGGCAGGCAATAGGGTAGAAACGCCTTTGTCTAGTTTAAACACAAGCGAACTCTTTTCCGCAGTAGCAGTTGCATTGGGGATAGTCTCTCTTTAAATACACAGAAAATGCCACTGTTCTGAATCCTTACAGATCTTTGGTGTTGTGTGTAGTTTTAATCATAACTGTTCTTATACATATAAAGTGGCTTTCATTTATTTAAAGTTGCATTTACATGTGTATTTTCCCTCAGAGGTTGAGAGTTTCTGAGCATTTTGAGTGAATGTTGAATGTAGCCAAGGGTCTTTTCTCTATCTCTTCCGATTAGCACAAGGTAGTCCCCTTTATTCTCAGTGTTAAACTGACCTTACATTCCTGTGCTTTCTAGAGCAGAGTTCATAGTTAGAAATTGCTAGGTTCAACTTAATGCTCGATTGTTAAGGATTATTGATTTTCTATGTTAGATGAGGACATTATTTAACATTTTCTGGTTTTTAATTTTATTTTGTTTTTCTTCCCTTCTCCTTTAATTTTCTTTGGAGAACTTCTCTAAGAGATTTGTCTGTTTGACTGAAGTCATTGGGATAAAGTTGTAGCCATATAATTTATGTATTACATGACATACCTTTTACCATTTATAGTATGTGTAGCTAACTCTAATTTTGTGTTCTTTACATTAGCACCACTTGTGTTTTTATTTATTACTTATTTTTAATCAGTCTTACTAAACATTTAAATCTTTACCAATTTTTGGAAAAGAAATTCAAGGGCCATGGATGTAACTTAGATGGTGGAATGCTTTCCTAGTGGCTCCCACGTAGACCCTAAATTTGATGCCCAGAACCACATAAGCCAGGCATGGTGGTGCGTACTTGGAATCCCAACAGTAACATGAGCATCATGACAATTTTAAAAAAGCTTTAATATGTATGGGTGTTTTGCCTGTGGGTATTTGTGTGCACCATGTTTGCCTGGGATTGCTGAGGCCAGAAGAAGGCATTGTCAGGACTGGAGTTAAAAGTGATTGTGAGCTCCCACATGGGTGCTGAGAATTGAACCTAGGTCGTCTGGAAGAATACCCAGTGCGTTAAACTGCTGAACCATCTCTCCAGTCCCCAGGATCACTAGTTTAAAGCCATCTACGTCTATCCAAACAGTTGGAGGGGCAGCCCAGGGTACACGAATTCTGCCTCAATTACAGAAAATAAACCTAGCTTGTAATTTCTCTATTGCTCTTGCAGTTTGTTATTTACATTCACAGCCTACTATTTGCTCTCTCCTACTTGTTTTAGATTAAATTGTCTCTTTATTTTCTAGTTTCTTAAGGTTGAATTTAGAAGCTTAAGCCTTTGCTGAGTAGCAGTAGGCAGCCTTCCTCCAGGGCTAGGATCTGCCCAATCACAGGTTCGGGTCCTTAACGATGTTGCCGTAGATGTTGGCGTAGACCAGCGCATCTCTCAGCCGTCATCTGAGAAGCTTCTTTTTCCAGGAAGTGGAGATAAACAGAGACCCACAACTGGTCAGGGAATCAAAGGTGTGTAAAACGCTCAGCTGTAAGTGGGACATTTATACCACAGCCCCCTCTTCCTAAAGCTCAACTCAGGGATTGTTGCAGAAAAGGGACAGGAAGACTGCAATTGCAGGAGTGCTAAGTGACCACAGTAGTGTTTTCTAGCTGTAACCAGGCAGCTCTACCCGTGAACTTACAGTGACTGTGATGGCAAGCGTAAGACCAGGAGATGCTCAGGCCAGAAACCATTCAAGCGTGGAGGAGGAAAACAGGCGCAAAGTTCTAACTTTAGCTGAGGAGTTATTGGCAACCAAAAGGTGGTGGGCAAGAGAGATTTGGTTTTCTTTAAGCGTGTGACCCGTGGTAGGGCAGCCATTTTTCCAGTGGACCTTGTATCCCAGAGTATATGGACGGCAGAAACAGACATGATGGATTTATGAAGAAGACTCAAATCAGGTGGGTAGGGAAGGAAGAGTGGGTCTGGGGGTGGCTGGGGGAGGGGGGG
>LOEQ01000336.1:285382-318368 GCA_001685075.1 Bramus lutescens | reverse complement strand
TGGGGGTGGCTGGGGGAGGGGGGGTGTAATGACTAAACCATACAGTATGAAAATTTCCAAGAACTGAATAAAAACAAGGGAAAATGTTGTTAATATTAGCATTCAAAATTGTCAATTTTCTAAAAGTGCCAATTACTCTTGCTTTACCAGCACTGGATTTGTTGCATTTTAATTATTATGACAGTGTGGAAAATGTTTTAATTCCTCTGTAATTTTTTTCCTTGCTCATGTTTTATTCAAGAGTTCAGAGGATTCAAGATAAACATACAAAAACAATTTTATTTTTGGTAACTAGCAACAAATAAACCAAGAATAAAATTAACCAAACAATTTCATATATACTTATATCCTAATGATAGGTCCTGACTCTTAATGAAACTAAAAAGGTCTTATTGTCCGTGTTCAGGAATTTATAAAGTAATTATTTAAGATTTATTTTAGTTTTCTAAAAATATTTCATGTGTTTGTGTGTGCACGTGTACACATATGTATGTGTCAATATTAGTGCAGCTCCCCTCAGAGGCCAGACAAGGGTGGTATTTGATCCCCAGGATCTGGAGTTGTAAGCCGTAGTGAGCTGCCTGGGATGGGTGCTGGGAACTGATCTTAGCTTCTCTAGAAAAGCTGTCCCTCCATTTCCTATAAAGTATGTCTGAGAGAAACGCTGATCTAACAAAATGAGAAACAGCCCACGCCCGTGGATCTGATGACTAAGAGCGAAGCTAGTGCTTACCTCCAATCCATCTGCAGAGTTCAATTCACAAGTCACCATACGGCTTTTCAGGAGATCTGAACATACGGACCTTCAGCAAGTGCTCTAGCCCTGAGCTGCACACCAGCCGGTCAACTGCCCGCTGAAGTGAAGTTAATTCAAACAAGGAAAAATGAGTCTTTTAGCTATTTTGTGTTTGGATGATTGGATATTAATAGGCATAAATTAGTGAATTTGGACTTTTATCTTATATCGCACTCCCAAATTAACTCAAAGTTGATTATAGTTTAAACAGGGGCACAAAGTCTTTTGCAAAACTTAGTGAGAATCTTTGGAACACTGTGTTGTGTAAGGAGCTGCTAGATATGGCATGCAAAATGTGGTCTACAGAAGAAAAATAAAACAATAAACTGAAAGTTTTGGTGTTTAGGAGGTTAGAGAGATGTTTTAGTTGGATCAAGCTTGAGGATCTGAGTTGAGTTTCCATAGCTCACAGGAAAAGCTGGTCATGGTCACAGGGTCGTATGATCATAACCCAGTGGTGGGGAGGAAGGGACAAGCAGATCCCCTGGACCTGGCCAGCTATCTTAGACTGATGGGTAAGTTCCAGGCCAGTGAGAGAGGGTTATCTCCAAACCAAACAAACCCCAAAATGAAACCCAAAGTCAAGTGGTACCTGAAGAATGAGGACAGGGGTTTTTGACTTCCATGTGAACAGGCACCCCCCAAAATTGGATGTACACACAAACACACACATATAAGCACAACACATCTCCCTTTTAAAAAGACACACAGACACACACAAAGATAAACATACAAATGCACATATACATACATAAGCACACACAAAAAACTACATTTCCAAATCTTTGGCATTTGAAAGACTCCAACATAAGTAAAATTAGGTAAGTAAATAAATGAAGAAATAAATAATTAAATAAATGTCTCCAGAATGAAAAGGGTAGCTACAGAGGATGAAAATGTATTCACCACTCATGTAGTTGATGAAGGGTTTGTATACAGAACTTAGCTAGTAATAACAAGATTAATGGTCCAATTAAATGCTGGACAAAGGCTTTGAATGGACAATTCTCCAAGGAAGATAATCACAGAGCCAAAAAAGCACATAGAGAGGCTCTCAGCGTCATTAGTCATTGAGGAAATGCAAATTAAATCCAAAATGGGAAGTGCTTTCTGTGCACTAGAGGGTACTGAGGGCAGTACTGCCGAGGATGTGGGAGGCTGGACACTCAGGGCACAGCAGGTACTCTGGGCAGCTTTTTAAAAAGTTAGTTATAGAGAGGACCACCAAGATGGCAGGGGTAAAGGCATTTGCCACCAGGCTTGGGATCTTGAGTTCCACTGATACCTGCCAGCTGTTCTTAGACTTCCACGTGTATGCCATGGCTTGCTTGTACCTACCCTTTCACAAATAGTTCCTGCAATAATGTTTTAAAGCAGTGGTTCTCAATTCTCCTAATGCTGTGACCCTTCAATACAGTCCTCATGTTGTGGTGACCCCCATCATAAAATAAATTTGTTTGATACTTCATAACCTCAATTTTCCTACTGTATGAATTGCAATGTAAATATCTGTTTTCTGATGGGCTCAGGTGACCCCCGTGAAAGGGTCATTTGACTCCTAAAGGGGTCTCAACCCACAGGGTGGGAACTACTGTTTTAAGGAGTTATATATATAGGGCCAGACAATTCTATTCCTCAAAATATACCCGCAAGAATAGAAAATGCCCATCCATACAGATAAGTATGCAGAAGAGCACAGAAGTATTATGTGAAGAGGTGATTCCAGTCTGTTTGTTGCGATCATAGCAAAAATACACAAGGCTTACTACTTTACATGTAAGAGTGATATCTTCTTACAGTTTAGAGGCTGCAAGCTCAGCATTCAGCTTCCTCATCTGCCTTACCTCTGGTGAGAGCCTCTATTATGGCAGAAACATGGAGGAGGATTGTGAACAGGCACTTGGAGAGGATGCACTGAGACCAACATGAATTTCTCCCAAGGTAGTTTCTCACTAGGGTCTTTAGGTCCTGCCACCTCAAAAGCATCATATGAAGATCAGAATTCCAGCAAATAAACTTTGTGGGCACATCCTCAAACCATACAAAACTAGAACAGGTCCCATGAGTGGAAACATTAAATATGTATCTGGGTGTGTGGATGAGCAGACGTGATGTTAACCCACATGGCTGAACATGGTAGCCCCTGCTCTAGAACTCAAGGTGGAAGGACCTAAAAGTCACTAGAAGGAGCCAAGTACCATAGGGAACATATGTGTGGCTGTCTTAATTCATGACATGCAAAAAATGCAGGTTTATGTAGACAAAAAGCAGATGAATGTTTACAGAGATCATATAACAAGGGTGAGTGTTGAGTTCAAACAGTCTTGATGAATGCATGGAGTTTTAAAGGGGCCACGTTCCCATGCTTGCACAACTCTGCAGGTAGTGAGACAAAGAGATGGGCTAGAGCGAAGGCTCGGTGGTTAAGAGCACTGGCTGCTCTTGCAGAGGACCTGGGTTCAATTTCCAGACCCACACGGCAGCTCACAATCTTAGTTCTAGGAGATCCAACACTTTCTTATGACCTTTATGGACACCAGACATTCCAAGATGAGCAGACATACATGCAGGCAAAATACTCATACATATAAAATCAAAATATTAAGCAAATCTTTAATGTGGAGGGAGAAAGAGGCTGTTTAATAGCTAATCATTTAGGACGTTTAAATTCTAATTTAATTTTTTTCTACTTAGATATCTCCCAAATGCAGGGTTTCTATGTCATAAGATATACTGAGATCTTTTTCAGCACAGAAGATCATTTATGTTGCTCACTATCCCATGTGCTTTGAGAAGGATGTGTACAGTGACTATCCCTTTCTCTAAATACCAGATTACGTCCCTGTGATTGACAGTGCTAATCAAGTTATTCATGTATTAGTGGGGTCTTCTAATTTGATTTATTTTTAATGATTTACTTATCCATGGGTAACTGCATGCAGACACCCCTTTCTGTGTTAATATATGTACATGTATGTGTTGCACACACTCAGAGGCCAGAAGAGGGTGATGAGTGTCCTCCATCATGGTCTGTCTACTTCTTTGTGGTTGTCTCTTCTTGAACCTGGGATTGGGTTTCCTCCACTGGGCTGGAAATCAGCAAGCCCTAGCTAGTCTTCTCTCTTCTTCCCTCTGGGAGCTAGAATTAGACCCACGTGCAGGATGCCCGACTTGTTTCGTAGTCAGTTGGATCTGAACTCTGGTCGGTCCCCACGATTGCACAGTAAGGTCTCTTAACCTCTGAGTCATTGCTCCAGCCCCCTGAGTTTGTTTCTCTTATATATTCTATCAGCTAAGAGACAATTTCTAACAGTTCTGCTTCCAGGGGTGGCTTTTTCTGTGTGCTGTCAACTGTTGCAGGATGGTTACTGGGGACACTTGTATGTGCTGTGATGTCTTTGTAAACCATTGTGGCTTTTGTCCTGAAGAGAGTTCCCTATATCTTTAGCTGCAATCTTGCCTCTGATTTTATTCTTTCATAGGCACACCAGAGCTACTGTTTATAGCTTTTATGTTGTATTATCCATACTATATTATCCTTACTTTTTCACTCTTCAATTCTTTGTTTTTATGTTTTAATATATCCTCTTATGAGTAGACAGTGAAGCCTTGGTTTTTTTGTTTGCATGGATTCTAATTGTTTCTGTCTTTGAATTGGGGGTGTTAGTTCTTGCTTATAGTTTGCATAATCATCTGTATAATTCAATTTAATGTTTTTTGTTTTATCTGGGTCTATTTTATATCTACTTATATACTTCTTTATATTTACTTATATAATTTATATCCATTACTTTATATCTACGTTTTCTTCATCAAATCTATTTTAGAATTCCATTTTATTTCTTTGGCTGACATTTTGTTATACTTTTGTGTGGGCATGGGTTCACAAGAGCTCTGGGCAACAATGTGCACCCTGGACTTTCCAGTCTTGGGGCATTCTTGTCGACCTGTTCCACGGTGTCTTAGAGCCTTGTTGCTCATGCCCTCTGAGGGCCTCTCCCTGTGCCTGCTGTGGTTGCTGGAATATATTTCACACCACAGTACCTACATTATCAGACCCACAATACAAAGTCCATTCAGGAATTTCTTCTTGCAGACTCAGACTCCTTGCAGGGCTCCTTTGGTGAGTTTCACTGTCTACTTGGAGGCTTGCTTTAGCACTGCCATAGCTCCTGGGTGTTCAGCACAGCTAAGTACATCATCTTTCATGTGTCTACACTCATCTCGCTTCCACTTCCCCGGCTAAGAATTTCTCTGTTCCCCACAGCGCTGCACTTTAGAGATGCCGCTCAGCTGGCCTCTGGCCTTTGCGCTTCTGAGCAGAGGTAATGCGTTCCTTCATAGCTTTTCCGCCAATTACTTTAGATGTCCTCACCATGTTGATTTGACATGCTGATGTGTGATATGCGTGGGGCTGACTCTGTCTGCAGTCATCCTACTGGGATTCATTGACACGTGTGGGTTTCATCCCTATCAAATTCAGAAAAATTTCAACCATTATTGTGTGTGTGTGTGTGTGTGTGTGTGTGCACATGCACAAGATAATTGCACCTATGAATGGAGACCTGAGACTACCATGGCTGTCATTCCTCAGGGGTGTCTATCTTGCTTTTTGAGACACAGACACATGCCTGGCACAAGCTGGCTCATCATCAAACCACAGGCTTGTCTCCCCTTCTTTATCCCTGGGATTACAAGTGTACCCCAATGCTTTGCTAGATTTCCCTTGTGTACTGGGGATCAAATTTGGACTCTTACACTTTCAAAGCAAGAACTCCACCAAATGAGCTGTATCCAGCCCCTCAGCCATCACTTTGCAGGATGTCTCTGCTTCCCGTCTTCTCTCTCCTCCCTTTGAAGGATCACCTACTGTGGACCTCAGCCCACTCAGGGACTCAAGTTAGCCTTTCCACCTTGACTCCTTATCTTCTAGTTAGCATCTTGTCTTCTGGCTCCTCCTCCCCTCTGCAACGACCCCTTCCAGGAGTTTCAAAGATTCAGATACCACACAGTTCCCTAAGAGTTTCTATGGGGGTATCTTCGCAGTTTCTATTTCTTCTCTGAGATACCTATTTACTTCCTCACCGTGACCACCCTGCACTTTAAATAATACTGCACACCGGACAGAGCTATGTAGAAGCCCTGGTTTGTTGTCCCACATTCAGGCCACTCAGCATCATTTCTCCTACTGATTTTTATCTGCTGCCTGGGGTGAGTTCTGCCCCATTCCTGCTCTTGCCTGTCTCACTGCAGCACCCTGAACAATGTGGGGCTGGGGTGTATTTCAGGGGGAGATTAACCCTTCCAAGGGTGGTGACTTTTATTATTTGTTCTTTTTTTTGTTAGTGTGTGTGTTCATGTGTGTTTGTGCATGTGTAAATGGAGGTCAGAGGTGGATATCAAATGTCTTCTTCAACCACTACCCACTTTACTTTGGAGACAGGACCTCTCATTGAGACTGCAGTTCATCAATCCTCCTGTCTCTGCTTCCCTTGGCCCATGATTGCAGGTGTGAGCCTCAGTGCCCAGTTTTTATGTGAATGCTAAAGAACTGAACTCGGGTCCTTGTATAGGCAGTGTCCTCCCAATCAGTCTTTATAATCATATCTTTGCTGTGTACAGCACTGGGCTCCAGGTCATGTGCTTTGCTCCCATTTCTTCTGCACATCCTTGCCTGCCTTCGTAGTGCTTTCTGCCTAATTCCTCCCCTTTGTTCTTGACCTTCCATATGATCCACTTTCACACGGTCCCACTTCCATGTAGTCTACTTACGAGTGGTCCTCGGTCCTGGCGTGTAGGACTCAAAGAAAGATCCTGCTGACTTTGTGTTGAGGTCCCTCCCCGCTGCCATTCTCATTGGTTCAGTGAGGTTTCTGTGCTGGCCAATTTCTCCAGCGCTGAGTCTCCGGGTTTTCAATCATTTTGTAGTCCTACGGATTCTGTCAGCCCTGAAGATTCCCATGCCTGGCAGTTGCAGCCTAGTTCTGGACCAATGACCAGAGGGTCATTGCTCACACCTCCTTACCCTCTGCCTCTTTATCATAGCCAGGCTAGGTTTAGGGTGGGCTAGCCTCACCATCCTTTTATCAGACCTTAGCATGAGGCAAAGCTGGATCCAGAGTGTACCAACCACTGCTCTTGCCTTCCCTTGTGTAGCCTCTTGTCTACCTGAAGCCTGGCAAAGATGGCAGTGGCTGAAAGCAGCTTCTGTCCAGTCACTGCTTGACCACCCAAAATGGAAACTGACACTGGAAGTGATATAGAAGGGGTTTCTGTTCCAAGGAGTCCAGAAGAACTCTAACATATTCAGAAGGTTCCATTGCTATTGCTAAGCCTAACCCATCAACCTTGCTTTCTCCCGGTGATGTTTGTCCATGTTTGTTCTTCCTTATCCATGCTCCCCTCGCACAGCTCACAAGGGCAGCCCATTCACAAGCCTTTAGGAAATACCCACCCGTCTCTAACTCAGGATGACTCGGTCTTGTACTTTTCTTCTGGATCTCTGTTTGTTTATCTACTTATTTTTATTTCAATCACAGATATCTGTGGCACATCTGGAAATATTTACTGGGTAGTGTGTAGTATTGAGGGATGAGCATATCTGAAACTGAATGGCGGGCTGTAGAACATTAGACAGGTTTAGCTTAGTGAGCCAGCAAGTTCGGATGGGGAGTTATTTCTAGAATTGTGGACAGGGGGATACGATAAGAGCATGGGTACTCAAATGCATCTGTATTACTATAGAACCTACCCCAGACAGAAGACCACTCATGGAAGCTGCAGCCCTGGAGCATCTTACACAACATGGAGGCCGTTCTGCAGGTCAGAGTACGGCTTCTCTAACAACTTGTTACTCCTTGCATAACCTGGAAGAGGGACTTTTTTAATCTTGCAGGTTTGGGGAGCTTCCTGGGTTTGTATATTTCATTTATTTATTGAATATTAAGAAATTCTCTTCAACTTAAAGGAAATAGCCACACAACACTAGCTAAGATAAGGGTCACTTTGAATTCTGATTAGTTTTTCCCTTTGAGATCTCTAGTTTACCAGCCCCCTCTCCTGCTCCAGATGCATGGTTGGAAGCACAGTGTATCTATTCCTGCTCCTTTTGTTCCAATCTGAACCTCTGCGAGTCCTCCAGCTGTGGTTATATAACATGTCTTGTTATCTGCTGGGGTCAGGTTTTCAGTTTTGTTCATTTTCTTAGTGATTTCCTTGGCTATTTTTGGCCTTTTGTATTTTCACATACCCTTCAGAAGAATCTTGTCAATTTTCATAGAAAAATCGCTAGTGACTCACGATGGGATTGTGTTGAATATATACATCGGTCTGGGAAGAGATGACACTTCCTGGTGAGTCAGCCAGAGCCTTGGGGGGGGCATCTTCCCTTTTACAGACATTGTCTTTATTTTCTATGACTAAATTCCATATAGGGCTGTCTTTGCCTTTCTTTTAGATTTGTTTCTAGTTCGTCGCCCTTTGGTACTGCTGGTGGTAGACCAAAGAGCCAGCACCAAACTGTCTTCTATTTGGTGGGTGCTGGAAGAGGGAGCTGCAGGATTTTTTTGTTTGGGCTACTGTTTTGATTTTATGCCCTACGTCAAATGACTCAGCCCAACTTAGCAATACTTTCTAGCTCTTCTGTAGAACCTTGAATTTCCTATGTCTATGATTTGTTCTTCCCTTTCTATTTTTATCCTTCCAATTCCTTTCCTTGCCTCCTTCACTAGCCAATATCTTCAGCACCAAGTTTAAGAGAACTGAAAACAGCAAATAGAAGGGTCTCTTGGTACTTAATGCTGAGATTTTTCAGCAATTCCCATTTGATGAAAGATGTTTCTTGGGGATTTTGCAGACAGAATTGGAATGATGATATAACCATCTAATACTTGTTTTTAGTGAGTGGTCAGTCTGGAAAGATGTTAAAAACTTGTGCATGTGTGCACATGAGTGTTTGTGTGTGTCTGTGTGTGTTTGTGTGTATGTGTGCGCATGAGTGTTTGTGTGAGTGGCACAACTCCAAACAGTTATGTAATCTGGCCACTTATTCCTTTTATTTTATGAGTGCATTGATTTATTTTCCAACATTTATCTGCTCTGCACCCAGGAGCACCTGTCTGTGCTGTGTTTTGTTTATCACTGTTTTCTTCCTTCCAATCCTCTGGTTAGTGTCTTCACACCTATATTGAAAGATAGAATTCCATTATTTCCTTGCAATAGTTTGTTTTCATATCTGTATGACAGTAATAAGCTGGACTTAGATTGTATGGCAGCTTAGGGTCCTTCTCCAACAGCTTTAGAAGATTCTGTGTGGTGGTGACTCCACTTCCTCTATTTGGATAAATTTTATTGTGAATTGCTTTTTTGCCAACATTTTCATTTTGTTGGTTTGGACAGGCACCCAGGCAGTTGTTATGTAACAGACATGATTTGTTCAATAGATCTGGGGCTACTAAGATTTTAAAAATCTGTTCTTGGCAATGTTTAGAAGATACATCTTAAAGGTGTTTTCCCATTTCACTGAAGTTTTCTAATTTATTATCTCAAAGTTCCACTTGTTAGTCCTGTATTTTTAGGAATTAAAGAAGCTGCAATGAATTGCCTTTTATCATACCTAAGACTGATACATTTTTTCTTCCCAAGACTTGCTTAGTTAGACATATCTCCTGCCTTTTCTATTGACCCTTAATTTTTTCTCTTCTTCCGTTCCATTTTGAGCCATGCCTTCATTTGTTGACTTCTTTCTACTCTCTGACAGTGATTTGATCTTCATTTGCAAGATTCTTAAGAGGTTAGGCTAGGTCACTGGTTCTGTTTATTTTTCTTTGTGCTTGCATTTAAGACTGTTAATTTTCCTCACTTGTTTTAATAATGACACATTCTGTAACAATTCTTGTGGTCATGAAAACCTAAGAGAGTATAAGATGTACTTTGGAACTTTATAGCCTAATAAAAGTATTTTCCCTAAATGAATATAATTCTAACTGTATTCTAAATACTCACCCTTATGCCCACAGAGAGGCATAGCTTTCACCTCTCATCAAAGATATTTCTTTTTGCAGCAGATAGAGACTGTTACAGATATAGACCCCTGGGCAAAATTTATTGGGTGCCCAGCCCCACCTCATACATATATAGCACAGTCTCTACACTGAAGGCTCCGGGAATACTTCGAGAGAGGGGACAGGAATGTTTTAAGAGCCAGAAGACTATGACATTTGATGGTAGGTAGTGCTTTTAACATATGACACGGAAGTTATAGACATGAACTCTCAACAACATGACTGCCTAAACAGAGCTGCCTGACAGCACCAGTTGACATGTCAAGGTAGATGGGGGAAATCTCACAAAGCCCCAGCCCTACATGGAGAACTTTAGGCAACTGATGACTGCTGATAGAAGGAGAGCTGCTCTTCTCTAGACTCCTGATATGTTATTCAGTCCCAAGCGGTCAACTCTAAACACATATAGAAAGCAGCAATACTAAAGAAACTTAGTAGATGGTGTGTGTGTATGTGTGTTACATATATACATACATATACACATATGTACACATACATACACATAATAAATAATAACTAGTAAAGAAGAGATCAACTACTTGAGAGGGAGGTAGAGAACAAGGGAGGGGTTAGAGGTGGAGAATGTTGTTTATGTTGTTATGTAAATAGTATTCATATGAAATTCAAAATTATTTAAAATTTAAATAAAAACAACTATATTTCTTATACTCAGTAAACTCAGCAATTCTTGAACCAAGTTTGAACCAGCGATCTTTGTGTGGTTGCAGCATACACTTGAATTATATAAATCACATGTATAGTTATTATGATTATTGAGGGTCATTTCCGTGTCTTCCTAAAGTTCAGTGGGTACAACGGTAGACCCCGTCCCCAATCGCCTTGCTTTCTTCCTTTTTCGCTTTGTTTTCATCTTCCTTGTCTTTTCTGTAAGCTGCTGCAGTCTATCAGGAGTATCACCACTGCATGCAGTGGGCTGAAAGTCATGCCTGTGCTGGGGGACACTGTAACTCACATGCATTCCTCCAGTTCTGGAGGCTATATCTCCAGACAGAGATGTCAACAGGTCTGGGCTCTTCCATGGTCTCGGAGAACAATTCTTCCTAGGCCCCTGCCCAGCTCTGCTGGTCTCTTGGTGCTGTTGTAGGAAGCTATATTCTCCCTGCATCTTTTTACATCACCCTCTTACGCCTGCCTGGGGAAATCAGTCTAAATGCCCCCTCATCCTAAGCACACTGGCCACACCCCATGAGAGCTCACCCTAAACACTTCCCCAGATGTCAATCATTCCTAAAAGGCCTTATTATAGTCCAGATTGTGCCTACAGATACTAGGGTTAGAATCTTAAGGGGCACAGTGTATCCTTTGACATCAGACTGACTTTTTTCACACACTCTTCCTACCTTGAGACCTGTCCCATCTCCTGTGATCAGCCTTCACCTGGTTTGTTGCTTTCCTATACAGACTGGCACTCAGGGTGTCCTTTCAGTGGTAAAGTCACTCAGGCTCACCTCCCTGCTCTAAGCTGAACCGTGATGATCTTTGTCTTCACACCTCACCCCCTCTATTCACGTCACGCTCTCTCCATTCATGTCAAGCTTCCTCCGTTCACAATAAACCTCCCCTGTGACATCACATCTCTTGACTTTCCCAGCCCTGCTGACATTTATAGCAGATTTTTTTTTCTGGAGGCATCTCTCTGCTTGGCAGCATGGTTCCCTTACTGTCTTCTGAGGTCGAGTTTCCCGGGTGCTTCTTTGATGGTTGTTTCTATAAAAATGGAATCTTGCACGCTAGTGTTCTTGGTCTAGGGCAGTAACTGTGAGATGCTTTGATGAGTCACCAAGTAAAACTAGGTCAATACCTCTGTGGGGATCAGAGGAGCCTTGGTTACAGGTGCTTAGAATGGTATGGCATAAGAAAAGCGCGATGCAGGGTCAGCCTCCATGTGACTGCCTAGTGTCTAAGGAGCCACTGCAGTGACATCTTCTCCCTGATGATCCAAGGAGTCAGTCAGCCTTTTCCAATCATTGGCGAAGATTTTCCTGGCGACATCTCAGTGAAATGCTCTTGTTTCCTTATGCCAGGGGAGCCTGAGCGAGCTGGCGCCTGTCCCTGCCTTATTTCCCTCAGGGAAGATGCATGACATATTGAGGCAACAGGAAGGATGCAGCTGATAAGGACAAGGGCGGGCTGCTGTCAGGGAGAAGTGCTGTGTGTCAAGGCAGGCACAACCAGGACACATCAGGTGAAATCCCAGTAAGCAGCTGAGGCTGTGGGTAGGGACATTAGGGGACACCCATCAGAGCAACCTGCTGCCCAAAGCAATGGCACCAAATTCAGGAGCTAGTGGTGATAGTGAATACGGGGAAGAGCAGAAATTGGTGCAAAAGTGTCACTGCAGGACTGTTGAGCAAAATCTAGCTGAGGAAGGACACTTTCATCTGTGAGCAATCAGTGTGACCGGACATGGGGTATTGCAATGCTGCAGATCAATATGGTTTGTGAGGTCAAGGTTTCTCAGATGGCCTGGTCTGTGTGCCCCAAGATCTCCAGGTCCTCACCCTGTGCATGCATAGTGACTCCAGAGTCTCACTGACCTTTCTGATTGACCTTTTCAGTTACTGCTGAAGGCTGCCTTCCTTGCCTGCCCTGCACAGGGACACAGGCTGCACCATGAATCTCCTTGTCACTTTCAGGCAATGAATGACACCAGATTCTGTTATCAGTATGCCAGCCCAGTGTAACAACCAAAACTATCAAACTATCCGTGGGATTTAAAGAGGGCTTCTAGAACTCTTTGCTCCCTCTGCTTTGCTCTAGGCAGGATGCTGGCAGGAGAGGCTTAGGGGTGTGTCCAGTACCTGCCTCCACTGTGCATGCTCCCTCCTCCAGCTGCTTGCTAACAGAGTTTGGCCTCATTCCAGATTCTTCTTTCAGGGTCACCCCAAGTGGCATGCCTGATAGGGACTCTATGATGTCTTCCTTGAGCCTTTCTCAGCAGCTGGAGTCCTTGAATCAGTTCCCTAAAAGCCATCCAAGTTCATCTATTGCAGTGTCTAGTTTGCTTATTTTTCCACTCAAGGCCCCCCAGAAGCTTCTAGGTTCTTTGTGTTCACATGAGTTTGACTTTTCACAGGAAACGATCTGAGGTTAGCTCTTTAGCCCCATCTCTCTTTGCACACCTGTGCCCAGTGAGTCTTCATGAAGCCTCTATACTCAAAATTTCTGGATAAACAAAGCTGAGCCAGGGACTGGAGTGTCACAGGCTCTTTACTGGCTAGAAGATGGCTACCTGTCTCCAACTTGATCTAAGCTTTCATTATCTTTCAGAAAAGAGTACACTGGAAAGGGAGTCCACAGATAGCTAGAGCCCAATGGGATTCTGCTCTTTGAGGTTTTCTTTGCCATCTTAGGACCTAAGACATCTTTCAGAACTTGCAATGGGTGGAGTCTTCAATGAAGGCACTTGAGTTTGCCCATTACCATTTCTTTAGCTGATCAGCCCAACCCCCAGGGCAGTGAGGAAAGGAAAATTCAAGACTGAGGTAGAGAGTGACCACTCAGGCATGTCACGGAGCATCTCAGCATCTCAGTGGTCATGTGTCAGGATAGAAGGAAAGAGTATCAGACAGTAACTGCAGACAGATCCCAGCCTCAGTATCACCAGTACTGTGACATCTGGCTTCTAGCTACAGGGAGACTTTTGATAAACAGGTGATTATTGAAACAGACACGTACAGAATAGTTAAAGAAGTTAGTGTAGTATATATCCCATCTCTAAGTGCAACAAAAACAGACTTGTAAAAAAATTCCTATTGTTCGTCTATGGACATAATATTGAACTGCTGTCTAAATCATCCCTCTGCATTCATAGGTGAGCACAGCACTCAGTTCTTATCAGAGAAGCTTCTTCGTGCAGAAGACGCTGGCTATGACAGAAACTCATAACTGGTCAAACTCCAGAGAGTGTCCATGAAATGCAGACAATGTTCTTGGCATGCTCAGCTACAGATGAAGTATTTATACCCAATCCTTCCCAAGGTCAAGGGACCATCATGGAAGATGGAGCAGAAAGACTACAGGAGCCAGAAGGTGGGGAAGACTAGAGCAAAACAGTGTCTTCTGGACATAGCGGAACCACAGCAATCGTGAACTCATTTCAGCTTTGGTTGACCACACAAGATTCGCACAGGATTAGTCCACTCTACATTCCAGAGTGAAGTAGGAAGGGGCTAAGGGCCACATTTTTAACCAAGTTGCTTGGATAGCTGATGCCTTTTGGGGAAGGGAGAGATAGTTTTATTAAAGGATGTGGTCCTGGAGGTTGACAATCACATTCCAATAGATGCCCAGTGTGTATATGTGCAGTACAAAGTGGATTTGGTGGGTTATCAAAGCAAAAGAAGGGCACAAAATTGGGAAGGGTGGGGAGATGGAGGTCAGATCTTAGAGGAGCTGGTGGAGAACTGGAAGGGAATAGCATACAAATGCATTATATAAAATTCTAAGACTTAATAAAATAGTATATTTTCAAAGGTCTTAAAAAGAAAGAATATCTATGAAATCCCACATTGACAAAGTTAGCATGGAGAGGTCTCATATAGACCGTGTCTAGGTCTCCCTCCCTCACATCCTCTATCCTATGGATGCCATGGTCCATGATGGAGATAGACAAGATGTATTCTTACTAATGGAGTCTTGTGGTAATTTTGGTTATTCTAGGGTTACCTAGATCTCTGTTCTGGGATCTCATAGGCCTTCTCTTTGTCTCATTCCCTCACCAGCTTCCTGCTCCCAACTCCTAGCCCTGAGGACTTCTCAGACTTGCATTGGTGTTGGTACCTTGAAAAGTCTGAGGAAGACCTGGTCGGGTATGAGAGAGAACACCCCTCAAACATCTTTTTCTTACTCATTTGGGGTGCAGTTTGGATGAGGAGATGGAAAATGTCCTTTCTTTAGCATGGGGCTATCACCTGCTGTCAAGGTGACTCATCATTGTTTGGCTAACTTGAGCCATGCAGCTACCGTTTCCTAGTTTACTTAGCTTGTTCTGCTCCATGTTAATTTACTTTGTTACTTTTTTCCCACCTTCCTTTATCAACTTATTGAATTGAGTCCATGAGGCCTTTTGAAAATAGTTTGCTCACTGCTGACATGGGGTCATTTGCTGGCAGTACCTGGCTGTGTTTTGTCTGGTGTGAGATCCTTCCCGCAGGCAGGGTCGGGAAGGTCTCCTTTGCTGGGAGTTCTTGCTGGCTGCTGCTGCCTGAGATCTGCAGCCTCCTCATACATCTGTTTCCTGCCTGAGAACCACACCATCTCCCCCATGTTCTCACTGCCAGAGGAAGCCTTTGTTTGTGTTTGCCCTTACTCTCTAACCTGTGGAAGGTCCTGAATTCTCTCTTATGATCCTTGTATTTACTTTCTGCAGGGTCAAATAGGACCCTGTTAAGCCCTCATGGGTATCTACCAGAATTGGTTTTCTCTGGTTTTTAGAAGTCTTACCTGTAATTCATCTTAGGATATCTGGAAATAGAAGCCTTTACTTTCTGTCTTACCCACGTGATCTACCCTATCCTTGTGGGTCATAGGTCAGGGCTCTTCACGTTCATGTTCAGTCCTGACACTGTAATCACAAGTGCTTATCAACAGTGATGAGTTCAGGGGCTTTCCGGGGCTGACAACAGAAATCAGAGAGGCCGAGCAAGGAAGGGAAGAAGCTCAGGCATCTGAGGTGGGGCTGAAAAATCTGTGGAATCAGAAATTTGCATCCATAGGAGTCTGAGTGAATGACAGGGTATGTCGGCTCCTCGGAGCAAGTACCTTGTGACCTGAGACCGAGTCAGGTACAGGGTCCACCCTTAAAATCATGAAAGGGGTGGTATTTAGGCAAAGATATTTAGTTTGACCTAGATGTGAATCTGTGAATCAAGAAACACCACAAAGGTCTATGTGCTTAGCTCTACTGTGATTGTGTTGAGGGGTAGGAAGTTGATTGGCAGGTGACAATGTCTTTAGAAGAGACTAATGTAGTTCCCATGTGGCCCCAGTTGGTTCTCATAAAAATAGGCCATGATTGAAAAGTATGATCAGCCCTCCCACACTTTGGACTCCTGTCTCACCGTGTGGTTCTAGCTTTTGCACTGGGCTCTTCTGTGATGTCATTTGCTGAATCACACTGTAGCTGAGGCACCTCGGCAAAGCCAAGCAGACCTTAGCAGCAATTCTCTGGAATTGTGTACTGCAACAACTTCTCTGCCTTACAAATTGCCCACACTTGGGAATTTTCCTTATAGTCACAGAAAATAGCCTGATCCGGGTCTCTGGAAAGTGTTCCAACAGCACGACAGACTTGATATAAGAATCAGGATGCTGCAAACTGGAAGCGATGTATGTGTAATTGGGACACAGGATTTCCCACCTAAGTGATAGTTCTGGTAGCCAAGTAGGAAAATATGATCATATCTTCATAGCTTGCGTGGGCTGGGGGGCATGGTTGGCTTTGTTCTTGAAGCCAGTGTTGGAGGTGACTGTGGTACAGATTTGGGTGGTAAGTGCTAGTAAAATAAACACTAGTGTGGAGAGAAGTGCCTCCCAGTCACTTGCTGCTGGTGCCTATGATGCTGTAGGCTGCCTCTGTGCTTCCCGTTCTCCCCTCACTCTGATCCTTATGTGTGGGCTCCAGATGGCCCAGTCCTGTTGCTCTGGTTCTCAACAGGGCTGCTCCACTCCACATCTCCACAGAATTAACTATTTTACTCGACACTTGGGAGTCCAGGCACAGAGAAAGCAGATCTGCATATCAGGCCAGCTCTACACGTCTATTGGGCTTCTTGGCACCTGAGAATCAAGACCTCTGCCTTCTGTGAGGGTCTCTGTCACTACTCAGTGTCCCTCAGATCTCAAGGACATTCTCTGAGGCCATCCCAGCATGACACCTCCAGAGAACCAGTCTCTGGCAAACATTAACCCCATAATATGCACAGTTCTCTTGAGCTTCCCTTTCTATTGAGTGGAATTTAAAACGTGTTTGCTGAGGGAGCCTCTGCTTACAGATCAGAAGTGAGGCAGAACCCAAGCTGTTTTAAATGCCAACTTGCTATAACCAGAATCACCTGAGAAGAAATTTTTAAGTAAAATACTGCCTAGAGCGTGTTGGCCCATGGGCATGTCTGTGGGGGACTGTTTTGATTGTGCACTGAGGTAGGAGGGATGGCCCAACCCACTGCAGACAGCACCATTCCCTAGCCAAGTACTAAGGAACAGTATAAGAAAGCTAGCTGAGCTTAAGCCTGGCAGCTAGCCAGCAAATAGCATCCTCCATGACTCCTGCTGCTTTGACTATGAAGTGAGTTCCTTGGTCAGAGGTAATCGCTGTGTGGAACAGCAAAAAGGCCTACCTTCAAGTTCCCGACTTGACTTCACAATGTCAGCCATAACCTGGAACTGTAAGTTGAATACACTTCTCTCACCCTTCCCACAATGAATACTGCTTTGGTCAGAGTGTTTTATCATAGCAACTGAGATGGAACTAGGTGCCCAGAAGTACACCAGGACTCAATAGATTCAAGATCTCTTTGAGTGAGTGTGGGGACTCTCGATGTCCAAGTCAAATCATGTGACCCTCTCAAGGCAGATCAGGCCATCCCTAGGCCATATGCAGAAGGACTCTTCAGTCCAAGTTTTGGGGTGGCTTGAGGGAAAATCAGGAGCAAGCAGAGTAACTCTGTCAATCCCAACTACTAGAGAGGTCAAGGTAGGAAGCTTGGACGGTCAATCTAGGGTTCTAGGACAGTCGGTGCAACTTAGTGAGGCTTTGTCTAAAATAGAAAGTCAAAGAGGACTGAGAATGTAACTCAAAGATGCAGGGCTTCAGCTAGTCTCAGCTGCTGTAATAAACCCCCCTAGACTGAGTGTCTGATAAAACAGCCCTTGAGGCTCATGGTTCCAGAGGCTAAAATAAAGTCCATGATAAGACGTCATCCTGCCTTGCAGATGGGTCCTCATCATCTTCAACGGGAAAGGGGACAAGCGGGTTCCCTCTTTCGTAGGGCACCAACCCCACCTGCATGAACTCTCCTCTCATGGCTTACTCACTCCTTAAAGGCCACATCTCCTAACAAAGTTGCTAGGAAGGTTCAGATTTCAAACTGTCCAGAGGCAGAGCTTAGAGGTACCTGGCAGAGCACACATCCCCTGCAGAGGAGCCAAAGAGGAGCTGCTGTTGACCACTTTGGTTCAGCCACGATCTGTTGCTGGCTACTCTAGGGTCCACTCCCAGGCCTACAGCTGCAGAATAGTCATTCCAGCCCAGCAGGAAGTGAGCCTCTAGGCCGTTTTCATGTTGTCTCTTCCTGCGGTGGTGAGTCATTTGCATGCCATTCCTATCTGCTTGAGCAAGGCAATTACCACTGCTTGCTGCCAAACCTGTAGGCTCCCTACCAGCTGGCCTGGAGGGGAGGCATCCAAATGAGCACTAACTGTTGATCTTGAGGAAAGCAACATGACAGAGCTGCTGTCTTCTCCCAGGTAGGAGGGAGGAGTGGCAGTCACAAACAGGATGGTTGACACTGTGGGTTCCCTTGGGGGATGTCTAGTGAAGTACCCAGAAATGTCTCCGACATATCCCGCTGAAGACAGGTTTGCTCAGCTGTGTCTTTCCCTCTGTGCTGTCACAGACTTTCCCACTTGTGAAGAAAATGTCCCTTCTCCTGTGTCCTCTACTGTGCCACAAGACTGTTTTTCGGACCAAGGGGTCCACTCTACATGACCTCTAGTAATAGAACCTCTGAGCTCCCCCCAGGGCAGGGCAGAGCAGAAAGGCTCCAATTTATGGTCATTTTTATTTGTCCCCTGCCTGCTGCCGGCAGTGTCTGTCCATGACTCATCCATCCAACACTCACTCACAGCCTCAAAGGTAGAACACATGGGACTTAGGATCAGACCGAATTCCCACTCTACAGCCACTAGAATCAGGGGACATGGGTTGGATATTTGAAGTTTTATTTTCTCATTTGGGAGATGGGAAATAAACAACACTTTTTCTAAACCAAGACCTGATATGATACAAGAAGTTTAAGTAGCTATTATAGCGTGCTGTGCACAATACATGGCAGAATTGACCGTTCCCAAGAACACGCTGCTGCAGCTAATGTCCTTCTCTGTGGTTCTGCCCCAATTCTGCACCTGTCCACTCTACGGCTGTGAGGCACTCACCTTGTGGCAGACATCTCTCCACCTGCTCACCAAAGCATCTTCTCCTCACTGTGGGTCCATGTCTCTCCATTGCTGCTATGCTCCAGTTCATCGTTGGAGCCACTTGTGAGAAAGCAAAAGGTCAAACTGCAGAGTCTCCTGCAGAGGAAGCTGCTGGAGAAGTCGGGCAGTGTGCTAACTCCAGGACTTCTTACCTTCACTGCCAACCAGCCCATCTGTAATGAACATGGGATGTTTGTGCCCAAATATTTACTGAGTTCATTTTGTGTTCTGAGCCAGATAAAAGCTCTGGCCCTGAGATCCTGTTTCTAGGCTTGCAGCTGTCCTTGTGGGATTGCTGTCACTTGGAGTGATGATTGCATCTCCCGGCATTCCCAGGCTTAAGCACTGAGATAGTGCTGGGTTATAGAATGACCATGGCCTTTGAACACAGAGTTCCATTTAAGATTGCTTTCTCGAAGTCTTACAGCTCTCCAGTTTCCTTCAACCGCTGCTAAAACATCACTGAAGAGAAAGCTGCACAGGGCTTGACCACATTTTTGTTTTACTTCAAATATGGAATGTTTGGATTAAATATATATTAGACACAAAAAAATGTAGGTTGGATTGAAAATCAGAAAAATCTAACACTTGCATGAATTGTGCATGCATTTTCTAATCAAAAATTAAGAATCGGAGATACAGGCTCCACTGCTTAGGAGTGCTGTGCTTGTCTAAGCTAGAAGTAGAAGAAGGAATACTGTCTGCATAGTACAGCAGCCTTTGTGATGAAGGACCTATGAGATATACAGGTGGCAGGTTGCTCAACACAGAAGCAAGCTAACATCTCAAAGCCACAATCTGAAATGAACCATTGCTGGAAGACAAAGGCCGAGCCTGCTGTTGGGGGCCAGGGTAGAGCCTTCCATCAAACATAGTATAGAAAGCTCGAGTGTGCTCAGTTATAGCCACACTCACTGTGAATGTATCACATATGCACACACACAGATATAGGCACACATAGCATATACATATATGCACATACATGCACTTGCACACGCACATGCACACAGAGACACATACGCACATAGAGCATCCATGGGTAAACAAAAAGCTGAAACCGTGACCTGTACAGAGTTGGAAGTGTGTAGACTAGATCCAGGAATACACAGCACAAGTTAGGCAGGGGGACCTCACAGGGTAAAGACTTCTAAACAGACAACCAGAGTAGATGACAAGAAAGTGGGAATAGTGTTAGAAAACACATAGTACTTTACTTCTAGTTACAGTGGGCCAAACAACGTAATAGACATTCTCTTTGGAGGCTCATAGAATGGGGGTGTGGGAGGAGAACCAGGGGCTGATATGTTCAGGGAGGTCACAGCTGATTCTCAACCCTCCCTCCACTGCAGTAGTGCACAAGGTACACAGTAGATTCTTCTGTGGATAGAATGTCTCTGATATAGCATCCCTGGCCATATAGGGCTCTTGAACACATGACATGGTCAACCATGCCTGGGAAGCATAATTTGCAGCATTATCTGTAGTCAAAAGTTTCTGTTCCACCCGGTCCCGAAGTCATTCAGTTCCAAATAAACACACAAAGAGATTTATATTAATTATAAACAATTGGGCCAATTTTCAGGCTTATTACTAACTAACTCTTACAACTTAACCATAATTCTAATCTATATTTAGCCATGTGGCTTGATACCTTTTCTCAGTAAGGCATTCTCATCTTGCTTCCTCTGCATCTGGCTTGTGACTGTGTCTCTGCTTTTTTTTTTTTCCTTCTAAGAATTCTTCTAGTCTGATCATCCCACCTATACCTTCTGATTGGCTACTGGCCAATCATCATTTTATTAAACCAATATGAGTGACAAATCTTTACAGTGTAGAAGAGCATTATGCCACAACAATTATTTAATTTAGCTAATTAAATTAAGTTTTTATTTTTAACTGATGTATAAAAATGTAAATGATGTGTAGGTTCATTAATGAGATACCATGTGGTGTTTTGATACACACACAATGTATACTGTTTAAAGCAGGTGAGACATCTCTGTCTCCCCCAAATATTTATCATTTGTTTATGATGGAAACATCCACCTTTCCTTCAGGACCTCCTGGGGGTGTGCAGTCTGTTACCATCAAGAATTTAAATGCACATGACTGGCATGGCTATATATGGCTACACAGCTCTGAAAGCATTCATCGCAAGTGGAGAAAGAGATGGAAGAGCAATGAGGACTTTTTGTCTGGTATCATAGTGTCACCCTGCCTAGGCTGGCATGAATTGAGTGGTGCCACAGAAACTCAGGATGACTGAGGCTTGCCAGGAACTGCCGAGAGTAGGTTTACAGCTGCTTCTGCAGAAGTCCTAGTGGGGATTCGTCTGTTGTTCCGTGGTCTGTGCTGCTTCCATACTGCTGCAGCACAGCTGAGCTATGCCAATGGAGGGCACAAGAGTAAGGTCACTACAAAGTGATGTCCTTAAAGGATCAAAACTCGGCTCCAGTTGAGTATACCCAAGGGCCCTGAGATGATTGGCATTTGCATGACAGCCACAGAGCTTAATGTGAATCCTCTTTAGAAGCCTGCTATCTGTGCTATCAGATATCTCTACAGACTTTCTTATTCAGTGTTTAGCATCCAATGAAAAATGACATGAGCAGTCATCCACACATCCCCAGACCCAAAAGAAACAATAGAGACATGGATTAAGCAGCAGGACCAAGGAATAGTGGTTACATATCCATTGGAGGGATTCAGAACATGAAGTACCAAATAATCTGTTAAATAAATGCATGCACCATCCCTAAGAAAGAATGATGAAAACTTACAGCTAACAAAATAGCTGGTGAAAAAAATCTAAAGTTACAAAGTGAGATTAGACAAAGCTGAAGAGAGAATGAGCAAACTGGAAGACGGATGAGAGGAGCACACTGAGCCCCATGCTCAGGGTTAAAAAGACTTAAGAAATTAAAAAAAAATAGCAACCTTAGCAGAATGGAAAGTTGAATATTTATGTAACTGGAGTCTTGTAGTGGAGGGAAGAGGATTCGTATTTTAAAGTAGAAAGGATGAGAGTGTTCTAAAAGTAATGCAAATATCAAGTCCTGCTGAGTATGAAACCAGGGATGATATTAAAAGAACACACAAAGATATTACATAGAAAACTTATTAGGACCAAAGACAAAAAAAATGATAAAATGAGTAATTTTCTTCAAAGGTTTTCTTCAAAAAAGCAACGATAAAATGACAGCTGATATCTTGAGAGAAAAATGAAAACCAGATGACGGGCACCTTTTCAAGGCACTAAAATTGATGTGAAAATAACTAGTTTTAAAGTAATCCTTTGGTCAAAAACATCAATTTGGAACATGTTTTCAATTTAACGCTAATAGATATGATACAACCAGATGACTGGGGAAAGTCTGAAATGATGTTCAAAACTGATGCTCTCTTACAAAGTGGGAATAAGAAAGAAAAATTGGTATGTTCTCATGCAGGGTGGTAGAAAGTGCCATGTGATGATTTATCTTTTATAATGTGTGAGACTTCAGTCTCTGCCTTGAGAATTCCCATCTGTAACATTAACTCAAGTGTTTTAAAAAGCCTAATTTGTGAAGAAAAAAACCCCTGGTGTTGAAGTAGGGGATGAACAGATCATCTTTTAAGTGAATATTTACCTTTCAATGGATACCCATGAGGATGAACAGCCAATATCCTACGAAAAGAAGGAAATAATTTAGATGTAAATATGCATTATAAATTATTGAAACTTATTGAAATGATCAGAAGCTGTTTTTGAATGAATATGGGCATCAGAAAGATTCACTGATCAGA
This sequence comes from Bramus lutescens, assembly GCA_001685075.1. Taxonomy (NCBI): domain Eukaryota; kingdom Metazoa; phylum Chordata; class Mammalia; order Rodentia; family Cricetidae; genus Bramus; species Bramus lutescens. The sequence continues at coordinate 295,505 of LOEQ01000336.1, read as the reverse complement.
CACAAAAGCACTAACTCTAATAACAGGTGTGGGTATATCACATGATGGGTGATGTGAGGGTTCTTCACTATGAGACTAACAAAGTGAGCTTGTTGAGTTGATGGGTATATGACACCTGACAGTCATGGGCAGATGTAACCGGAGGCTTTTCTGTCCTGCTCACCCTGCAGCTATTTCTAAATAATTGCTCAGAGACTTAATATTAATTACAAATGTTCAAGTGATGGCTCAGGCTTATTACTAGCTAGCTCTTACACTTAACACATTTCTATTATTGCCACATGACCCGTGGCTTGCTGGTGGTGCTCTGGCATGTTGCACCTTGGGTAGCTGCTGGCATTTCCCAGATGCCTCCCTTCTTCACCTGTATCTCTGCCTTGATTACTTGTCTAGCTCTATTCTACTTTGAAATAGGCCAAAGTAGTTTTATTTATCAACCAGTGAGAACAACACACATTCACAGCATGCAGGACCCCACAGCAGGCAGAGAGTTTTTAAAAAATAAGATGCAAAGATAATTTAAAAATATATATATAAAATAGAATAAAATTCAACTAAAGTGAAGATCTTAAGTTCGGGAAAATTCTGAAAGGCAAAGGAGACAAAAGAGAATTTCCAGTCAGTAATTGTGACTAACTCAGGCTGTGGGTAAAATAGTGCATATCCTACTGTATTTGCCATTTTATCTTACTATGACAACATTCCCAAGAGTAACTAAGTTTTCAAAAGAAAAGAGGTTTGCTTATCTCGCAGTTCTGAAAGTTTAAGGCACAATTCTGGGTCCAGACCAGCTCTGCTGAGTACCCTGTGTTGGGATAATCTTTTTGTACACTGTGTGAAGATTTCTCTGTTTTAGCTCATCTGCCCGAGGCACCTTCTGATTGATTTAATAAAGAGCTTCATGGCCAATAGCTAGTCAGGAGAGGATAGGTGGGACTTCGGGCAGAGATAGGAACTCTGATAAAGAATCTAAGGCAGGAGATTCGGCAGCCAGATATAGAGGATATCGGATGTACAATACTGAGGAGAGGTGATGAGCTATGTGGCAGAAAATAGATTAATATAAATGGATTAGTTCAAGTTTTAAGATCTAGTTGGGAACAAGCCTAAGCTAAGGCCAAGCTTTCATAATTAATAAGGAATCTCTGTGTCATTATATGGGAACTGACTGTCCAAAGAAAGACCTGTTATAGCTTTGGGTGAGAGCACACCCATGTAAGGAAAGGAATACACTTTCAGACAGGAAAGCAGAGCGAACCAAAGTTCTACAACCACGCTCTTGGATGTCTCCTGGATGCAGTGATTTGTCCCCCAACTTTACCAAGGCTCTGGAGCCCAATCTTCCAAGTCATGACTTTAGAACAACTAAGCTGCAAACATCCAGGAAAGCAAAATCCTGGCAAGGGTGTGAAGAAGCTGTGGCTCCATTTGAGTGTGTCGAGGGTTTAACTGCCATAAAGCCCACAATTGTGCTCTGAGGCCCACTTTTGCTGAGCCACTTGTAGGTGTATAATCACTAATGAGCACACATAACATGTTCATAATTGCACTGTTCTTCAAGTCGGCAACTGAAAATATCCTAGATGCCTGGTTTAAAGAATTATGAGGAATTTACACAGTGATATATTGTAGCATTTATAAAATAGCATTGGCAGTTATGGAGGAAAATGCAGATGATCTTCACAGACTTAGAGTATGTGTGTGTTCACTTTAGAAAATGCAAAAGTGACCTATAGAATCAGAAACCACGGCAATGCTCACATTAGGATGATGGAAGGGGAGGAGGCAATGGAAGAATATTGTGGATATAGGTGATGTGCTCTATAGACACAGGTTACTTGAAAGGACACTCATGATGTCCTATTTCTCTGCATAGAATGTGATACATGGACATGGGTGTGTCCACTGTATGATGCTGTTAAGTGAATACACACACAAATATATACATGCACACATACATGTACACATGCACACACATATATGTGCACATACGTATACATACACATTAATATATGCATACATAGAACATAAACATATGCAATATTCATTTATATACATTAATTCAAATAACTGAAAATAAATTAAAGAAGTATCAACTTGGAATTCAGCATGAACAAGCTTCGCTAAGTCCGAAGAATGGGATAATTAACTTCAGAAGAATGTTTATAATATACACTATGTTATGAACTGTGTTTCCTGTGTGACTCCCATGTGTTTTCACAGCACAAACTAAGAAAGTATTGACTATGAACCAATATTACAACTGTTGTGTGTAGATGGCAAATTGTTGGCGAGGTAAAAATTATATGTGCACATATGCATGTGAGTATGTGAGTGTGTACACATGTGTATACATGTATGTTATTTGTGTATGCATGTTGCATGTGTATATGTGCATATGGTGTTTTAGAATAATCATAAGAAAATCAAGCCCCAGCCTCCTCGGCAGGAGGTGCAGTTCAGTACTGATGGAAGAAATGAGAGCTGTAGTAATAGCACATTGTGTGGCTGGAATCTTGAAGGAACAGGTGAGGTCACTGTTCTGGGGCTTAGCCAGAGAAGGTGCAGGTGCAGAAGGCCACCGCAGAAGACGGGTGACAGCGTTGCATACACATCACATGTGCAAGAGTCATGTAATAACTACCAAATGTTACAGATTTTCAGAAAATAACAGGAGATGTGAGCTTAACAGTCTCGTTGTCAACTGGACACAAGCAGGGATCAAGGCAAGAGGGAGACTCAACTGAGTAATTTTCCCCATCAGATTGGCTGTGATACTCTTTCATGATTTATGATTGACAAGAGAGGGCCCATCCCACAGTGGGCAGTGCGACCCCTAGGCAGATGATTCTGGGTTACATGAAAAAGTAGACTGATGCCTTTGGTAGCCTAGCATAGAGTACACATACTTTTAATCCCAGCACTCAGGAGGCAGAGACAGAGGCAGAAAGATCTCTGAGTTTGAGACTAGCCTGGTTTACAGAGCACCAGGATACCCAGAGATACCCATAGAAATCCTTTCTCACAAAACAAAAATAAAGGCAGGCTGAGCAAGCCACTAGGTGCAAGACAGCATCTGCTTCAGTTCCTGCCTCCAGGTTCTTGCTTTAAGTTTCTGACCTGACTTCTCTTGGTAATGCATTGTGATGAGGAAGTGCAAGCTGAAACTGACTTGTTTCTTCCCCAAATTGCTTTTAGCCAGTGTTTTCTCATAGCGACAGAAAGCAAACTAAGACAAGAGAGATATCTGTTTCATCTGATATAATTATGATGTCACAACTAGATAAGACAGTCTAAGCAAGGGACTATATTAAATTCCATGTCAATCAGATAAGTCCTAAGTCATTATTATCAAGATCGACAAGGTCTAGAAAAGGCATCAGGTGACAACTTCACAGGGCTAATGATGAAAATATAAAGATAGCTTTAAAAAATAACCATCGCCTGGGCTGCACATTAAGAGAATAAAGGACAAGCTTTATCTCCCCAGGTGCTGCAGAAACATTTGATAGAAGTCAAGTCCATTCCTGATTTTAAAAAACCCACTTCGAAACCATAGGATAATGAAATGCTCTTATCTTGATCAAAAGTATTTACCAGCAAATGGAAGACACATCTCACTTAACAGAGGAACACTCTGGGTACTTTCTCGGGTCAATCCCATGAGGGTTCCCATTCTGTATAACCTAGGACTGAGGAACTAAAAATTCTTGACAATGGGAAAAATGGAAGAAAAACGTAAGCCATGACTAAAATGGTATTGGTTATATGATTATTCTCTGTCCAATAAAAACACAAAGATGAGAGGTGACGTCTGAGAACCAGTCAACAGAGTTTAGCAACCAAACTAAATCTCATCCCCTGAAAACCAATGGCTTTTCCTTAAGTAGCAGCAACCATATAGAAAATAGTACATGAAAAACTTCCATTCACAGGGTAACTACCGATAAGAAACAACTCCAGACCATGCTTGTCTATTGAAAGGTTGAGCCTTGACCTGACATGATTAATAAGCCCATCACTGTCCAAGGCAGGCTTAGGCAAAGTCAGCCACCCAGAACACCTAACAGGTTTGCAAATGTCAAGTGTGGGTTTGGAGACATGACCTTCTGTTGAGCTGTGCAGGACCTGTGCTCCTTCTGGCTGTGGTTCTGTGTCTCAGCAGCCTTGGATTCCCAGGAGGTCTAAGCTTGGAAGTGGGGAACATGGAGAGGGATCGAGTGAAGGATGACAGGCATTTGCTTAGGCTGTATGGGACCTGTTCCCTCTCTTCTGTTTGGAATTGAGACACCTGGTGGTCCCACAGTGAAAGAAGATGGGAGTCATTGCCCCATGTGCAGGAGGAGGAAGGGAGTGGTTGGAGCCTCTGACATCCACAGACTCATCATGATGCGTGTGTGCTCTCACACAACATAAATCAATAAAAGTTTAATACTATTAACTTTTCAAGATATGAGAAAAATACATTTGCAGTGTAGTCTCTGCCCTTGGGAATACTGAGAGCCCTTCCTGAGTCAGGAAATCACCTTGGAGTATTCAGTCGAGAGGCCACAGCTCTCTGACGCTAGTTCAGTACAAGAAGTCATCACTGAGCGGGACATGTGCTTAGCACACTGTGACTCACACAGGGGTGGCCACAGGAGAACTCCAGTTGCAAATACCAAGGGCCTGTCAGAAAGCAAACTCAATGTGTATGAACTGGGCAAACTAAATCTTGCATATGCTTGTTAAACTTTGGTGCCCAGACAGACATGATAGGGGAACAAAGATGCTGGGATCTGTTTCAGACACCACAGTGACATCGTGGACAGAGTGAATGGTTCAGATGCCACTGTGATCTCAGGGATGGAGTGAACCATTTTCACACAGAGGAGCCTGCGTGCTGGGAGCTGGAGTGAAAAGCGGTGTCTTTTGACCTTTGCGACTATGTCAACAAAGAGTTTTAATGGTTTTATTTTACCTGTTTAGTAGTTTCAGTGACCCTTAAGAGAACGGAGGGACTGTAACTATTATCTTACATTCCAATCATAGAGGCACAGTGTTAAGATGTAAAAGGTGTAAACATGCACATCTGAGCTTCTGTGAGACAAAGAGGAATCCTCAGGGAGAGAAAGAAATAGGCCCAAATAAATGCAGCTGGCCAAGGCTGGGACCTGGGTCTCCCTGGGGGCATCTTCTGCCTTATAAAGGGAAATCCTTTTGTGAGGCAAACTGAACCACGTAAAGGACAAAGCTGTAACAGTGGCTCCTATTAGGAACTTGAAAGACAGCACGTCCAGGGACACGTACTAGAAAATCCACCTGCCAACCCAGAAGAAGACGTGACCATCCCAACTAGGATTCCCGGGAAAACAAGAAATAATGTGATAGGAGCCATTAACTCTTCTGGATCTGGAGCTGAAGCTTTATTTACTGACTGGCGCAGGAGACTCCAAGCCATGCATGTGCTATGTGGAAAACACGGGCTCGACGTCTTTAAGCCGGAGGAAGAAACAAGTATCCAGTGGATACTCTTTCCCTTAAGCCTCCAGATGAGCTTTCAATGGAAAACATTTAAAATTCAACCTCCTACCTTGAACATTAACCTCCAGAGACAACACGGAGAGTATAAGTAATAGATTTGCCAGTATCACCAAGTTTAATCCTCATAGGAACATATAGACATCAAGATACAGCAAAACTCAAAAGATAACACTGAAACCACAAAAAGGTGAGACAATGAAAAACACCAGGGAGAGTTAAAAGAATTAACAAAACACTATTTTTTAAAAGTGATGTATCTTGTTAATAAAATCAAGAGAGGATGTTTGTTGTTTTGAGCATAGAGCTTGGTACTGCTGAAGAAAGAATTGTTGAATGGCGTGTTAACCTGGAAAACTTTTACATCGAGCACCTAAGCAGGAGGATGTGAGACAGAGAGAAGGGCTGGAAGAAAATAGGCCTAGCATTAGCTAACTGGGGTTCTGACACTAGAGAGAATGGGAACCATATTTAAATCCTCAAACACGTCAGACAATGGAAACTTGCCACCTCTGTCCATCTGCGCATGACTCTAAGGAAATATTGGCTGTGTCGGATAATATTCTCAGTGACCCATTTCTCAGGTTAAAACTGTGATGAGGCTGAAAGAAATGCAATATTTGAAAGTAAGGATGGAGCAAAGCCACTCTAAAGTCCTTATCACTAAATACAAGGCAGCAGTATGGAATCTGAGACTTGATTAAGTATGTATTAATTATAACATGTCATTTTGTAAATATTAAAATCAAACCTGTAGTGAGCCAGAGATAGCTCAGCAGGTAAAGGCACTTCCTACCAAGCCTGGTAACCTGAGTTTGAGTCTAAAGAATCCACATAGCGGAGGGAGGGAAGTAGCTTTCCCAGTGTGCCTGACTTCTATAGGAATACTATGGTATGCACAAACATATACCTAAACACAATAAATAGATCAGTCGGGGGGAAATAAACCTGTGTCAGATAAAAATGTTGACATAGCAGAAAGAGTTGTAACCAAAACCAACTTTAAAGCATTAGGAAGTAAAGTCAACTCCATCAATCATGAGAATAAAAGTAAACGGATTAGACACACTTTGTAGATAGTACGGCAGAAATTCTATTAGAATTGTCTTGTGGAGTATTATCTGTAGGGCACACAGTTAAATACATACATGCTTTAAAGATAAAATAATAAAACCGAGTCTGAGCGACCCCGCAGAAAGCAGAGAGAAGCCCTGGATGTCACAATGCTTTCATCTGTTTATAGAATGCTGGGCCACCGCGAAATGCTTCACAAATTTCCAAAGACCTACACTGGTATTAGTGATTGGAACAGAGTATAATTTGTCCAAGAATCAATTAGTTGGGAAATGTAACAGTTGAGGCATTGAACAATACATCTCCAAACAATCTGTCAGTCAAAACATCTAAGCAAATGCCAGAAAACGTTGTGGGAAGAGAAACACAGCACACAGAGCAGAGCTGGGGAAACGCTCAGAGGGAACAGAAGATTTAGTGTACACCTTTCCTTATTTTCTTTCGTGTGTGTGTGCCCTCGACCACACCCCCATATGTAAATTAGGTGCATTCCCTCCCTGGTTAATCCATCCTCTCTTCTCCCCTGACCCTGGCCATATAAATCGGCCTTGAAGCTGATTCTTGGAGTTCTTTCCATAGTACTTGTGTATTTCCAAACCCTTCTCACCATTTCTGCTCCCTCTTCCCTCATGGCCAGTGGTCAACAACACCTGGAGAAAGAAGAAGACCTACAGGTCATCAGTGCGCACCCAACTACATACATATTGGGATGTCCCCCCCACACCCGCCAGAAGCAAATATGGACCCAAAGCATGAGGATGAAGCAACCCCTATATCTGTGGCATTCTTACTCACCGACTGAGATGAAATGGCCTCAGGTTTCCTAACAGCCTTACAGGCAAGCAGCACCCAGAAGCAGGATGAAAGATGTCCATCTGACTTCTCGTAACCAGTAGGCAAGTCCACTCAAACAGCTTTTGCAAAGATCTAACAGTGTAAAGTAAAATACAGGCATTAAAGTCCTTGTGTAGAACAAATATGGTAGTTCTGAAAAAGAACAAAGTGAAATCTAGGAAGAAAAACACCGTATCTGAAATTCAAATAACAAGAAATCAAATGGGCTTTGGAGTCGGTTAGAGACTTAAGGAGATGTAATAGGAAGCTGTAGTAAAGAAATAAATAAACTCAATGAACTCAATGAATAGAGTGTCCACCATGCAAGTTTGAGGACCCGAGTTCAATCCCCAACACCCACATAAACAACCGGACACAGTGCTACATACCTGCGATCCTAGCACTGGTAAAGCAGAGACAAGGATCTTCGGGGCTTGCTGCCAGCCAGTCTAGGTGAATCAGGAGCTCCAGGTTCAGCAAGAGAAGCCTGGCTCAAACGATATGGTGGAGAGTGAGTAAGGAAGACATCTGATGCTGAACTCTGACCTCCACAAGCAAGTAACTGCTTAACTGTGTTAAGTATTTTTATTTTACGTTTTCGAGTGCTAGTCTACATTCTCATAAGTTCACCAACCGCATCTCAGCAGGCAAGGGCACACACTGCTCTTACAGTGTGATCCTAGCTTAAGAAGTTCTCTTCTGGCCTGAGGGCACCCACCTGAGTGTGTGCATCTACCCACACACTGAGACAATAAGCCAAAAGAAATCAAAATTTTTCAGTTTTCAAAAGATTATTTTTATTTCTTCTGTGGGTGTTTTGCCTATGTGTATGTATGTATATATGTGCACTATGTGTGTGAAGAGACCAGAGAGAAGAGCTGTATCCTTTGGAACTGTAGTTACAGGTGTTAGAACCAATAAATGGGTGCTGGAAATAGAACCTGGGTCTTGGCAAGATCAGAAAGTACTCTTAACAACTGAGCCATCTTCCCAACTCTTGACCTTCATGTTTTAAAGATAAAAGTTTGTCTATGTATATTATTATTATTATTGCTTTTCTTTTTTTAAAAAAATACAGGATATTGCTATGATGCTTGGCTGGTCTTAAACTCCTTGACTCAAGTAATCCTCCTGCCTCAGCTCTTAAGGAGCTGGGTCTACAGGCATGTACCTCAGTATGCATTCTACAGGCTGGACCCTGGGGTGAGGTATCTGCACTGCCTGTATCTGGTATTGGATCTAAATCCAAACCACAGATCAATGAGGTTAAAAAAAATCACAAATAGAAATATTGTCAAAAAACAAAACAGGATTTTGAATACACATAGGAAAAAGTCCTCAAACTCATTAACAGAAAGACAGACACGGGGTCTATTCAGTTCAGAAGTTCAAGAAACTGCTGTTCCAGGGCCCTAAAGGAAGTGTCACAGTGGGATCTATGTTTATCTGCTGGGTTCCCAGGGTCCCAACCCAATTCCTGGAGCAATAGGGAAGTGTGCGTCCCACAGCCCGGGAATCTGACTCCTGCCTTTGTGTCCAACCTTTAGATACATTAGGGGGAAGGCGCATGACATTGTCTTTCTCCATTCAAATTAGTTTGACACATGGAAACCCTGGAAAACAGCAGAAATCCATCAAGAGGAAATGGATAAACAAATTGCAGTATATTCACATAACGGTGCACGGTGTGGAGCAGACAGATGAACTGGGGTTTTGTGCGGAGACAAACATAACTCTCAATGCTGGGAGGATAAGCCAGCTTCGGGAAGATTCATACATTTTAATTTCATGTAGACAGTTTTATAAATAGAGAAATAAAATGCTGTGCACAGGAAGGCAGCAGACGTGCAAACAGTGTGATGGGTGCGAGGACTCAAATAAGCCGCAGTTTCTAAAGGGGTCACACTGCAGGGGATGCGACCCGGGATGGCAGCAGGCACCCAGGGCCGTATCTTTGCAGGGCCTTTCATGGTATGACTGAGTCCGGGGCTCTCTTAAATCTCCCTATCTGTGTCTTCACTGCTTTCTTTCTTAAAGATAAATTTATTTATTTTACAGCCCCACGGCAGTTTCCCCTCCCTCCTCTCCTCAGTCCCTCACCCCATCCCCGCTCTCTTCCCCCACCCCCATCCACTCCTCCATTTCTGTTTAGGAAAGGGCAGGTGTCCCACAGGTATCAACAAAACATGACATATCAAGATCCAGTAAGACTAAGCACCTCTCCATGTATTTGGCTGGGCGAGGTGACCCAGTATGAGGAGTAGGGTCCCAAAAGCCTGTATAAGAGTTGGACACAGTCCCTGCTCCCACTGTTAGTAGCCCCACAAGAGGACCAAGCTGCACAACTGTAACCAACATGCGGAGTACTTAGGTCAGTCCCGTGTATGTCCAACCTGACACTGCCGTGGCTCACCGAACTGGGGCTTCCTCGTTCTTCTCTTCCCCTCTTCTCATCCTGGGCTCCTGTGTTCCTGTCCATCAGACCACTGTCCGCCATGGTCATGGGGAAGCTCCTTCCTTCACATTCTAGCCTTGCCTTCCACGTGCTTACTGTCAGATAAGGATGCTGGGGCTTTAGTGGAGTGACTTGGAGGCAGTGCATCTGCACAGAGCATGAGCAAGCCCAACTATCATGCATCAGTCTCTTTTCCTTCCTTCCTTCCTTCCTTCCTTCCTTCCTTCCTTCCTTCCTTCC
>LOEQ01000336.1:269866-285363 GCA_001685075.1 Bramus lutescens | reverse complement strand
TCCTTCCTTCCTTCCTTCCTTCCTTCCTTCCTTCCTTCTGTCCCTCCATCCTTCCCTTTCACCCTTCTCTCCTTTCCTTTCTCCCTCTATTTCTTTTTTGTTTCTTTCTCTATACCCCCTCTCTCCCCCTCTCTCTCCTTCCTTCCCTTTCTTTTCTTCCCCCTTTCTTCCCTACCTCCCTTTCCTTCTTTCTATTCTTTCCTCACTTTCTCCCTCTCTTACCTCCTTCCTTATTTATACCACCCACCCTCCTCCCCTCTTTCCTCCTTTCTTCCCTCATATTTTCAACTTTAACACTCACAGCCATGCACAGGAACAGAAGTCACAGTGGGACTTCAGGGACCCTCATCCATCCCAGTGTGAGGAAAGGTGTCACTCCCCAACATGTTACTGAGAGATAAGTCTTAACCTGAAACAAAATGGGGATTTGAGGACAGAGAGGGACAGTTCTAAACCTGCTGGCCTTGCTGTGAAGACCAGCCTTGTGCAAGGGACCTGCAGGGGCAATGGAGAGCGGTACAGACTATCCCCAATGCAGGATCCCACACTCTAGAGGTGGAAGGAGTGCAGAATTGGGGTAGATGGCAGGACCTAGGTCACATCGGAACCTGGAGAAGCCCGAGTGAGCCAGGAACCCTCGAGCTGTCAGCAAAGGCGAAGGCATCAGCATCATACATGGAGACGAATGTTAGTAATGAGGAAGGGGGAGAGAGGAAGGGGAGTGTGGAGATGACAACGTCACATAATGAAGATGATGCAGGTCCAGGTAAGGGCAAGAGAACATGTGTATCTAGCTGGTAATGGCCAGTAGCAGGCTGTGGGTGGATGATATTCCCTGTACTTTATTCCTTACAGGATGGACATGATCAGAGGCTCAGCTGCCTCTTCTCTGCAGATGAGTGAGCAAAATAATGTGAAAGTCATAAAATTAGGTTCTGGGTTTTAGTATCAGAATATGCTGCTATGCTTCAACTTTGCTTCATGCTGGGTGTGGGTGGACACTGGTGTTAGGAATATTTCCTAACGTGAGCTCTGTGCCGACGCCAAAATCCCAATCAAGCTAAATCACAACAAGCAGAATTAAAGGATATCCAGGTTTAATGGGATTCCTGTGCTCTCGGGTGACCCCGAGGGGAATCGGGAAACTGCCAACGTTATCACGGGGGAGGGAGGGGAAGACCACGAAGGGACTTTCTGGGGAGCGGTTTAAATAGACTGGGGAAGTGGTCAAGATTTGGCTGCTGCCTGGACCCTCCTCTGGGGGAGGGGTCAAGGTTTGGTGGGAACAGGGGAGGGGCCTCCAAAGATGGAGGCCAAAGACTGGGACTTACAACTGGGTGTGAGTGGACTCTGTGTGTGAGTGGACGCTGGGTGTGGGCGGACCCTGGATGTGGGCAGAAGTTGGGTTTGGGCAGACCCTGGGTGTGGGCAGTGTAGGGTGTGGGCAGATGCTGGATGTGGGCAGACGCTGGGTATGGGTGGACGCTGGATGTGGTTGGACACTGGGTATGGGCAGATGCTGGGTGTGGGTAGACACTGGGTATGGGGAGATGCTGGGTGTGGGTGGACGTTGGATGTGGTTGGACACTGGGTGTGGGCAGACACTGGGTGTGGGCGGGCCAAATAACCTCCATTTTCAGGAGTGCGGCTGTGTCTGCTTGCAACAGATCAGCTTGTTTACTGTTGGCATCTCTTACAGGAGGAGGGGTGGGGAGGGTCATTGGATGGTCGCCTCAGGATCCAGGCCTTCCTTGCAGTCATTTTTACACTTTCCTGTCCTCAGGTGGTGCCTTCATCAGGGAGGGGCTATTTTGCATAAGCTGGAGAAGACAGAGGAAGGAGGCTGCCGTCTGTGTGGTTATGAGGAAGCCTTCATCCATGCTGGGTGCAGACTTGCCAGTGGCTGCTTTAGGTTCACCCCAAACCTTTCACCCATGCTTTATAAGCCAGCTCGATTACCTCATTGCTTCCCCAGGGAGGCCTTTGGTCTGTTGGAATACTAGAGTAGGGGAGGGAGATACCTCTTAGTCTCCCCCAGGAGACAATTATTGCACCAGCATCCCAGGGTTAATGACCTTACTCAATGGACCCTCAGAATTCAGAGAATACAAACCAGGTCCTTAAGGACATTTCCTTCTAATTAGTTCGCTTGGGAGGGTGGCTCTATAGAATGCTGGCCACTGTACTGTGTGGACCTCCCAAAGCCCCATGAGAGTTTCCTATTAAAGAAACAACCAAGACCGAGGGTGCTTGTGTGGATGACTCCTGGGAGTCCTTCCCCTGTGGAGGACTGAAGCCTGGCAAACATTTGTCCGCAGCTACAATAGACACTCTACCTCAAACTGCCACCAGATTCTCCCCGACGGCAGAATCCTTGTGCGTGATGATGGCTGACCCACGCCTTTGGAGCCTGGAGTGTTTTGTTACACAACATTACATGATGACAGCAGACTCTGGGTCAGGGATTGGCACCTGGTCATTGCTCAACAGCAGTATTTATTGCATTTGCCACAAAATGACAGTGACATTTTCTGACAGTTGACATCTCTGGAGAAGGCCCATCCCCTCTAGACTCAAACCACAGAGGGCAGCCGGCAGACACTGCCCACTGTCCCTCTGTTTAGTTAGCCAGGACCCTGAAGCCATGCAAGAGGAGCCAGCTACATGTGTGACAACACCATCCTGGTGCCATCCAGGAAGCCTAGGAGGACAAAGTGAGCTATCCTTGTTTATGGAGTCATGACCTTGGATGCCCTTGCCAGCTCCTTCCTGGGCGCCGCCTCACGGCTGTACCTCCTGCCTCTTCCTCGGGTATTTGTACCGTGCTTTCTCTGAGACATGCCTTGTTCCTGATCTCTTTGTTTCTGAGCAGCCATCACTAGCCATGGGCTCTGGGTGGAAGAGGACTGAAGGATATCTCGTTTAGACTGATGCAGCCAGATCAAGGCTCCCGCCCGAATAGAATGATTTGTGCAGTGTCCCAGCGAGACAAGGCAAGTGTTTCTCCCCTCTGCCTGCTAAGGAGGCCTGGATTTCCATACATAAGTAGGTAAACACAATACAGGAAGACAGACAGACAAAGCCAGAAGGAACTCACCATTCATTAACTTTCCCACACCCTAATAGGATCACAGAGGGTTGAGCCAGATTTCCACCCTGTTACCCCATCACAAAGCCTGTCTGTGCTTGTACCACTTGATAATTCTGGCTGTACCAGAAGCTGGCTGATGCTTCCCTAGGGAAAACTAACTCAGCTAGGGACCCGAGCTGTGCCAGGGGACCCCCACATGCCCTGCTTGAGCAGAGCCTGACACATGCGGGTGGTGGGTTTTATCTCTGTACTTGAGCCTTTCAGCAGGAGATTTGGTACCCAGGGTGGGGGCTGTGAAGCCTGGGAAACTGATGAAGCTGCCCTATGCTACCCAATGCTGCAAGCATCCAGCATTTCACAGCGCTGTAGGGAGGAATCAGCCTTGCAGGAGTGGATCAATAGATGCTATCTTTCAAAAGAACTCTGAGCAGGAGCTTATGTGGGGGATTAAGGACACAGCATGGGAGCAGGGAGCATGTGCCCAGAGCAGGTCAGGGCTCAAAGGTGGTAGACAAAAAAGACAGCTAAGCCAAGTGGCCATTTCTGTTCTGCAGCACTGGACAGAGGGCCATATGCCAAGAGCCATGGAGGTGGGTCTCCTGTCAGCATAAGATTAATTGGGGGACTTCCTCCATCAGATAGGCCTGTGACACATTTGTGAGGCGTTTTGTAAGGATGTAGAAGAGGGCCCAAGTCATTGTGAGTGATGCTATCCCTGGAGGTGGACTTGGGCTGCTCGAGAAAGGTAACTGAGCAAGCCAGAGGAAGCAAACAAGTAAGCAGTATTTCTCTGTGGCCCCTGTTTCAGTTCCTGCCTCCAGGCTTCTTCCCCGACTTCCCTCAGTGACAGACTATGACTTAGAAGCATAAACTGAAATAGGAACACCATTCCCTGGCTTGCTTCCAAATTCACGTTCAGCTACCTTTTGCCTGCCTAGGGATGGTACTGCCCGTAGTGGGCATTGCTCTGCCATGTAAATCCTTAATCAAGACAGTCTCTTACAGATATGGTCATAGGCCTATCTGGTAGAGTCGATTCCTCAACTGAGGTTCCTTCTTCCCTCATATATCATGTTGACAAGCCAGAGCCATCAGAAGAACCATCATCTAGGGCTTGGTGTCCTTTCATCAGGTACTATCATACAGATTTAGGATCCCACAATGTGGAGAGATCACTTCCCCAACACACCCAGAAACTAAGTACCAGGCAGTAGAGCCCATCTGAGGGCCTTTCCTAGCACAATGAAGCCAACTCAGGCTGAAACTCAAGACCTGTTTGAAGAAGTCTAATATTGCTGATCCACGAGCAGAGAGGCTCCTAGTGGAAACTTGGATCCTAGCTTGAGGCATCGGGTGACTGGTGTTGGGTGCTGAGCCAGTATGGTATGGCGGCGAGTGAGTCAGGGTGGTCAGAGCTGGGAGCAGCTGCACCTGAGGCTTTAGCCTTCGGGTCCAGCACCAGTTCTGCCCACTAAGACAGCAATCCCTGGACTCAGGGTCTCCATGGTCATGTGTAAGAAAACTGAATGTTTTTATGTTAGAAAAATAAAATTGTTGGCCCAAATCTAAACAAGTGTGTTATCTTATCCGTGCCCTATCAACAAAGGCTTTGGACACAAGACCTTGGGTAAGCGCTCCCAAAATGCTGTCCCTGAGAAGAGCTAAGCACTGTCGCTGCTGAACAGCTTGTCCCAACATCTATTGGCTGAAAAGCTCCTGCCTCATATTCTTTCACTTCAAAGGCACTTCCTCGGTTTGAGTCTCATCTGAAGGCAGGGCCAGGGGAGGTCTTGCTTCACCCTCACCAGCGTGGTTGTGGTAGCTTCAGTTCCTCCAGAGCTGGTAGCACAAGGCTTTCATTTCTCCCTGGCTCCTGGCCAGGGACCTCCTCTGAGCCAGCCCCACACACTGGCCCCAACTCCAAGTGAGAGAGGGAGAAACCGGGCTAGAAAAAAGCCACCGTCTGTCTGTGACCTCATCTCCAAAGGTCGCTTTGTCCAAGGTCTGTTTTGCTAAGCAAGCTGGGAGGTGCTGTTCTTGCTTTGGAAGAAGACCACACCAGGTGAGCTCTGAGGGACACAGACCACCAAACATCACTTTGGACACACTGCTTCCAGCTGAATCCTGGATCCCAAGGAATACCACACACACACACACACACACACACACACACACACACACACCACATATACGTATTTTGGGGCACACTAAAAGCCAATGGATAATAACTAACATTTCTTAATCATTAAGACAAACCAATGTTTGCTGCTTTCAGTTCTTGAAAAATAGCTTGTTTTTGAAAATAACAAAATGCCCTGAGCCACTCCATAAGCCACTTAGCTGACCCGTGAGGAGGTGAGGCAAGGTCTTTGGTCCTCAGAGGCCATACCTGTAATGTTTTTGTTTTGACAGGCTCTCACATATACTTCAGGCCCATGTAGTTCTAGGCTTACTACCCAGTAAAGACTGACTTCAAGTTTATAGTTATCTTCCTGCCTCAGATTGCTAAGTAATGGGCTTTTATGTGTGTATCATTGTTTCTTGTTGTTCCCACCATTGTCCGGAAGGGCATATTAGTGGGTGCCTCCACCAGTGGCTCCTTGGAGGTTTCTCCGTGATATCGCTGCTTTGCCTTTCTGAGCTCATGTGTGCTTTTTCCTGCCTTGGCTTAGTCTCTCATCTTAAAAAAGACCTCATGTGCCCTCTTTTATGTAATTCTCCCTCCTTCTCCTGTGACCTCCCCTGACCTTGGGGGTGAGATGTCTCATCTTGACTCACAGCTTGTTCTTCCTGTGGGTATGTGACTGTCCTCATTTTTTATTGCTACACGTCTCCTGAACTTCTCAGGGGAGCCAAGATCGTGTGCCTGGGGACTCTCGTATCCTCCTCACTGTCGGCGATCCCAGCTTCAGAGAACATTTGCTGGCCTGGGCGGAGGTTCAGATGAGATGAGATCACACATGAGGTCAGCATGAGTCCGGGATGGGGCTGTGATCGATTGGAACATCCTGGAAGAGCCCGTGGCTGTGTGTGGTGGAAATGGAGAGAGCAGCCCTGGGTCATCGTCTGAATTCTGAGGTAGCTGTCATTACTGAGAGATCCCACGTCCCCAAAGCTAATCACCACAAGGTGCCTACTATTGCATGCAGATGGCCGGTGTGGACAGTTCTAGAAGATGCCCACTGCCAGGCCCTGTCCAGCACCACAGGTGTTGAGTAAGGTGAAGTCAAGCGCAGCTCTCTGTAGTGAGCATTCTTGACAGTTTTCAGAAGAGAGACGACAGGCACCTCCTTCTGCAGAGCTAGGGTGAGGTTTAGAAACACCAGCAAGGTCTAGTCAGAGGAGAACAGAGGGAGTCAGGGTTAGAGACTCGCTAGAAGCCCCAGTAGAAGAGACACTGGACAGGAATTAGAGAGCATTGTGTTTATCCTGGGGGTGGACTCATCATGCCCTTAACAGACACTGTCAGAACAGAGGCCACGGTGTCTGTCCACCACAGGATAAATGGAGTCTGGGCAGGTGGCAAGTACAGGATGTGAACCCTGGTGCCATGCAACGTCATTCTAACCTCTGTGCAGAGCTACTGTCTAAAAAGATTTTGTGACCACACATGGCCATGGTGGAGGTCTTGACCCTCTCAAACCCCCAACCACGTTGCCAACTGACCTTCAAGGGACTTTAACTAGAGCTGCCAGAGGAGTGGCTTTCACACGGAATGGGCTACCAGATGATCTGGCAGCTAGCTTCAAAGAAGACTCTCTGGGGATATCATTAGGGAGACTGGGGCATTTTGTTGAACCTTATGAATGGTCACTCGGTACAACTAGGGTAATCATGAGGTTTCATTTCAGTGCTGGGACACCCTGAGGACAGAGCCCTTTCATGCACAAGATCTCCTTTGGCATCTGGTCTCTATGCAAAGGCACATGAGTTCCTCAGAAGTCGTGGGACAATGGCTGCCTAGGGAGCTGTCTTTGGGCCTAGAGTCCTGGGCTTCCCAGAGAAGAGGAGGGACATTTAACACCTACCCTTTAGGAATGAGTCTTACGCATGCCACACGTACTTAATTTCAAACCTTCCTTTCAGATGGAGAGGCAGAAAGGAGTCTCCCCTTGGCCTTCCTTGGTTTTATTGCCATGGTGCCAGCATCCCTCTGTCTGCTCCAGGTGTCTGCTACCACAAGGTTTGAAGTCAGTCGTGAGGGCAGTCCCGCATCTTGCTTTGAAGGTACTATGAGCCTGACGTTGTCCATGTGTTCCCATCATGTGGACACCAACTGTAGAAGGCAAGGGACACATGACATGTACCTGAGTGCTAAGAAGCTGTGGGTAGAAAGGAGCTGCAGAGAGGTGCCAGCGAGATTCCGGAGGGAATGGTGTAAGATGGCTGGGGAAGCATTCTTTGAGTTACCCTGGGTCCTGTTCTGAACACACTGGGAACCATCCCAAGCTGGAGAAAGAGGACTGAGCCCCATCCTTCCTGTGTGCCATGCCCACTTTCAGTCTTTGTGACTACAGGGCCTGTAGCTGTCACTTGTCATCACTGATGCTTCCCACAATCACTAGTTTCTCAGGAAAGAGGAGAGAGGAGAGAGAACAAGCTCCCATCTGACCTCCAAGGGGACCTTGGAACCCAGATCTTGGGCTTTAGATGGGGAACCATTGGGCCTCCTCCCCCCTTTCAGCTAGTAGTCAGGGTCAGTGGGACTCTCCATATTACACCTTGAGTCCTGTCAAGACCAGAGTGCAGGGAAAGTAGACACACTGTATCCAGACAGTGCTCTCCCCAAATCAGTGGGAAGACTCTGAAGCATGGACGTGTTGGGCACAGCCATGTCTGTGTGCCCTCTGGCTGAAGACCGAGTAGAGGCTAAAGTGACCCTTTTAGGGAAAAATGCATTTTATTGCTCCTAAAGTGGTCTGAAGCTGAGGGTGGCCACCATGGCAGCAGCAATGCTACCAGGCCCTCTGGGTCTGGACCTCACACTCGTATTTTGAAAGGACTTGAACTTCTTTCCCACTCACCTGGTTTCTGGCTGCTGTTTTGCAAGCTCCACTGGAGTCCTGAGCTAATCGTGAATTTAATGAATTCTGTATTTTTTGCACCAGGGCCCTTTGAAGTTTTTTTTTTTTTAATGTGAAAACAAAACTGAAGTAAGACACTTTTTGTAGGAGAAGAATGTCCACATTGAACGACCACTGAAGCAGTGAGACACGGACTTGGGAGGAACTAACTGTGTGGGCATGTGCTCTTCAGAGCCATTTGCTGCTGTTAGAGGCATTGCCCCAAACTCTAAATCAAGATGCTGAAAGGCGTTTGGCAAAATAATGGGGAAGTGTAAAAACATATATTTATGTATGTTTATAAAGACACAGTAAACATATCTATAAAAATGTATATATGTATGTTTAAGAATAGACAAGTGACATGTGTCTATGCCTATGTATGGACACATACGTGCACACATGCAAGCACATACACATGCATGCGTGCATGCACGCACACATAGTCATGTAAGAGCATTATGCCCTGGGGAGAATAGTAGTCATGGAGTACACCCAAGAACAGTGATGTTAAGAAGCAGTAATTAAAGGGCAGGAAGGGAGGCTGGCACAGAAAGGAAATAGATACACACAATGAGATACATAATGCTGTCCTCTCTCTGCATGTTTGCGATGAATGCATCTCAGTATGAGATATACATAATGAATCTCTTCTTACATAAAAGGAAGGGGAAAGGGCCAGAGAGAGGGTTCAGTGGTAAAGAGTACTGGCTCCTTTTCCAGAGGACCTGGGTTCAATTTCCAGAACACACATGGCAGTTCACAAGTGTCTGTAGCTCTAGTTCCAAGGATCTGATGACATTCTCTTTCCTCCATGAGTGCCAGGCATGCAGTGCATAGACACAGATGCAGGCGTAACATCCATACACATGAAAAAGTAACAAAATAATTTTTGGCAGGAAATGAGTCAGTGTGAGAGGACAAAGAGATGGTGTCCGTCAAAGGGAGCCATGATCAGTGCAGCGAGGCTCCAGCTGAAGTTACTGTCTCAATTGACAGAAACCCGTCACTGTTATTAAGGGCTGAACTCAGGGAGTCTGGCCACACTCACTCTCGGTGATATTGGACAAATGGTGCCACCTGTACCACCTCTGATTTCCAGAGGCTGGGACTCTTTGCAGAGATAGTCCTCAGAGCTGAAATCAGGGAGTGTGCCCTAACCGCCCCACTTACCCACTTGGCCCTCTCATCCTGTTGTGTTACCCACCAGCCAGTTCTCAGCGCACAACAGCGTTCTACTCTCCCCTGGGCCAGCAGGAATTCTCTTGCTGTGATCTGAAGTTTCTTCTCCCCATGAAGCCGTCTCTGGCTCTTTCCACATATTAGTCCTGCCATCACAGACCCACAATGTACAGAGGCAGTGGAACTACTGAAAAATACACAGAGAAGGAGCATCCTTAAGCCTCTTAGGAGGAAAAGTTTAGTCAAGTCCCATGTCAAATCAACATGGAGAATACACATGATCCCAGAGTAAAAACTACCAAGCCACCTACATTAGCTGCTCTGAGGCCCAGGGAACAGCATGAAAGAAGGGCTTGACCGATTGTAAACAATACAAGACAGGCAGGGTGTAGCAAGACCTGCGAGTGAGCGTGCACACACACACACAAACACACAATATAAAGGTAAAAGTTGAACTAACTGAAGGGAGAGAGGTTCCAGAAGGTGTGACAAGGGGGATAGCAGAATGTCATGGGGATGAATATGCCACTAAATATACTAAATACAAGTAAAAAAACTATCACACACACAAAAAAACATAATTTAAATTTCACGGAAACTATAGAGCACAGGCCATGGGCAGAGGACCTGGGTGTAAGAAGTAGGATGGAAACCCTATGAGGCAGTGTCACCCTCTACTGATCCAGCATCTGGTTTCCCAGCCCTCCTCCTGCTAACAGCTGAGCAGCCGGGCTTTCTATGCAAACCAAACAGGAAGCAACTCTGAAAGGTGGTAAATTAGTTACTTTTCTGGTGACTGAAGCCAAATATATTTATCAAGAAGCAACTTAAGGGTGTGAGGGTTTATTTTCACCCATAGTTTGGGGGTAGGAAACATCAAGACAACAGGAGCGTGGGCTGATTGGTCACTTTGCACCTGCAATCAGGAAGCAGAGAGTAATGAATGCTGGTGCCCACTTGGCTTTCTCGGTTTGTTTGTTTCCTTGTTTGCTTGTTTTGTTTGTTTGTTTCTTTTCATTCAGAAGGGGACCCCAGTCCATGAGAAACTGCTATTCCATTCTCCCTTAGTTAAACATCTCTGAAACTGTTCTCACTGACACACTTAGAAGGGTGTCTCTTAGGAGACTCGGAATCCAATAAAGTGGACAATTAAGATGAGCCATCACAGGTGGAGAGGAGAAAGACTGGACAAGATCTCAGGGGTAGCAGAACACCACAGCAGTGAGCCTTCTGGCTCCCTTCCTGTCTCACCTTGCCACACTGTGTGCATCCATATGTACCTGGATCTGTTCACACACACATAAAGTGCATTTGTTGCCTAGTCTCATGTGCATGTAGGCAGAGGTGGTGTGCACATGTACGTGTTTGTACAATGCACAGGTGGTTATGAGAGGTGCCTTGTGCATGGTGTGAACATATGGGAATGTGTGCAGTGATTTGTGTTGGCATGTGGCAATGAGACATGTCTTGTGTATTGTGCGCACATATGTGGATGTGTAAAGTGATATCTGTGCATATGCCTTGTGTCTTTGTGTGTGTGTGTGTGCTGTGAGGTGTATGTCTAATCTCGTGTGCGCAAGTATAGATACATGGTGGTGACTACACTTCTGCATGGTTCTTCTTTCAACAGTTTTCTCGCAGGATGCTAAGGAATTCTGACTTGGACAGTTCTGACTTGAAGACAGGGATTTTATGTTCAGAATTAATGCCCCTGCATGAAGACGCTAAGGAGTCAGAACACTCGCTGTTCCTTGTGGGACTGGGGGAAAGCCTGTCAGAACTTTCCCTCTCAGCAGTCAGGAAGGCCAGGTTCCTCCTCTGAGTACATCCATTGGCAGCAGGCCCAAAGGATGGGTCCCCAGGCCTCCCCACCTGTGCCTTCTGCCCACATGCCCAGCCTCCATGGTTGGCAACATCCTTAAATAAATAGCAGATGAGCTGATTTGATTATCAGACTGATTTTATTCTCTGCTCTAATGAAGAGCCCCTATTATGCAAATGCATATGATTGTGACAGCAAGTCTTTTAATTACAAATTCATTCCCCAAGCCCGAAATAAACTTTTGCCATGCCAGAGGGGTGGGGGCTGCCATAGCAGAAGGAAGACAGCAAGACTCATTTCGGAAAGAATGCATCCCAGGAAAAAAAAAATAGAGAATTAGAGTTAACGTGAAGCCGTTCATCTTTATCTTTTCTGACTCATTGAAAGTTGAACAGACAAATTGTCCACATTCTATTCCTTTGTTCTATCAAAAATTTTAGAGTTGTGGAGACACGTAGACGAGTGGAGGTCGGGTCTGTAGGGAGTCAGCCGGCTCCATTGCAGACTCCNGTCTAGAGAGGTGGCAAGTGGGCGTTGCGGCCGGCCGCGGTGTGGAACCTGGGGGAGAGGGGGTCGTTTGGGGAGTTTTAATTTGAATTTTGAATGTGAAAGGGGCTTGAATTGAACTCTCGTCACAGCCGTTGGTAAACGTCTTGAGGCTCTTTATGTTTGTTTGACTGATCCTTCACCTGTTCCCTCATTGATATCGTCTCGATTGATTGGCTTGCCTAACAGGAAACACTAGCCGGGCATCATGAGTGGCTGTCGGGTGTTC
The DNA here is from genome assembly GCA_001685075.1 of Bramus lutescens. Lineage (NCBI taxonomy): Eukaryota > Metazoa > Chordata > Mammalia > Rodentia > Cricetidae > Bramus > Bramus lutescens. The sequence continues at coordinate 273,430 of LOEQ01000336.1, read as the reverse complement.
ATCGGGAGACTAAATCCAGCAGCAAGGGAGAAAGATGTGGAAAGATTCTTCAAGGGTTATGGACGGATCAGAGATATTGATCTGAAAAGAGGTTTGGGGTTTGTGGAATTTGAGGACCCAAGGGATGCAGATGATGCTCTGTATGAACTTGATGGAAAAGAACTTTGCAATGGAAGGGTTACTATTGAACATGCTCGGGCTCGGGCTCGAGGCGGGCGAGGAAGAGGACGGTACTCCGACCGCTTTAGTAGTAGCAGACCACGAAATGATAGACAAAATGCTCCATCTGTAAGGACGGAAAATCGCCTTATACTTGAGAATTTATCCTCAAGAGTCAGCTGGCAGGACCTCAAAGATTTCATGAGACAAGCTGGGGAAGTAACCTTTGCGGATGCGCATCGACCTAAACTAAATGAAGGGGTAGTTGAGTTTGCCTCTTATGGTGACTTAAAGAATGCTATTGAAAAGCTTTCTGGAAAGGAAATTAACGGGAGAAAAACCAAATTAATCGAAGGCAGCAAACGTCATAGGTCAAGAAGCAGGTCACAATCTCGGACCAGGAGTTCCTCTGGGTCCCGCGGCCGATCTCGTTCCCGTAGACTTGCTTTACGACTTGCTCATCTTACAGCCGCTCAAGGAGCAGGAGCCGGAGTCGGAGCAAGTCCCGTTCTGATAGTAGGTCTCCTGTGCCTGAGAAGAGCCAGAAACGTGGTTCTTCGGGTAGATCTCAGTCTCTAGCATCTGTGGATCACCAGAGGTCCCGGTCCCGGTCCAGGTCCAGATCAGTTGACAGTGGCAATTAAACTGTAAATAACCTGCCCTGGGGACCTTTTTTAAAAAACAAAACAAATTCCCAAACCATACTTGCCAAAAATTCTGGTAAGTATGTGCTTTTCTGTGGGGAGGGATTTAGAGGGGGTTGGGCTGGATTTCTTTGTAGATGTGGACCACCAAGGGGTTGTTGAAAACTAATTGTATTAAATGTCCTTTGATAAGCCCTCTGCTCGCACTTTTGTGACTGTCTGAAGTACATAGTTTGTGCATATTGACAGATCTCTTTTATAACTAAAGCATTTAATTTTTTGTACTAGAAAAACTTGAACATTTTAGTTCATTGTTCAGATACGTTAACTCAAGATTAGTTTAATTACTCAATTAAACTAATAGCTTTGGACATTTTAAAAGAGCTCTAAATTTGCGTGTATACAAAGGCTTAATATGAATTTTCTTTGTTAGGGTCATGAGTGTCTTCTCACCCGTTAACAGCTGTAGGACAGACGTTAAAGCAGCTATTATTGATAATAAAATATATTAAGTATTAAAAATAAAAAATTAAAAGTGAACAACAACAGCAACAACCTACTGCTCCTGTATCTGCAGAAGACCACGTGCATGCAGAGTTTGGGGAGAGGGCAAGACCAGGTGGGTGATGTCCCTCCCTTCTCTGCTCTGTCTTCTACCAGCCATAGCGGGAATGTGCGGTTGGCAGACCCCGCTACTACTGGGGTGTGGCCTCCCCAGGAGCTAGGAGGGTAACCCAGACATTCTGCTTGCCTGTGAGGGGAGAGTAAAACACAGTTGTGCCTGCTTATTATTTTCCAGGGCCCCTTTAGAGGGCCAGCAAAAAGGTGGGGCTAGAGGCCATACAGGGTTTGTCTCAGACTCAGTGGTCTCAAGCCATGAGTCTGGGAAGCAGAGAAAGGGCAGAGGGGTCCTCAATTTCACATCACTCTGCACTGACTCCGTTCCTTTCCCATTGTGCCCTTTGAGTAATGTGACCTTGGACTTGACTTCTGGGAGCTCAGGAAATGAATGCCTCTTTCCCTTTCTGGTAAACTTACAAGGATTCTGTTGGGAACACTGAGGCCTCATACTCAGGCTATAGAGTCAGAAGAGAGGTTCGCCTTCAGGGTCCCAACTGAGTTCCCTCCTATCAGAAGCGGCTCTTGTCCCTTACAGACACCAGCTCAACACACACTTTTCCAAAACACAGCATTAGACAAACCTACTGTTTCCAGTGACACTGCTTCTGGGCCCTTGGTGCTGTGAATGGCTATTATTCAACCTTAACACCTTAGTCAAGGAATAGTGAGCAGGTGCTTTGCAGGCTCAACTACTTCCTAAGAGTGATACTGGGCCCAGAGGCTCATGGGACAAGGCAGGGTCCTTCTGTCGCTGTACTCTGTCCAGCTATGGGTCTGAGCATCAAGGCAGGGGGCTACCTTACCGCCACCTCCACCCCCTCCAAGTTGCCAACTGCTCTCAGTTAGTCCCGTACCTAGCTCTGTCTAGTTTACCGCCTTTGCGTGGAGTGACCTCATTACAGATTCATTGCGACTTCTCGATGCTTTTATCAGCATATATTAATTACACACAGCAGTGAGTCTCATTATGACATGTTCATACATGTGTATAATGTATGTTGATGGTATTCTTCCCTGTCACCCACCCTTGTCCCCTCCCGCTCACACTCATCCTCCTTCTCTTGCCAACTAGTCCCTCCTCATCTTCTTTGTCTTTCTTTTCCCCAATGTGTTTGACTAGAGTGTCTTATGGGAACAAGAGAGAGGTTTTATGTACAGAAGGGCAGGCACCTCACCTGTGCCATAGCTATTGGTGAAACAGCAAACAAAAACTGGGCGCCAGTGATCCAAACACATCGTCTATACATCTGAATCTAGCATCGCTGTGGTATGACTGTGGCTGTCTCTAGGACACCATTCTGCCTTTGGCAGCTATGACTTGCAGCTAGCCATGCTGTCCTGAACTCTGCTGGTTTTGCCCGTTTGTTCGTTTCATCGTATTGGTACAGTTTTTCAGTGCCCCAGCCCTGGCCCACATCTAGACTGAGTTGGTACCCTACCTGCTGACTCTTGGGAACTGTGATATAAGCAATATAAGACAGAGATGATTTTTTTCACTCCCACCCACTCCCCACTTTGACAGATGAGGAGTAGCTAGCTGGAATCACAATGTTTGGATAAGTAGTTTCTACTACAGTGTATGGGGGATGTTGGTGGAGGTGATGCCTGGGCTCCTGTGGGGAAATGGCCATAGTGAGGACTCTGCCCTTCTTGTTGTTTCAGAGGGAAGACATCTTGGCAGTTTAGTGGGAAGTGAGCATCTTAAAAGATAATAGAACCCAATTTCTTGATTCTTTATATATTTTGGAGATAAGTCCTCTGTCTGATGTGGGGTTAGTGAAGAACTTTTTTCATTCTGTAGGCTGCCTTTTTGTTTTATTGACTGTGTCCTTTGCTTTACAGAAACTTCTCAGTTTAAGGAGGCTCCAATTATTTATTGTTGCTCTTAGTGTCTGTGCTACTGGGGTTATATTTAGGAAGTGGTCACCTGTGCCCATGCATTGAAGGCTACTTCCGACTTTCTCTTCTATCAGGTTCAGTGTGGTCAGATTTATATCGAGGTCTTTAACCCATTTGGACTTGAATTTTGTGCATGTATAGATGTAGTGATAAGGAGTGGGCCTGCTTTTCGTCCCACCCAGCTCCCGTATGGCTAGCTTATACCCCAAAATAACAACACACAAATTGTATTCATTTAAGC
>LOEQ01000336.1:257749-269797 GCA_001685075.1 Bramus lutescens | reverse complement strand
CTTTATTAACCAATGAAAGTAACACATAGACAAATGACCCTCCTACATCATATAGATATGGATCTATTTTTATTTTTCTACATGTTGACATCCAGTTATGCCAGCATCTTTATTCAATTGTATAATTTTAGCTTCTTTGTCAAAAATCAGGTGTTCATAGGTGTGTGGATTAATATCCGGGTCTTCAAATCAATTCCATTGGTCAACCTCTCTGTTTTTATGCCAACACCAAGCTATTTTCTTTACTGTAGCTCTGTGATAGAACTTGATGTCAGGGATGGTGATGCCTCTGGAAGTTCCTTTATTGTACAGAATTGTTTTGGCTATCCTGGGTATTTTGGTTTTCCATATGAAGTTGAGTATTGTCCTTTCAAGGTCTGTGAAGAATTGTTTTGGGATTTTGATGGGGACTGCACTGAATCTATAGATTGCTTTTGGTAGGATTGGCATTTTTATTATGTTGATGCTACCTAATCAAGAGCATGGGAGATCTTTCCATTTTCTGGTCTCTTCTTCAATTCCTTTCTTCAAAGAAGAACTTAAAGTGCTTGTCGAATAGGTCTTTCTCTGAGGCTCTAGACACACTCATTGCAACCTCCACCACCTCAACATTGGTCTGACTTTCTATCTCTGTTGGACCATTGGGGCCTCTATTGGTCCCTTGTCAGCAACATTGGACTAGCTCTGCTCTATAGTGCCACACACCTACAGTTTACTCCTCCATCAAGCTTGCAGACATGCAAGGGGTCCTTGTAATGTTAAGACTTGGCATGTATCATGCTATAGGGCAATTTCCTTGCTAGTTGGGACAAAGGAATCTGTGATACAATGGGCCAACTTCAGGAGCTACCCATACAACATCAATTGGAGAGACCATAGATGAGACCCTTTATAGACAGCCTCCATGGGGTGGCAGAGCCACAACCTCATGAACTTGGAAATGAACCCTTTGCCAGTCCAGCCTCAGCTGTGACCCTAGCCCTGGCCCACATCTGAACTGAAATGGTACCCTACTTGCTGATCCATGGGAACTGTGAGATAAGCAATGAAATGGGTGCACATCTGGAGGATATTGCCACAGCTTCATACAAAGTCCAGTGATGATGACACAGGCCAGGACTGGGAAGCACACAAGAACAGGCCTCCCCTACTCCAGTATTTCATGTTCCTTTGACAACACCATTTGTGGGTGTGGTCTGCCCCATGTTGCAAGCCTTCTCCCTGCTCCGAAGCATCCCTTTCCCTCACAGCAGCGGCTTCATCACAACCCCCTGAAGAAAGGTGCATGCCCATCTCAGCAGCTGCTGTTGGATGCCTGAGGTCTCTCACGAGCAATGCTCTGCATCCTCAGAGGTCTCCCTCCCCCACATCCAACACCTTGCTTCCCTCTAGGCCTGGTTTGCAGCAGCACACACTCTCCCGCACACATCCACGACTCTAAAGTGATGATTGGTCGCCTCTTTCCGCAAAATTTCCCCAAAGATAATTACTCAATTTTCATCCATTTAGACTTCATAGCTTTCACACATTTCAATATTATCTGGCTAACATTTTTCTTTCTATGATTGGACAGAGGAGGAAAGGGTCAAATATGTGTCTTCGAACATTTTCCCAGAACTCCAGAAAATCTATATACTGTAGAGTCTGTGAATAAAGAGACACATCTGAAATTACACACCTAAAGCCCAGAGGGGTTGGAGCCCGCACTCCCAAACGTGGATGGAGATAGTCGAGTCCGCTTGAAGATCACAGCTGCCGACAGTGGCGCACGATAGTCTTATTATCTTCATCATCATTATTGTGGACAGTAGTCATTGGTCATTTCCTATGAGACAGGCTTTCTACAGGAGTAGATAGATCAGACGATTGATTTTTTTTTAAATCCCCATAACAATTTGGCACAGTTCTGTAAATACACGCTTTATAGACTTCCTGAAACTGCCTGGCTGAGTACTGGCCCTACACGGATTTATTGCTTGCCACTGACCTGATGGTGTGTAATGGGAAACCACTCGCCACCTGCCATTGGGCTGGCTCAGTGCAGGGCCCACCTGTGCCCATGGCGAGCCGGAACACTGCCATCCGTCCTCAACTCCAAACAGTCCCCAGACATATCGATCTCGGGGCCAAATGTCAAATACCCCACTTTCCACAACAAATGTCTCTCTTGGAAGTTCTGTGTAAACAGAATTTTTATAAATCAAGCTGCAGTTGTGGAGCCGGGAAAGAGAAGTGCTGTTTATGGGAAGCTTGCTGTGTCCTATCACAAGCACGGAAAACTGCGCTGTGGGAAATCCTTCCCACTGACTGCGTTGCAAGCTTTGGAACAAGGTTTTTATTTTTATGGTATCAAGGTGNTGGTGGTGGTGGTGGTGGTGGTGGTGGTGTGTGTGTGTGTGTGTGTGTGTGTGTAGGCCAGCAAATGACATCAGGTATCTCCCACTATCACTGTTTACCCTATCCTCTGAGCTTTGACAATCCTCTGTCTCCACCTCCACAGGGCTACAGTCATAAATACGCATAATTATGCCTGGCTTTTTCACATGGGTGCCAGGTTTGCATGCTTTCATAACAGGCATTTTACTGACAGCCGTCTCCCCTGTCCCACTGTATCCTTTTTCTATGTTATGCCAAGAGATGCTTGGTGTCTCAAATGGATCTAAGCCACTGGTGGACTCAACCAACCAATTGATCAGTCAACCAAGGGATACTTGGAAACTCTTCCATATTCTTGGAATCTCTGCTTGGGGGCATTGCAACTCAGAAACGTGGTTCCTCTCAATTTGTCTTCAATCCTCTTTGGTCTGACACCCTTCAAGTTCATTTCCACATCTATTCCTCACATTTCTGCTGGTGATAATTAGCAAAAGTCTCGTGTTTTTTTTTTTTTCATACTGTATGCTGTGCTCTCTCTCAGGCCAGACTTTAAACTCGTCTCTTTGCAGGATGGAGGTAGAGATTCCCCCATAGGCAGTTGAGTGAGGGGGCCCCTTATTGGTGAGATTGACACCATTTTGAAAGTCAGCTGTCTTAGAGGAGCATACTACAATGTTGCCAAACAAGAACAGGTTAGCTGAACCTCTCAGAGTTAGAATAACTTCTGCTGGCAGGAGATCTGCAGAGAGGATTGGGAGCTTAACAGCCCAACTTTAGGGGCTGAAGAGATGATTCCATGCTTAAGAGCATGCACTGCTCTTTCAGAGGACCCGGGTTCAAATCCCAGCACCCACATCGGGCAGCTCCAAACCATCTGTAGCTCTGGTTCCAGGGGCTCTACAGCCCTCTTCTGGCTTCTGTGGGAAGCTGCATACATGTCACATATGGATTTTCACATGAGCACACATTAAGTGCACACAAGTAAAAGTCAATTCATTTTAAGGAAAGGTTGCCAACATGACTCCCAGATGCAGCCTGTTCGAGTCTCAACACTCAGCATTTTCCCAGTCAACTCTAACATTCACAGAAGACAATCAGTAGCTGTGTGCACTCAGATCATACTGGCCTTCTGAAACTTGGGCAGATATGCCTTGACTCGGCCTATCGAGAGTCCTCCTGCAATGGAAGGAAAGAACACAACATTGAAGTAGCTCTGAAATTCCCTTGACCCTTGGGCCATGACTGGAGCTGAAGTTCAGCAGTATTGAGTTTTGCACACACACACACACACACACACACACNCACCACCACCACCATAAACTCTCCAGTATGACAGAAGCTAACTTTGACCCCTCCAGTCACACACACATTTGATAAATACACCATGGTTGTCAGGTGACACGGCCATCTGGTCCCTTGCAGCATTTGATGACTCCCCCACCCCACCCAATGCATTTGAGCTCAATGTCACATTAAAGGCAAAGGATGTGACCAAATCAAGTTCAGAATCCCATTCTGAGGGTCAGTTTTCTGGGCTGTGCTATATGCGCTACCTGCTCCAACAGCCAGGTTTCAATAGATAGAATATGACACGGGGACTTGGCTCCACAGGGACTGCAGGGATGAAGAAGCCAGAAGAAAAGATATGTTAGAGCTGGGAGAGGAGAAGAATGGGTGGCTTTTTCTCATTCCAGGAGCATTGAAGAGGGCCGCCAGGATCATGACCTGACCCTCAAGGATGGAGCAAGTCCCCTTTGCTCCCACTGCTGATGAGACAGTGTGCCTCCTCCAGCTCTGGCTCCATCTGCCATCCTGGCTCCTGGGAGTCTGTGTGTAGAGCTTGTTTGAACGTCAGCTAGAAGAGAACAATAGACAATAGAAGCACAAGTGGGTGATTTGCTGAGAACACAGAACTCACTCTTCGAAGAGAAGAAAGACAAGAGCTCAGAGAATCGGTGCCAGTTAGGGACTGAGAGATGAGAATGCGGGCGAGGAGGTTCTAGGTCCCTTATGTGAAGGATATTGAGACAGACAGGCAGAGGAGAGGCTTTTGAAGGCGTTGCTCAGCAATGCACTTCCCCTTCTCTGATGCCCTGGGGGAGAGATGGCATCCAGGTTGGAGCCCAATTGAGGTTGTCATTCTTCCTTTCGCTTTTGGTCTGCAGGTGTGGAGAGAGCTTCTCTACCCACTGTTCACAGCCGGCTCATCACCATGCTCAGCTCTGCAGGTTGGGGCCACCCCCCCAACTCAGTTGCCTTCCATTCCTTGAGGGAGGCACACAGCCATCCTTGCCTCTTCCCTCTGCATCTGCAGCAATCTGTTCAACCCGTGTGGCTAGATTGATGCGAACGGCTGAGAAACAAGCAACCCTTGTGTGCAAACACAAGCGTATTGAAATGTGTGTGAAGCAGTGCTATAGATCTTACTGTTTTTTTTAACATATTACAGAAAACCCCACATATTTAATTTTGCTGTAGTTATTGTTGCTCTGTAGCTCATGAGCACTGTCAGACAACCGAGTAAAATGTCATGAACCACCTTCTGAGGCCCCTGCCACAGACTCTCAGATGCCTCAAGTCCCCAATACTGCCATGCACCTAGATCCATTTGTCAAGTCTCAGGTCTGCATCAAAGAGGTAAGGGAACCCCGTCTTAATTCCTTCTGTTAAACTGAGGAGTCCTTCCCGTGGTGCACAGTTTACCTAGAAAGAACACAGGCGCTCACATCTCCATGGTCTAATTCCAGGAGATTTTCATCAGCCCAGAAAGAAACCCCGCCTCATTAGCAGTCACTCCCCATCCCTGCAGCCACGGCAAGTCACTGACCTACTTTCTCTATGGATTTGCCAGTATTTCTTTCCTTTAAAAACGGTGTTTATTAAGTTATTGGCCAGTAGATGAGAAAAGTTCAATCAATTATATGTCTCAGTCCATAAAACACGACCCAGTGCCTGCCTGCCCTCTCTCCTTTCTTTTCTCACTCCTCTTCCCTTCTTCCCCCTTTCTTCTTTCCTTCCTGTCTTTCCCTCCCCACCTTCCTCCTTCCCTCCCCTCTCTTTCTTTCTTTCCCCCTTCTTCCTCTCTCCCTTCTTTCTCTCCCCTCTTCCTTCCTCCTGCTCTTCCTTTCTTCCTTCTTTCCAAGATTATCAGCCTCTTTTCTGTCACCAATCCTGATGCCCTGGCTAACTGATGTTAGCTATGATAACACAGGTAAAGCCCCCTTTTGTGTGGGTTTGGTCTGTGCATATAAGTGTGTACTGCGCCTACTTCCTTTCTGGCTGCTATAGCTTGGGATTCAGAGCATAGACATCATTTTGTTTAGGAGCTGAAACACTTCCTACTGAAAAGAAGCAAAGCCCAGAAGAACTGGCCCCATGACAGCCCGGAAGAATTGTCCCCTTGGCAAATACAGGGCAGGAACTGCTTTGAAGCCTAGCATTTCTCTTCAGACTTGACAGTGGGAGCAGCCAGAAGTATGCCCAGTCATGAAAGTTTCCTCAGAAAACAACCTTAAGATCGATAAAGACCTGAAGCACTGGGAATTGGAAAACATCAGACATTTAAATCTGTAAGTTTGCAGTATCACTGAGCAAATCTCATCGACCAACTGTGGAGGATGGCAGGCAAGGGATGCATTTAACGTGAAACCCGTATCAGGAAGCTATCTGTGTTTCTGTCTTCCTGTGTTTGAATTTACCTCAAGGCAATAAGCTGCCATGAGCAGAAGGTTCTCCTTAGAATATGAGAAATTACAAAATCAGAAAATCACACTGTTTCAGGTCTCATGGTAAGAGAGTAAATGCTAATAGTTGCTGACATAAAATTATGGTCATGCAGGCATAGTACAATTTACTGTAGAGATGCAATATGGTACCCAAGAAATGCTTCCACCCAGACAGAGCAAAGCAAAAGCAACAAAATATAATCACATTTCCAGAGCCTTCTGTGTCTATGAATTACACAGGGCATGTGAATAACTCGAATCATACCGTGACAATGCAGTCAGCAAAATCCAGGCACCCAGAGATCCCAGCACCTGAGGATGCTGTGCAGGTTGCCAGGGGAGAAACTGAATCAATGATCTCACCCAGCCAAGAGCTCTGTGAATTGAAATTCCGTCTTGCTGGATAAGTTGTACCTGCTGGTGCAATAGGGGCTCCACTGTTACAGGGACAAGTGGCTCATTCTACAAGAAAGAATTCGTGCTTGGTACTGTCCATCTAGTTAAAGCTTGGCTGAGGACGTCTTAGGTACTAGGAGGGAACTTACTACTATTGTTTAGCTGAATTGTTCCAGCACCATACTTCCTTCTAAACACTTATGTTGACATCCATAGACAAAAACTGCTGCCAGTTTTAATCAGAGAAGATTCTCTTTCCAGGAAACAGTAATGAATACAGAGGCTGCTTGAGGTGTTGAGCAGGGGTGGCTGGGTGTTCAAGCCTAAACAGGACAATTCATATCATCACCACCCCTCCCTAGGGCTCATGGAACCTTGTGGAAGAAGGAGAGGAAGGAATATAAAAGCTGGTAAATAGGGAGAGGATTGTAGAAAGCTGTCTCCGGGCACGGTGCAGACAAGGCAACCATGATCTCACAACAATTGTGGCTGCCCACAGTGAGCCTGTGCAAGGCCGGACATACAAATAATCAATTATAAATCAAGGAGAGGCCTGCCCCTCCTTCTGCACTAATGATGGATTCTGGGGGATGGGGCATACACTCCCTTCCGTTGTATATATATACCTACATACTGATGAACCCACCAGGATCACTAGAAGATAGTCCCTAACGCGTGGTCACACGGTCAGCCCTGGCTAAACTCAGTGGGTCACAGTGAATGTGGAAAAATGGCTTGGACAGTGAATGGGGGATCCAAACCTGTGGGAATAAGGGTCCAGAATGGCGAGGTGTCAAGAGGGAGAACCAAGGATGGGGACTAAAGAAGGGGATAAAGAAAGGAGACAAAAGCAATAGCTGGGAACAGGAGGTCTTGTGTGAGCTGATGACATGTGCTAAGCCTGTTTATAAAGAGGTATAGCATTGTATACACTACTTGTAGGGGGGAAATAGCCAAGGAGTCGGGTCCCCAGAAGGCTCAGCTTTGCCTACTTCAAGGCACCAGCTCCAGCCCCAGATCAATTTTCCAAGCCTGCTCCTAGAGGAGGATGTAGAACTAATACTCCCTTGTCATTTTATCAGGACCTCTGATAAAAATCTCACATTGGTCTGGTTCCCAGATAATAATTAGTGTGAGGACAATAAGGGAGGGCTGAGGGTGACAATAGGCAGAACACAACGTGTGTGTGTTTGCACACGCGTGTAAAAAATGTCAAAAAATAAATTTCTTAAATTTTTTTTTAAACTCCAGGTCCTGGGAAACACAGGGACAAGTATCTTAGAGTGAGTCTCCAACAAAATCTATGACATGAAGAGCGAAGTTGTAAGACAAGGCAGCTAAAGGAACAGCAGAATCCAGACCAGTCCTCAGGCTCAGCTGTCTGTGTATGCGCCTGCGGTCTTGAGCACACAGGTACAAGCATATAAGTTTCTAGAAAGCACTCCCGAATGCTCAGAAAATGCAGACACCCACAGTGTGTTTGATGACAGTAAGAACTGGTGGTTGAAATTCTCAGAATGGAGCTAGACTATTATGAATTAATCCACCAGGGACTCTAGTCAAAGAAAGAATTTATGTTTCTGAATTATGTCCTTAAAGATGAAATCATATTCTCTTTAGGGTTTTGCTTTAAAAATAACCACACAGGATGGGGCAGGTGGGTGGAGGCACAGCAAAAGCAGGCCTGGCTGCTGATGCATCTTGTGAGCGCTGAGGGTGCATGGGGAGTTCATGACCCAATTCTCCTATTTTTTCATATGTTTGAACTTTCCAATCATAAAACTACAAGCAAATGCACAGTTCTTCAGAAGACCTTGGTCTCCACACATCCCACCTCTTCCTTCTTCTATTAAGTGGACCCTCATCTAACTTCTCAGACCCTCTGATTCTTCATTTGTGAAGGAGAGATCCGCCTGTTAATAATAGCGGAGAACATTTAATTTAGAATATAAATCATGGGTTGTAGAGACATCTGTGACTCTACAGATATCCAGCTCTATGTGTGGGACTTTCACAGAGAAATTCGTGAAATGGCCTCAGTCAGTTAAGCAGTCTGTAGCTATAATCAGAAGAGTCCCCTATCCTGTTCCCACATATAGGAGGGCTTCAGAGGATAAGCCAAGGATGGAGATTGCTGGGACAGGGACATTGTAAATATAACTTTCCTAGTGACTACCAAACTGTCAGCCATTGTGTCTAGGCATCTGTGTAGTTATGTTCCTGTCTGTTGCAGTGTGCGTCTTATTTTTGTATAACTTTACCTCCTCTCTTAGTTTTCTTTCTATCGCTATGATAAATATCGTGACACAAAGCAACTTGGATTAGAAAGGTGTATTTCACCTTATGGTTTACAGTTCATCATGAAAGGAAGCCAGGGCAGAAACTCAAGGCAGGAGCTGAAGCAGAGGCCATAGAGGAGGTGCTGCTTACTGGCTTGCTCCCATAGCTTGCTTAGCTTGCTTTCTTATAGCGCCCAGGATGACCTACACAAGAGTGGCTTTATTCATGATGGCCTGGGGCTTCCACATCAGCCATTAATGGAGAAAATGTAGGCTCGCCTACAGGTCAATCTGACGAAAACATTTTCTCCATTGAGGTTTCCTCTTCCCAGAAGACCCCAGCTTTTGTCAATGACAAACTAATTTTCCCAGTATCTTCACAGATCTCTTGTCCATTTAGCTTGCCTGTCCTCAAGTCACCTGTCCCAGGTTGTACTAGTATTTTTTCTTATTTTCTCATAGGGAAACCCAAAGACCCTGGCAGAAACACTTTGTATACTTAGAGTGATATTTTATGGTTAGGCTTCCAACTCATGCAAGTATTTCTCCTTTTCTCCTCTGCATCCTTAGTCTGATGTCTTTTCTGAAAGAGAATCTAATTTTGGGCCCTCTCACTCCATCACTTTTACCTTGACATCTGTGCTTTCCAAGACTTGGTTGAAGAATCTGTCTACCACTGGGTATCACGTAGTCACACTGTATATTACATGCATTATATTTAGTAGATCCAAAGAATCTGCTTGCTGTTTACTCATGAGCTTCATACAGAGTAAAGTTTCAAATCCATCCCTTTAAAACGTTATTCTTATTTTCTTGAGAATTCTCAACTGGCACACAATGATACATGATTGGACCTACCCACCATTTACCCTCAGCTGCCCCATGTTCCTCCACAGGGGATTCGGTCCTCCTACGTCAGCTAAGAGTAAAGACAGCTCCCCCCAACATGCCCACAGGACAACCTTATCTGGACAGTAGATCATCTGAAAGTCCTTTCTCAGGTGACTCTAGGTTGAGTCAAGTTGGTATCTAAGGCTAACTAGAACACAAACTTATCAAATACTTTTCTACTATGATAAAGTAAGTGTCTGTCCTTCGCATGTCTCTAGGTTAGTTTACTGCTATTATTGCTGCCATTTTTTATTATTTATTATGTTTTATTTTTTGAGAATTTCATACAATATATTTTGATCATATTCTTTCCTTTCCCCCCAACTCCTGTCAGACCCTCCCCCTTCCTACCCATCCAACTTTATAAAATGTATCACTTCAAAAATTAAATAAATAAGAATAAAACAAAGGAGCACATATAAAAAAAAACATGGAGGCATTTTGTGTTGCCCAGCTGCTCCCAAGCATGAGGCCCTTTCTGGACTGTGGTTGATAAACCCTGTTATTCCATGGAAGAAAACCAGTTTTCCTTCCCTAGCAGTTGTCAGTTGCAAATGGCTCCTTGGACAGGGTGGGGTTTGTGTGTCTACTTTTCCTTCTCCACATCTGTAGTGGGAGGCTGCTTGTTGTTTCCCAGCCGCCCAACTAGCTTAGACCCAAAATAATCACACAGAAACTGTATTAATTAAAGCACTGCTTGGCCCATTAGCTTTAGCTTCTTATTGGCTAACTCTTATATTAATTTAACCCATTTCTATTAATCTGTATTTGCCATGTGGCTGTGGCTTACTGGCTAAAGCTTCCAGCGTCTGTCTCCAGTGGCTCCATCATTTTTCTCTTTGCCTCCTTTCTCCCAGCATTCAGTCCCATCTTTCTTGCTTACTTAAGTTTTTCTCAGACATAGGCTCAAAGCCATTCTTTATTCTTTAACCAATAAAAGCAACACACAAACAGAAGGACTTCCCACACCATTTCCTCTTTTCTGTTTAGACAAAAATGAAGGCTTTAATATAGTAAAATTGCATATAATAAACAGTTATCAAGCAAGAATTAGAATTACAATATTCCTATTTACTTTATCTTTTATCATAACTAGGGAAAACTATAACTATCTATTTATTCGTCAACTCCAACAAAGACTCCAGAAAGATATAATATTTACCTAAGTAAACAGGAAGTGCATTGTAAGCAACTTCCAAAACTCTAGAATCGNCAAAATAATCACACAGAAACTGTATTAATTAAAGCACTGCTTGGCCCATTAGCTTTAGCTTCTTATTGGCTAACTCTTATATTAATTTAACCCATTTCTATTAATCTGTATTTGCCATGTGGCTGTGGCTTACTGGCTAAAGCTTCCAGCGTCTGTCTCCAGTGGCTCCATCATTTTTCTCTTTGCCTCCTTTCTCCCAGCATTCAGTCCCATCTTTCTTGCTTACTTAAGTTTTTCTCAGACATAGGCTCAAAGCCATTCTTTATTCTTTAACCAATAAAAGCAACACACAAACAGAAGGACTTCCCACACCATTTCCTCTTTTCTGTTTAGACAAAAATGAAGGCTTTAATATAGTAAAATTGCATATAATAAACAGTTATCAAGCAAGAATTAGAATTACAATATTCCTATTTACTTTATCTTTTATCATAACTAGGGAAAACTATAACTATCTATTTATTCGTCAACTCCAACAAAGACTCCAGAAAGATATAATATTTACCTAAGTAAACAGGAAGTGCATTGTAAGCAACTTCCAAAACTCTAGAATCGACAGAGACATCTCACTGCCTGGACAGTCAAAGTTCTTCTGTACAATTGGTGCATCCATCTTCAGCCTACAGGTCCATAGAATCCAGAAGACTTTTTCACGAAGCAGGAAATTTCAAGGACAGTTCCACCTATACTGGCAGTTTATCTGTCACATATTTTGTGTCCTGCAGGATGTCTGGCAGATCCTTTCATGAAGCAGGAACCCCAAAGGATGGTCTCACCTTTAGGCAAGGTCAGCAGTAATTTCCCTGTGGGTCCTGTATGTTCAGTTAAGCAGTCCAGGCAAGAGCAGTTTCTTGCCCAAATGGCTAGCAAACTCTATAAGAAGCCTCTTCAATGCCCTTCTTCCTCGTGAAGTAACTGGTGCTGTCAGGGGCAGTCATGTCTCTGTTATGAAAAGTTCTAACTTCTTAAAACATTTTAAATGCCATATTCTATAGTTTTTGAAAGGTTTAAAGAATGCCTATTCAGACAGAAACTTAACATAGAAATAAGAACTAACAGATGTAATGAAGCAAATGGACTTAACAGACATCTATAGAACATTCCACCCAAACAGAAAAAGAATATATCTTCTTCTCAGCATCTCATGGAACCTTCTCAAAAATTGATC
>LOEQ01000336.1:218291-247877 GCA_001685075.1 Bramus lutescens | reverse complement strand
ACAGAACAGAATTCTGGGAAGAAGAAAGCAGAGTCAGGCAGATGCCATGACTCTTCTCTCCAAGACGGACGCTGGTTAGAATCTTCCTGGTATGCTACCACCTTGTGGTGCTACACAGATTATTAGAAATGGGTTAATCAAGATGTGAAAGTTAGCCAAAAAAGAGGCTAGATATTATGGGCCAGGCAGTGATTAAATGAATACAGTTTGTGTGTTGTTATCTACAGGGCTAAGCTAGCCATGCAGGAGCTGGGCGGGACGAAAAGCAGGCCTGCTCGCTGAATCACTACATCATAGAAATGATCCCTGTGGTGGCTGGAGTCGGGTGAAAGAGGAGCTAGGCAATGTTGAAATGCTGTCTCTGGCCTTGAGTTGGTATCTGAGAGCTTGGCCATCATATGGTTCTGGGTATCATAGGGCTCTGAGCATTGCCATGTGAATGCCAACAGCTGGGGCAGTGCCTGGGCTGCACCAGATCACCCTCAACAGAATTGCATCTGGGTAGATGATGCTCATGAGGGTGGCTGAGTCAAAGAGGAGGGCAGCTAGTTTTATCCAATCAAGTCCTTGGATGCGGCTGTTGTTTAATGCCTGGGCCTCCAGAAACTGGTAAATCAGTTGCCATGCAAGCATGAGCGCTACAGTTTGGATCGTTGTGACACACATAAAGCTGGATGCAGTGTGGCAGGCGTGGTAGTGTACATCTGTAATCCCATTCCTACAGCAAGATAAGACAAGAGAATTTCTGAAACTCACAAGCCACCCAGTCTGTCTCAAACAAGATAGAAAGGAAGGACTGAGATCTGAGATAATCTCTGACATTATATGCATGCTACAGCATACTTGTTATCTCTCTCTCTCTCACTCTCTTGCTCTGCCTTGCTCTCTCTCTCACACACACATTGTCACACAAGCTAAGATTAAAATAATAAAACTGTCAAAAGAAACAATAAAACTCTCAAAGAAATAGAATGCCATTCAGTGGCAAGAACAACGTCACTAGGTCTTAGTGTCACTGTAGGGAATAGGATAGTGAAGCTGGCCTGGTTGGGATATTTGGCCTGTTTAGTATTTGTAGTTTCAAGTCAATCAAGTTATGCAAAGGGAGACTGAGGATTTATCTCACTTGGTAGACTGCTTGCTTAACATGCGTGGAGGCTGTGGTACACGCAAATGAAGCATGGCAGTACACACCTGTAATCCCAGTACTCAGGAAGTGAAGGCAGGAGGATCAAGAGTTCAAGGTATCCTGGGATTCATAAGGAGTGGCCGCAACAGCTAAATGTTAACTCAGGAATCCTGCCCCCAGGTTTGCTGGCTGCCCTGCCCAGGGAAGCAGAACTTCTCACACCACAACACTGTACACGAGCAGTTCTGCTTCTCCTCTACAAGGTCTCGGAAAGACTGCTGTCCTGGTTATAGATCCCACCCCCCACAAGGCCTGTGGAAGAGCATGGATGGGGTTCTATGGAGAGGGCCCTGGTTACCAGGAACTCCCTTTGGGTCTCAGCCTTGACTATGGACTTGACAGAATGTGGAATGAGCCCAGAAGCAAATCTCTGAGCATGTTTGTGAGGGGCTATCTAGATTAGGTTGACTGAGGTGGGAGTACCCATCTCAAATACTGGTGGTTTCATTCCATGGGCTAGGGTCCCAGACTAAAGAAAACAAGAAAGCCCATTGAGTATCAACATTCATTGCTCTCTGTTTACTGATCCGGGATACTGTGTGGCCAGGGGACTTATGTTCCTGCCACCATGTTGTCTTTGCCATGATGGATTCTATCTCCTGAAACTCTAAGCCCAAATAAGCCTTCCTTTTCTTAAACTGCTTTTGTCGGGTATTTTGTTGGAGCAAGGAGGATGGTAATTGTTAGACTTCTCCTATACAGGGAAGAGCAGCCTTACTCAGTCCAAGGCCAGACAGAGACTGCCAGGCCTGGTAGGCCCATAAGGGGAAGTCCTTGTCTGTCCGACCCACCTGTGGCCTGTCTGTCTGCTCTCCACTGTGCTCTTCTCGGAATGAGGTCGTGGACAGCCTGACCTCTGCCCTTATTTCCTATACTCTCATCTCTGCCATTACTCATTTGCAGAGTGGGCTAGGACTTTCAGAGTGATCCCCCTGTAGCCTGACTGAGAAGAGGAAATGTTAGATGACCAAGAAGTCATTATGTTTGAGACAACTTCCTCGATTTGTGCTTTAAACAGTTTCATTCACCTGGACCTCAATTCATTTCTTCCCATAAACCTGACCAGTGCCCAACCCAAAGCAACAGGTAGAGAACTCCAGGAGCCGGAGCTGGAAATGACAGCAAATGCCCGCAAAAACAGCCTGTCAAGTTTTTCTCCATGGTGGCCAGAAGTCATTAAGCATGCGCTTATGAATCTAGCTTAATATTGATCAGCAGCGGGGTTAAGGGGGGGTTGTTGAACCTTGAGGGACTTAGAACTGTAAGAGGGACTCAATGATTTTCTTCCTGGTGGATCATTAAAGAGATCTCTGTCATCACGCAATTTTCCAGACAGCTGGATCAATGATGTCAACTCTGACCCCAGGGCCTGAGTGATGACTCAGGTTTGGGAGTTCTGGATTAATGGATAGAGGAGACAGTCACGTTCTCCCTAATGGATAGGAGAGAGGCACCCAACGTGACCCACAGGAAATTACTCACTAGACCGTTCCCGAAGACAAAAGCAATCGCCCGTCTTCTCCTCCTGGGATCTCACTTATTTTAACTGCCACCGCACATCAAAAATGTATTTTCTGCGGTGAAAGGCAGTGCGCTGAGGTCATCCGAGCTGCTTTCCTGTCTGAGGTGTTGTCAGTGATGGAGAATTCCAGCAAGATACAGAGATGTCTGTGTATCACAAGGTGCTATGTAAGAAGCCCAGTCAGACAGCATCTTCTCCTCTCTTGCAGGCTTGCTGGAGACTCGGAGTCCCAGTGACTTTTTCCTGATTTATTTTGCAGCTGGTCATCTACAGTGATAATTTAATCTGANCCCCACCCCAAGACTACTGAACAGGTGATAAAATGTCTCCCACCATGAAAAGCTCATTCTCACTGCCCCTTGGTGTCTTACCTCTGGTGTGTCCTGTGCCCACCCACACTCGTCTTCCACCCTGGAAAAGGCCCTCCTATTCTCAGTACAGTAGGCATTAGTCCAAGTGTGTGTTGAAGCCCTCTTCCCTTCAAACAAGGTCCCCAGTGTGATGCTAGGCACTTGCAGGCCTTACTACGCCATCACAGCTTACCAGCCCCAGCTGCAAACCCAGAAGTGTTCCAAGGAAGCTTATGATTCTCCCAGGAAGCCTTGAAGCTGGGTATGTGGTGCCAACCTGTGCCACTTGAGCTGAGGTCCTGACAGCCTTGTATTCAAGCTGTTCCTTATTTACACAGTCTTCTCCATCTGGAATGGGCACTTCCTGCCACCAACCTCCCAGATGTGCATTTGATCTTCCCTAATCCATCTGGGGATCCCAACTATAGAAACCCCACCAGTCAGGGGTTGTGGGGTCACAGTGTGCAGCCTGTCACTCAGATGGTCAGAAAAGCTCCCGTTACTGTCTCTTCTGGAGAGTTAGAGTATGCATTTGCACCACCCCCTTTACAGTGAACAGAAAAAGTTAGGCAGAGGGATGGGAGAAGCTCAGCCAGAGAGAGCCCTGTGTGTCTACTTGTTCTTGGGTAAACCTGGTTCCAGCATAGTCGGTACAGTGTTCAAAGGTCAACGATCAGACAAGCAGGGTTCATTTACTCTCCTGCACCTTCCATGATGGCATATCCCAGGATGCTGTGAGTGTTGCTTCCTCATGGGCTAAGGAGATTCTTCTGACCCAACCCTGGCTTTGGTTGAGGTTCTTGACCTATTCACACCATGCTCAGTTCTTGACATCCAGATTATGGAGCTGTAAGGTTTCCACCCAGCTTAACTGTGATCTAGCCCTTCCCTGGTCACCCTCCTTAGCCAATCAATGTAGGACCTTGTAGACTCAGTCTTAGCAAGAACCCTACTGAACTGGTGTGTTAGGATCCTGACACCCTCTTAGTATCTGACCACCCTGAAGCAGTCCCCCATCCTCCACCAGCCCCAAAGGAGTGCCTGCTCACTCTTGCCTGCCATCAGCAACAGACCCATTATGTTGCCTTAGCACAAATTGCTTCCCCTCTTGGTAATTTCCACTATCCTGAGACATTCTCTCCTGAACCTTGACTGCAAGTCTCCTGCTCACACCACTTGCTGCTCCATCTCTGTCCCTCTCTGCAATACCATTTTGCAATAACCCCTGTTCTAGCCATTACAGTGGCCTGAACACTTATCCTGGCTCTGCTTTCATAGGGAGGGGGCATCTTTTCCTTTAACTAAGTGTCCTAAGCTATGAGCACCTTGAGCTAGGTGCTTGGCAATACAACACAAAGAAGAGATTCTAATTTCTTTACACTGTGCCCAGATCCACTGAGGTATGACTTTAACCTGCCTGAGAGGCCAGCCTGGGCATCCACTCTGCAACCAGAGCTCTAGTATCTCCATGACCTTTACCTTGGATGGTGATAGCTGGTGAACTTGCCTTCCTTCATCTCCATAGTAGCGTGATGTGCTCTGCATCTCATTTACTGTTCATGCCACTTGGTATGATGGCTATTCTTGGTTGCCAACCTGACTCAGTTGGGAAGAAGGAAAGTCAATGGCCAAGTCTGGAGGGGAATTTTATTGACTGCTTATTGATGTAGGAGGGCTCATCTCACTGTGGACAGTACTGTCCTTAGTCAGGTGAGTCTGGACTGGATCAGAAAAGCTGCTGGATTTGAACCTAGAAGCAAGCCAGTAAAGAATGCCCCCATACCACGTTGGTTTCTGTTTCAAACTCTCTTGCCTTGCTCTCCTTTCATGACAGGCTATACTGTAAGAGAAAATGAACATTTCCTCTACAAGCTGCTTTTGGTCATGACGCATAGCACAACAGCAGAAAGCAATCTAGGACAGTTGGAAGTCGCTGCCTGCACTCAGGTTTCACAGCTATAAGGTAACAGTTCCACTGCCTTGTAAGGATGTTCTGAGGAGTAAATGTCTTGGGACTTACAAAACATGGAGAGTGGGGCCAGACTCCTGCGAGCTCTCGGTTGGGATGGTTCCAGTGACTGTTTATTTCTGCTATGTGGGGGCTCAATACTTCCACTTGGGATGGTGTCTGACTCTGGAGGAGGGCCTGGAAGCCAAAGACAATGAAGTAAGAAGTGAAAAACAGATAGACAGAGAGAGACACTCACAAGCTTGAGTGCACAGAGAGACAGGTAGAGAGGGAGGAGAGGGGTCTGGGTGATAGGTGGACATTGTTGGCCCCCAAATTTATTCTACTTTGAATTTATAACCCTCAGTTCCTCAAATCATGCACTTGGGAACACGGCCGTCACAGCTATAATGAGTTAAGATGAGGTTATAAGGGTATGGCCTAGGTCTTGAACTCATCATCCAGCTGCTGGCCTCAGCTGGCTCTCCTCCAGTCCTATTTGAAGCACATACTTAGGGGAATCCCATTAGTAAGAGAAAGCAAATCAGGATATGTGCCCAAAAGTCAGGATGCCAAAGGTCTTCGGCACCCACTAGAAACTGGGAGATGGGCACAGTATCCATTTCTAGCCCTGTTCCCAAGCCTCCAGAGAACAGCCCTCCTGGTTCCTGGTACCTGGATCTCACACTGCTGATTTCAAGAATTAGGGATGATACATTTCTCAATACATTACTTGGATTTGAGCCACCAAAGCTATGACGATTAGCAAAGCATCATATAGCCAGCTGCCTTAGCAACGTCCTCATGAAACACCCCCACAGACACAGAGAAAGGGAGGGATAGAGACACAGACACAGACACAGAGAGAGGAGTGGAAGGAAAGAGAACAAGAGAGAGGCATTGAATTCACTAAAGTAAAAGAGAGACTCAGGGAATGATGGGATTTATATCTCTATTCATTTATTTTCTGTTTATGATAAAAGACCACGACCAAAGCAACTTTAAAAAAGAAAGAATTTAATTGTGGTTAAGGTTCCTGGGGGTTAGAGTCTATGACAGCAGAACAAATGCATGTGACAGACAGCCGAGAGCTCGCATCTTGATCTGCAAGCAGAAGCCAGAGGGAACACACTGGATCTGGCATAGGGTTTTGGGAACCTTGAAGCCAGCCCCAGTCCCACACTTCCTTGGTCAAGGCCACACCTTCTAAACCTCCCTGAACAGCCACCAAGTGGGGAACAAGTATCCAAGTGCTTGAGATTTATGGGGGACATCTCATTCAAACCAACGCAGTATCTTTGGATCCCAAATCTGCTTTTTCCTAAACTGACAGCTATAGTGCTGTTCCCAAAGGCACAGCTTCCTTCCACCACTGCACCTGCCAGCATCTACACATCTTCTACCCAGGACACTCAATCAGAGGCATCCAGTCTGTTGACCTTGATCTCAGCCAGGACCAAATGCCACTGAGTCAAATCTGAGACACCATCCCTGCTGAGCCCTTCCCCCTGCTGAGATCTTTCTCCCCCTCCCACTTTTGCCTGGGACAGTCCATCCCACTCCTCATTGGGGTTCTCCTTGAGTCCTTTCTCATGGTCATTGCTCCCATGAGACCATCACTAGCTAGGCAGCAGCCCTATGTCATGTTGATCGCTCCCCCTCCCCTGTCTCTGGTGGAGGGGGATATAGAGATGGGGTCAGCTAATGTCCACTGGCTTGACCAGAGTTTCCACTGGAAATCTTGTTTCTTGACTAATGAAGCTTCTAGTCTGAAAAATATCCCCAAAGAAGAGCTGTACATCAGAGTGATAGGCAGTTATAGGCACTCTATGGATATTTGCTGCATTTAATGGAATTGAATTTCCTAAAAGCTGAACATTTCCTCCATCAAATATCCAATATGTCTTGACCATGAGCAATAGATAATTCAGTATCCCATCGCTCAGCATTTGTGGCCAAAGACAAGACATTTTGTTAAGGAACAAAGGCACGCTGGGAGGGGATCTCCTGAAAGTCACTCTGGAGTGCTCATTAGCTTTGCTCATTGGAAAGCTTGATTGGAAAGTTCATTGCTTGATAGCAATGAATGAAGCTGTGAGGCAGCTGCCCTAGTAGTGTACTTATTGGGGTGATTTGGATAGGTTGTGAGACCACACTCAGCTTTCCTTTCTCCTTAATGTTCTCAGAAGTAGACACCCACCTGCCTCAGTACAAACTCTGAGGTCAAGGTAGGGTTGCCATCAAGACACTGGCCTTGGTTCAGCTTAATACGCTTCTCACTTGGGAGAGAAAGCATGAAGACCCCAAGAAACATGGCTGAGCACAGGTTTCGGGGATAGCAGTGCTGAATGTAAACTGGTCACCTCCCTGAACATATCCATATGGTGTTTCAGATTTATTTTATTATTACTTTTTAATTAGATGTAGATGTGTGGACATTGAATGCAGCAGTCTGGAATGGTCAGAAGAAGGTACCAGATTCCCTAGATCGGGAGTTACAGGCAGTTGTGAGGTATCCGATGTGGGTGCTAGGAGCCAAACTCATGTTTTCTGGAAAAGCAGTAAGTGTTCTTAATCACTAAGCTATCTTCCCAGCCCATCCTTGTGTTTTAAAATCAAGTTGGAAAATGCCCTGTGGGTCTAGGCGGGCTCAGAAATGCTGAGTGTTATGTATGTGTCCCATCAAGTAGGGCTGTCACATAAAATGCAGGCTACCCATGAAACATTAATTTTGAAAATGCAGTAAGTAATTATTTAGTGTCAGGATACCGTGGCCTCTGCAGTCTAGGCTCTGGTCCCACCTACCTTAGCAGGTGGGGTACTTCAGCAGTAGGGCTTAGCTGATGGCTCTCAACAGTAACTATATCATGTCTGAGCCATGCTCCATGATTGGATGAAGCTATCGCCAGCATCTCTGTAAATGTGTGCCTCTCTTGGCCCACTCAGGATAATGCAAAGGGACATGTCACAGACCTTTCTAAAGCCCCACTTGCAGATATCCACCCAGTGACTCACCTGGTTTTCCCTCCTTCCATGTAAGTATCCATCTATCAATAACAGACAATCAGTGATGGACACCTTGCTGGTTGGGCACAACATGACACACATGTGGCAGGTCATTTCTATGTTGTGTGAAAGGTTCATGACTGACCACTCTATCAACAATGATGATAGAAGGTGATGGGAAGAAAAGTCCAAGCATGGCAGGATTGAAGACAGGCATCAAGATTGACATATGAAAGAGGTCAGTTGGCCAAAGAGACTGGAAGCCTTTCCTCACCCAGAGTCCATGCTCCAAACAGAGTACACTCGGGACAATCCCTTAATATGAAAATGTGGCGTAGGCTATGAAACAGACACTATGAAAATGGCCTATGAAGAGTCATATGGCCCTTGGCCAGGCACTTCTGAGCAGATGTCCTTTCCCAGTGCTAGTCCATTCCCGTTCTCAGAAACACTTACTTCCTTTCCTTCATAAACTGCCTGCTGTCACTGCCTTCACACAGTGACAATTATTTGTCCTAGGACAAAAGAACCCAGAAACTTCAGATAGTGTCCCCAGTACTCAGATCTGCGCCTAAAACAATACCCCTGGCCAGATGACTTTATAGGTTGACAAACTCCTCTTTGCTGTCCCTTTCTTTTCAACATATTGTAAGTGTCCATTAACCAGCCTACTGGGGAGATGTCTGCTGAGCCTCAAGTACCAGGGTATGAGACACTGGAGAGAGCATGGGGCACAGGGTGCCAGGAATGCAATAGGGCACAGGGTGCTGGAAATGCAATGGGGCACAGGGTGCTGGGAATGCAATGAGGCACAGGGTGGTGGAGCTGGGACACGAGCTTCCAGGGGAAATGAACCCTGGAAGAGTGGTCTGTCCCCAAGAGCCTACCATGATACTGCATTCTTGGGCTGCTCTCCGCTGGCCCTCACCTGCTTCACTCAAGTTACCTTAAGAACAGCCCTGTTCTGCAACAAATGGCTGCAAGGAAGCATGCCCAGCTCTGCTTCCCTGAGCCACCCTGAGAAGAGTTTTTATAGCCATGCTTTTCAAAGTTTCTGTCCCATACCCGTTTCACTGTCCATGGAATTCAGAAACTAAGAAAGGAGATGCATTTTATTGTAAATCTACATGAAAGCTGAGCTGGAGAAAGTCAGAGGTCTGCACAGGTCAGCTTGCAGGTTGGCTGGAGTTGGAAGTGAATCTGATCCCTGGTCACGGGATAAAGTTTCTCTCCCTCTTAGGCAAAGACTAAGCTGTGGACCGTGTGACAGCGGAGTGTTCTCCCAGTATCCTCCACAGTGACCCTGAGCTTAATGCATAAATCCCATTTAATGTGCAGTCTGCGTCTGCTACAGAGAATGGCTTCCTACCCGTTGCCCAGCCCCAGGTGGCTACAGGCCGGACAATGGACAGAGCATTTGGAGCTCTTGGTGAAAAGACTCATTGAATTACAGGGCTTTATTCTCCTAATGTATTGGAGACATAAATTGTCCTTATCTCAAACCATTCTCCCCGAGATTAAAAAGGAAATCTGCATTTCTTTGTGGGATGAAGAATATGAGGTCAGAGGTTGGGTTTGGACACAATGGGGACCAGAGACAACAAAGAAATCCAAACCAGAGCCCTCTGCTCATCCCTGTCCATCATTATGCTGCCCACCTCTCCGGGGTGGGGATGTGAGGAGAAGGGGAACATGGACCACCAGCCCCTGTTGCCCTCTGGGCATATAAATTTATGGTGCTAGGTCACTGAGCTCAACTAAAAGAAACATCATGGGACAAATGAGGCAGGCCTGGGGAAGATGCCACCCCATCACTGCCCCACCTGGGAAGCAAGCCTAGATCAGAGTACTTTAGCTTTCTGCACCTCATTTTTTTCTCCCCTAAATGTGTGCTTTCCCACAAAAGAGTATCAAGCCATCTGGCGCCATTTGCACTGCAACTCATTGTAATTAAAATGAAATAGAGAGCTGAGGCCTTAGCTCAGTTGGCAGAGTGTTTGACTAGGCACGCAAGATGCCTTAGGCTCAGTTTTCAGTGCTGCATAAACTAGGTATGGCTAGGTACAGCTGAAGGTATCAAGGGGGCTGACAGTCATCCTCGGCTTCATAAGGAGTTCAAGGTCAGCTTGAGATGCCTGTGAGCCCATCTCCAAGAAAGAATGGGAACTGGGGAGGAGAGGGAGGGAAATGGAATTCCCCCATCTCACCTGCTATTTGAAGTATTCAGTAGCCCCTGAAGTCTAATGGAAAATTCCAGTCTGAGATGAAGCCTGAATCGCACCCCTTTGGTGTGAGTACTATTTTGAGCAGACCGGTGTACGGATGGAGCTTTAGAATCCAGCCTTTCCGAGGGACACAATAGGCAGCCTTCCCCCATCTGACAGACACCCTACTGAGACCATGTCTGTGCGTCCCCAGCCAGCAGACAGGGCAGTGTCAGGATTTCACACCCAAGAACTGAATTAACATCAAAGTGGATATTGGCTATTGGCAATACACACTCCTGCTTGCCAACCCTTTCCCTGCCTCCTGCCTGGAAGTCAGAGAGCCTGGCTTTAGGCTCCTGTTGAGAACCTTCCCCAGCCTCAGAAGAGGCTTTCTGTCCATGGAGGTTCTGATCTCTTCAGAGACCCCAGTGTGCTGTCTGTCTCTGACACTTGCGCCTAAACTCCCCTCAGAGTCTCTGCCTACTGTTACTCCTCTGTCTGTCTGTCCATAGCGTTAATGACTCTTCTAACAAATGCTCTTCTCAGTAGCCGCCTTGTTATCCTCTTGAATCTGCCCACCCCCATCTAAAACTGACCAATCAACTGGAAGCACTGACTAGCAGAGAGTCTCTGGTAGCAAAGAGAAGTTAGCTTCCGTAAGTGGACTTCCAGCCTGCAAAGGTACTCTCCGTCCATCACGGTACTCCCCCTCTGCCTTGGGAGGCAAGGCTGATTTATTCATCTCTGGGAAGGCACCCTCATCAATCAAAGCAGCAAGCCTCATCTTGTCTACCGATTGCTCCTGTCCTCGCTACTTCCCTGACACGGTTCCTCTCTGTGTTTCAACAGGAGGAGGTGCCAACGCCTGAGCCCTGAGCTGCCTTATAAACATACATGAGTCATTATGGTACCTATATTAATAAACTGTTTTGTCCTTCATTGGTCATTCTGCCTCTGTTTAAGGGACTCATCTCACCAGGAAGCTGCAAACACTGGAGGATATTTTTCGTCACATGGATCAAGAGATGTCTTATAGAAAAGGTCCAGGCTCAGAGCTTTAGAGAAGGCAAGAAATGCTGCAATCAGGGGGCAGTTAGGTAGGGGCTACAACCTGGGGAGAATGTTTTTAACTATCAATGCTGTGTAATTAAGACCTGGCCAAAGGGCTCTTGTTGCATAGACAGAAGCACAGTCAGAAAGGCTGGATGGAGGGTGGGATTGTGGGATGAAGGAGAGTATCATGGGTCAAGATGCCTCCTCAAGAGGACACAGTTCTCAGGAAAGTTATTTGTTGGACTAGATAAAGATGTCTATGGTCCCTGGTTCTGGAGAAGGAGAGTCTCCATCACTGGTTGCTAGTGGCCTCCCCCACCCCTGATTTGAACAAGGGAGGCCAGAGCAGGTGCCTGTAGGAGCCAGCCATGATAAGCTAAATATGAACAGATCTCCCAAAGGAAGTTCTTTACTTCCAACCATTATCACCTACCAGAGTAGAACTCAGCCATTGATTAATTTAAATGGAGGCCTGAGTCTCAGTAGTTTACCCTGAAGCAATACCTGGTCGCAGGTAGAACCACAAAATGAGATTACCCAAGCACCACTCAAAAACATACCATCCAAAGGAAGTGCCTAGCATTTCAACTGCTGTAGATAGGACCACCTGCCAGTGCACACTCACCAGGACACCCCTAGACAAATGTCAGCCAATCAGGGGTCCTAAATCTCAGAAACCCCTCACCCCCACCTTTACTACTATAAAAATCCAACTCTAACTGAGCTCAGGGCTCTTTGTTTATTCCAATACATTGGATGTGCAGAGAGACCGAGTTTGCAAACTTGCATAAAATAAAGGTTCTTTGCCTTTACATACGGGATGCGGTCTCCTTTTTGGCTTTTGCAGAGACTTCGTGGATTTGGGCATAACAGTACCCAGTGAGAGAGCTACACTCTTTTCTGGGCTCACTAGCTGCAACCAGAGATAGAGCTGCCTTCCTCTGTGGCATGGTTTCTGAAACCCTGCTCCATCCAGCTCCCTAGGGTCAGCCCTTCTGTCCTGTCTCTTATCTGGCATGACCCCTACCCGACTCTCTGTGTGTACACCTAGATCCATCCCTCTGCTTGTCAAAGGACAGTTACCAACATTCATTATGCCCTGACTGGAGTCAGTGGGGCCAACTGTACCCACTAGAATCCCATGACCTTGTGAGTCCCATGCAGCACAGAGGCTGTCCTGAAGAGGTGCTGAGAGACCTCAATGCATTTCCACCTGCCCGCAACCATGTCCTTAAAGATAACTCAGCCGTGCATCGAGCTGCAGTGCTGACAAACATCGGAGTGCCTCCAGTCCCACCATACCTGTCTTTAGTCATTCTTCCTGCTTAGTCGGTTCTGTCTGCCACAGCAAGATGGGATAAACGGGAGCGTGTGAGCCACAAAAGATGTCTTATTTAGGTGCTAGTGGTTGGTGGTGCAAGATCAGATTGCTGGCATCCTATTATCTGAGCCAAGAACCACATGTATGAAGGAGTCTCTCAGCCACCCATCTTTGTATCCATGTCTCAGTCTACAGGGCAGGTGCTATGTTGTCACCAGCAGCTTCTAGAAGGATTCTAATAAGGCCACCCTCCTGTACTTGGGTCTTACTTAGTACATCTAGCATCACCTCAACCTGGCTCAGAGGTGCTCTCAGGATGAGACTTGGACTTCCCAACCACACCTGAGTCTGCTCTGTGCTGCCTGCTGCAAAGGAGGGCAAGCAGGCAGGCTGTGGAGGGGCATGGGTGGAAGGTTGTAAGCTAGTCTTGATCTGTGAGGAGCGATGCTGTGGAGGCACCCCTCTGGGGGTAGGAGACTGCCTTTATTTTTTCTCAGGAAATCCACACTGTATGTTTGCTGGCTCCAGCCATGGAGTGACTCCCCAGGAACTGCCCCTCTGCCCTGTCTGTACAAGAGTCAACTCCCACCCTTTTGGCTGAGCTGCGTACACTGCCGCCTCTGGGGATGGCTGGTGCGAATGTCTGGGAGCACCTGTTCTCTAGGGCTTCCGGATGCTGTGTTGTCGGCAGATGTCAGACAGTTGTGATCCATTTCTAGCTCTCTCATTGTTACTCTAATTTCATCTCGGAAAATGACTAATGGAGAGCGAGCTGCGGAGCAGAGACTAATTCACAGCTAATCCTTCAAAACAGAACCAACCGCCCGTGCAAGTGTGGAGAATGCTTTCTCTTCCAAGTTCGCTGTTGTGCTGGGAAGGCCTGGCGGTGGCCACTCCTGGGATCTTGACCTGTTGATGACTGTGAACATGGAGCCAGGGACGGTGTGGATATGAAGAGCTGGCTTTGAGAAATGCACAAAGGGTCAGGTGCAGGGAAGGACATGGAGAGCCCATTACATACCAAGGTGACTGCAAGCCACTGTTTCCCTTTAAGCATGTCAAGAGTCTTTGCCCAGTACCCTTGCTGAGTGACATTGATGTGGTTCTGCTGATCAGAACTAGGAGCAAGGGGCACTTTCTGGAGGCTTTACTAACCTTGCTGGACTCTCCTGGATAAGAGGAGCCTTCTGGATGGCACACAACCACAATTGTTATGGGGATGGATGAGCCAGCAAGACAGGCCAGATAGATGAGGGAGCAAAGGAAAGACCTCTGTCTGCTCTCCTCTCAACCTTGGCTCTGCCCTCTGCAAGTGAAGCCGTGTCTAGCTACTCCCATAAAATATAACATTTCTATCTGCACTTGACATAATGTTTGGGGAATTCATGTATGTGGCTCTGCGTGTTGATAATCTATCTTTTTATAAATCATCATGGAATACTCCACTGTACTCTTCTATCACCATTGAAGCTCTCCAGTCTTGATAGTCATTGGGTCTGTCTCCAGTTGGGACTACCATCTATATGGCTGTGTGATTATTCCACAGACATCTTGGTGAATCTCTGCATGCTGCTTTGTTGAGTTCACATCTAAGAGTGAACTTGCTGGATTCCGCCTTCTGTGTGTGTATGTCTCTCCTAAATGCTGTCCAACAGTTTTCCAAACTAGCTGCAAAAACTCCTCTCTTGCCAGCAGAATTTGAGTGTTCCAATCACTCCATATCCCTGCCAACACTTGGTGTTGTCAAATCTTTAACTTCATCCTTCTGGGAGATATGTACTCATTAAGGGTGGTGGTACACGCTGTTTTATAGGTGTTCGTGTTTAGGACACCTATGGGGAAAATGTCTATTCAGATTTCATGTCATGTGTTTTTATTTTCTCATTGCTTTGGAAGCCTTTGATATTTGTGTATGATAAATATGTCTTCCTGGTCAATCCTCTGCAAAGGCCCCTGGTGTTTTGATAAGCTCAGGTCTGAATGTAAATATCAGTGCAGTGTTCTCCTGTGTGGTGAGTGCTGCTACGGGCCACTGATACACTCTCCTCGAGTGTCTTTCCTTCATATTGAGATTTATGTCTCTGGAAATGAACTTGGCATATGATGTGGAAATGACAAGATTTATCTTTGTCCATCAGCAGCTCCAATTGACTCAGCCATTTACCGAGAAGATATTGTTTCCCGCTGCCTGGGACACCATGGCCATCAGTCACCACTTGTGCTCTGCATCTGCTCTGCTCTCACCCACGGTGTCCTTGTTTGTCCTTGAGTCACAACACCCCATCTTTTCAGTTCCTCCCAATTTCCAGCAGAGCAATCCCCCAGACTGCACTCTTCTCTGACCCACGCCCTTCACAGAGTTGTAGAAATTGTAGAATCAGTTTCTAAGTTTAAAACAGACTGTTTTGCATTTTTTCTTAGCATTGCTTTAAATCTATGACTCTATTTGGAAAGAACTGATGTTTGACTATTATGTACTTTAATCCATCTTTTTCTTTTTGCTCAAAGTCTCTAAACAGTATCTTGTAGCTTTCTATGAAGAATGTCTGCACATTTTGCTGTTCATAGGAATTCAGAGATCCTTTCAATTATAGTTCATTGTATCCTTTAATTTATGATGGTTTTGAAGTTGAGTGTAGCGTATAGAATCAACCCTGAGTTTTGCATTGGACCCTTTCTCTAGTGACAGTGACTTTGTTAACTAGGTATCTTGGTTCATTTGTAAACAGCCTAGCCTTTTCTAAAAGCATATGATGACTTCAGGAATGACATTTTTTTTTTGGTTCTTGTTCAACATTATACCCACAGTTTATTTTTCATGCCTTATTGCACTGTTTAGAACTCTCTGAGTAGAAATGTGGCTG
The DNA here is from genome assembly GCA_001685075.1 of Bramus lutescens. Classification (NCBI taxonomy): domain Eukaryota; kingdom Metazoa; phylum Chordata; class Mammalia; order Rodentia; family Cricetidae; genus Bramus; species Bramus lutescens. The sequence continues at coordinate 232,417 of LOEQ01000336.1, read as the reverse complement.
ATTCGTATGGCTCCTAGCATTGAGTAAAAATACTATGTTGTTCTGTCCCTAACCACAGTATACACTGTGGCCAGGATATAGCTCTTCTGATTAGAACCAGTAGTCTCTGTTTACATCAAACCCAAAGAATATTTTTAATGACAATGAAGCATTGGAATTTTCAAATTTATCAAATGTGTCTCCTGAGATGGTCATTTGATTCCCCAGGGGAGCTGCCCTCAGATTGCATCTTGCATGCTTCAAAGTCTACTTTGCCTCCTTGTGATGCTTCCACATCACTTTGTGGTCAAGAGCGGTATTATACTTTTCACTGTTGACTTGGAATAATCCTTCCATTTTCTCACTTTAGATATCCACTTTCTTGAGTCTCTGATATTACACTTCCAAGAAGTAGATAGCTGCATTTTCTTTTGATGTGAAAATCTTTGTACTTTAATCATTGCATTTATTACACATGACTGTACAATATGAATATGATTCTAAAGTATTTATTTATCTGTGTATGTAACTGTGGGGGTGGGGCAGGAAGCTGTGCATGTGCGTGAAATGACATAGAGGCTGGAAGAAGATGATGGATTCCCTGGAACTGGACTAACAGGCAGCTATGAACCACCTAGAGTGGGTGTGTGGAACTGAACCCAAGTCCTCTGGAAGAACAGTTGAGTGTTGAGTCAACTCACCAGCCTTTGAACACTGCTATTTTTTAAATTTGGATGCTCCCTTGATATTTCTATTACCTTAAAATGATCTGTGATTCTGTTTTCCTCTTCTCTCAACTGATTTTTAAAAATATATATTCCAGTTTTTCCCCATTTTGTGTGTGGGGGTATTTAACCTGCAAGTATAGTTATAGCATGTGCATGTCTGGTGCCTCCAAAGGCCAGAAGAGGGCATCAGATCCTCTGTAGCTGGAGTTACAGATGATTGTGGGCCTCTGTGTGGGTGTTGGAACTTGGGACTTGAACCTGGGTTCTTTGGAGCAGCTAATGATCTTAACAGCTGAGCAGTTGGGGACCAGCCTCAACAAAAATACCTCTTGCCAGGTAGAGGTATGGGGATTTAGAAAATATTAGTAAAGAATATGAATACGTAAATGAAAATAATAAAATGGAGAAACATATAGTATAGTATTGGGAGGAAATTCCAGTGAGTACTGAAATTCATCTCCATTTTAATTTCCAATTGCTTTAAATATTCCTGACCCCAAAAGGTAGGAGTAAGACAAAACACTGCATTAAAATGATACAAGGAAATAAACATACCAATTGAAGGTCACGGGCTACAACCATAGTTAAACATTCTGTTGTTAGAACAAAGCAAGTCATGCTCACACCCTAGACCAAAACATTCTGTAGGCAAACCACTGCCTGGGTGGAATCCAAAGCTCTCTATCTCCTTAAGGGAACTGGAACTTAGTTGGATCCATAGCCTTTTGTTTGAGGTAGAAACATATCTACTTCTCTATTCCTGAAATACAAGGTCTGGCTATTAGCCACACCTGTTGACAATAACCTCGAGAGAGCAGAACTGTCTGACCTAAATCTAGGTGGAATCTTTGAGATATAAAAGAAGTAGAGGTAAGTTCCAACTCTCTGACCTTTGGTCAATATAGAAACAGGATCACATTTTCAGGCCTCTACACTGAGCCATTTCTCCAGACCTATTTCAATACTTTTATAATTCTTCTCCACCTCATAATTTACTATAACTACACAGTTAATAGTCAACCCATATTATTACATGGATCCTTGAGCTTTCAACATCTAGAAGAGTTATTCATTGTTTCATTTTGTTATTTGGCAATTTTGTGTGTGAGAGTGTGTGTGCGTATATGTACATAGTGCATCATGGTTACTCTCCTCCCTTTACCTTCCTCATCTCTGTTAATACTTGCCATGAATGCCACTATCTTTCCCAGATCCCTGACTTTTGTGGTTTATTTAGTTTAACTGGAACCATCTATGTGGCCACTGGATTGGGATTGTCTATCTGCAGGAGAATTTCAGGATGACTATTAGGTACACACAGCTAAAGAGAATGATTCTGGCATGCTTTAGGTCTTCTATCTCCCAGATCTTACATTTTCTCCTCTTCTGCAATGATCCTGAGTATGTTCCTACAATTTTAAAGAGGATGGTATAAATGTCTTATTGAATGCTGAACGCTGACTTGTCACCTGTCACTTATTCACAGCATCTTGTACAACCACAGGTCTCTGCATTCATTGCCGTTTGCTGAAAGAGGGGTTTCTCTGTTTAAGACTGAGAACAGTATTTGTCTATAAGTGTAGACATTAAACACTTCAAAAAGTAGTTTGATTCCATGTAAACTTAGCTAAGCAACAGTGTCCAGTTCCTCCCCAAAGCCTATGATTTTCCTTGGCATAGCTTTTTGACCAGGTTTACAGTACCAGGCATGGAATCCCTCCTCTGGAGTAGGTCTTAAATCTAAATCGAGAGCAATGGGTTACCTCTATAACACTACTACCACTATTGCACTAGTGGCCACTTCTTGACTGGCAGGTTGGCCTTGTAGTCTATAGGGTTCACAGCTGAGTAAAGACAATTGATGCTTAAAAATCCAGCAGCAACAGCCTGCATAGCACCTTCCAGGACCATAAAGGCTAACAAGCAGGGAGAAAGTGTCTAGCTTAGTGCTAGCTTGATTTCTCTGCAGATATGGGACATTTGGCTTTCTGTGCTGTAACTATGCCATCCACTGTCTTTGTTACTTAGAGTCTGATGAGAAATCAGTCTCTAGCATCGCCTTGGTTCCCTTGTGACGGAGAATTGCTTTGTTCTTGTTGTTCTCAAGATTATATTCCATTTTTAGCCATTTGATTAAATGCGCCTTTGTGCAAGTCTAATTAATTATATCCCACTTGGAGGAATTTGAGTTGAACTTTTTGAATGCGAGCATTCATTCACTTCACAACACTTGGAAAATTTCAGGTATTATATCCACAGTATTTTTTTCCCCTTGTTCTCTCATTGTCCCATTTGGGAACTCCTGTTGCACTAAGGCTGATGAGTTCCATAGCTCTGCAGGTGTCTGAGATCGAATTCTCTTTCCCTGATTCATATTTTTATTTACTGTACATTTGTCAACTTGACTGGTCTCAAAATGTCCCTATTTAAATAGGAGCCATCCATATAAGATCTTCAGACCCCTAGACTCAGGGATCATTGAGGAGGTGGGAAGAGTGTAAGATCCAGAGGGGCTACATGACAGGCTACATGGAAACTGTTTTTCAGACTTATCAGCAGCTGCACATGTGAACTCAGTGACCACGACAGCATGCGCCAGACCTGTGGCAATCTCAAGACAGACAAAATCCCAAAAGGAAGAGACATTCATCCTCAAGATTGCTGTTGTGATTCTTGTAACCTGCATCATGCATATTTAATGACCTCTCTTGAGTGAATCTTGTAAAGTCTGGGTTGCTTGCCATGTGATTTCCTGGTTTCTCTCAGAGGCTTTGTGTTTGGGGAGGCATGTCTCTAACCAACAGCCCTTCTGCCCTTCTGCTTCCCCCCACACACTTTTTTTTTTTGCTTTTTTCCAGGTCCTTCAGGTGAGAATATAGCGAGGTTTCTCTGAGACCCAGTGGGCATCACCTTCTGCTCCTTTCCTTCTCACTCTCTGCATCAGCCTGTTGTTTATAACTAACGAGCAGTGTCATAGGCAGCTGAAATGTTAAAGTACTTACCTGCAACCGTTTGCCACAAATGATCTTCATGGGACACAGTGAGCTTCATGTTGGCCATGTAAGGGGTTGGCTCACAGGAACCATTTGAAATGTCAAATACTGATGAGAAAGTTTCTCAGAGGAGCCCTGACTCTGCGCTGTCCCCTGTGGAACTGGGGGAAATGCGCTGCTGCTTTTCAAGGCTTCTTAGAGCTGAAGAGCAAAGCAGGCTTACTCCACAAACAAGACTTGCTTTGCTTCCGTTTGCTTGTCTACTTTTCTGGAACAGATACTCTCCAGACTCCTTTGAGTCCTTAATTAAGTGTCACAGTCAAACGATAAGCTGGTTCTATCAATTCCTATCAGTTTCCTTCACTAGTTATTCTGGATAGGTGAATTTTAAGAAGTTTGTCCTGTGTTTTTATTGACCCCATTCCACTGACCCATCTTAAGCTCCATTTTCTTCAGCACCCCATCTATAGAGTTCTTACTGCTGTATTTTCATTGTAGAGTTAGCCCTTATTTTCCTAAACACAATCAGTGATTGCAAATGACTCCACTCTCTTGGTATCGAGGTATCGTGTGGGGTCTGTTTCTAATGCTGGTTTGTTCTCTTGGTCTTTGTGCCTTTGCTTGTGAAAGTGTGGGCTTTGAATCAGGTAGGCTTGGCTCATTTTCCTTGACTATCAGATGCTGTGTATGGAAAGTGTGTGGATAATTTGGTGGCACTATCTTACTTCCAGGACTGCTTGCCATGTCGTCTGGCAGGCTCTTGTGCCAGGGCTATTTCAAAACTGTGAATCTATTGATTTGAAGCTTGGCTTCTGTGTTTGCAAATCCTTTTTTCATTTTGGCTTGCTCTAACTCTTGTATTGCCTCCCAGACATTCCAAATAAAAGTTTTGAAGTGTGTTCTAGGACCTTTCCTTCGAAGAGATAATAAAACATTCATGTTTCCTGACCGCACAGAGGTTCCAAAGCTCTGCTCAGTTTCTTAGGCTCTGTTCTGTCACATAAAACATGTAATAATATTCAGGAAAGCCAAGATTAGTCAAAGGCAGCCTAGAGTGGCTGAGAATTCCTTAAGCTTTCCTGAACTGCCACCCTCTGGGTGAGGGGTAAATATATTTGGGGCCAAGTGGTTGCCTGCTGGGGAGTTTTCTTCCCTAAGAAATGCCTACCACCTCTGAACCCCTACATCCGTAAACATCTCATAGACAAGCATTTTTCTCTGAGGCTGTTTTTCTGTCCAGCTAGAAGAATGTATTCACATAGTAGAATCCAGTTCAGCTTGTAAAATTCTATAAAGGCTCATCTAGATTCTTCAATCCTCTCATGGCCTGAATGCAAACATCTTTTAGAACAACTTCACATGTAATGAACCAGTAATGTGGGTGCCTTCTTATGTACCTTGAAAACTTGTGACTGTTAACTTTGGTTCATTGCTCAGTGCATAGCATTGATTGGTTTTGCTTGGTCCAAGCTTGCAGAATGAAGAACCACTGCACCAAAGGTTGACAGTCGTTGAGAGTCTATGGTATGTTAAGCAGTTCTACAAACATGGCATTCTAAATCTCGTGTTAAGTTCCTGAAGGGGCTGTCCAGTCAACAAGGAAGGAAAGAGATCCGGAAGCCTTTCAGGCACTTTATCAGTGAGGGAATTAGACTTTCCTGAGATTAAGTTATTGGTTTGAGATGATAAGCTTTACAATAGAGCTGGGATTAAAATCCACAGTCTTTCCATTTTGCCACATGTTACCTCAATATAAGCTGTCTTTCATGCCATGCCCATGCTATCTGAAGCAAAGGCCTTGGGCACCAAGCTTGGCTCTCTGCCAGGGCTGGCAAATCCCTTTATTTTCACAGTCAGAACACAGAACTACTACTGCTTTCAAAATTTGGAATTCATCGACAGGATAACTGAATTTTCAGACACTTCTCCCCCTTTGTGTGGGAATATTCACCAGGCAAAAGAAGGTCAGCAGCTGTTCCCTGCACTTCTGGGTGAGTGCAATGCTTGTGTTGGTGAGGAGCAATGCCAGGAGGCTGCTGGCAGCTCTCATTAGATGACATAGAAACATCTGTTCCCATAAACACCCTGCCCACAACACATTTGCAGTGAACAAGTGTCTCCTCTGGCAACATCACCGCAGACCCAATTCGGTAGCTTTGGTTGGAATTTGGGTATCTTCTGAGTCCCTCAAGGTGAGCACTAAGGTCTAGAAGAACCAGTGACCTATGATCAGGAAGGGTCCCATAGAGTCGATATCTTTGTAGTGCATTTCTGAGCCAAGAGTGATTGCCCCAAGTTGTCTGGCCTGATGAGTAATAGGCAAATGTTTCCAGGCTAATGTCAGGGTTAGACCCTGAAAGTGCCCTTCTGTCTGGTCCTGAGGTAGTAAGTATAGGACTATGACGAGTAGAACTTCATTGAGGATGGGAGACAGAGGAAGAGATGTCCTACATTGCTTGACATTCTGGTGAAGGTATTTTCTCTGAACAAATGCAAGAGAGAGGACTGACCGCTATGCCCTGTGACCTACGTGGATATGAGTGTTTGCAGTGGAGTTCCCTCAAGACATTGTCAGAGCAATCTGAATCCTGGCTTCCAAATACGGTGCCACAGGACCTAGTGCCTGTGTTTGCCTCCATTGCATGAAGCCCAAAGCCTTCCTCCCTTCTCCTCCATCCTCCTCCTCTCTGTCAAACTGGCCTTGGCATTGCGTATGACAAGATATGATAGCAAGAATTCACTGCAACCACTGTCAAAACAGTTACATGACCGACCCATCTCCTCCTCATTTGTGTGGTCAGCTTTCTGTGACCGTGACAAAATGCTGAACTAATTTAGGAGAAGGAGGATACATTTTGACTCACGGCTCAGGGACGACCAAACAGGGTGTTTTGGCTCCACCGTGTCTGGGTTGTGGTGCAGCAGCAGATCAAGGCTGGTAGCCTGTGGAGCTGTGCACAGCTGATCACTTCATGATTCCACAAAGTAGAGGAAGGAATGCGGAACTGTGTTGGGAGAAGCACATAATGGAAGGCAGGCTTTAGGAGTATGTAGCCCACTCCACTTCCAGTTTGCTCTGTCTGCTTTCTGCGTGTGGTTTGAGATCTGATCTCTCAGCTTCCTCCTCTGGTTGCTTGTTGCCATGCTTCCCATTCTATTATGGAGTCTTCCTCTGGAACTGTAAGCAAAAATAAACTTTTTTTTCCCATGGTATTTATTAAAGCAACAGAAAGCACCAAACATGTTTTGAAATCTATGAAAGTCCACATCTTCCTTTGGCAATCTAGAGGTCCAGGACAACGTATTTAGGGTGGCTGGAGCTCTTCTGGGAACATACCTCACGGCTCTGCCACCTCCGGCATCTCGGAGACATCACTGTTCTCAAGGCTTCACTCCCCAGTGTCACTCAGTGAGATTCTTGCAGCGTCTCCAGCACTACTACACTCTTCCTGGCTGCAATGACTCTTGGAACCAAAGAATTCATAAATCCTCACCATGAGATTCATGTTTCCAAAGCAAGCACCCCATACACAACACTGACAAGTTCTGCTGACAGCTTGTGATGCACCCTGCCCACCTTCCAGCACATTATCAGCGCCCGATGTCTGTTGCTGCTTCTAGAACAGTCCTCAGGCTTTCTCATCTCGCAAGATGGAAGCATAGCTGGCCGGAGTTTCGCTTGCTCTTGTTTCAGGGCAGAGCCATATGCCTCTCCTTCATGGTACTAACCTTCTTAACAATTACAGCTGCTCTTTGAGCCTGTGCATTGACTGGAACATTAAGCTATCTGCAGCTCTTTTTCTCTCTAAAATGTACATGTTGTATTGCTTTATCCACACTTGCTCTTTTTATTGTAAACCTGTATAAGTGTTACCAGTCAGTATTCCACAGATTCAGTGTTATGCCAAACAAATTAGTGCTTTATTTTAAAATTTGGTCTTACATAAACCCTCAGGGCACAGACAGAAAACAGCTACATTCTTTGCTAAAATATATGAATGGCCTCTATCACATTTATAGAGACCTAGTTCTTTTCTGAAACATCTTGGCCTGGGTCTCTACCATCTTCATTATTCTCAGCACCACTGCTTTCCAGGATCCTACTAGGATGGTTTTCTAAGCTTTGCTTATAGCATTCAACCATTTTTGTAGTTCAAAGTTCCAAGGATTTCCACATTCATCCAAGACCAAACTTAGTTAGGATCCTAAGAGATGGGCCCCACTCTTGGTACCAATTTCTGTATTAGTTACCTTTTGTTGCTATGATCAAGCATCATGGCCTTAGGCAACTTATAGAAGGAAGAGTTTATTTGGTGAGTTCAAAATGATGGGGGAGCCACAATAACATGTAGCTGGGGAAGGAAACTGAGAGATCACATCTCAACTACACACAGAAAGCACAGAAAGTGAGTGAATGGGAATTAGAATGATACTACAAACTCTCAAAGCCCACTTGCAGTAACATACCTCTTCCAGCAAGCCTCCACATTTCAATGGTTCTATAACCTTCCCAAACAGCGCTACCAACTGGGTATCATGTGTTAAATACATGAGCCTCTGTGGGATGTGTCTCATTCAAACCACCACGCTACTCAAGAAACAAACAAACAAACAAACAAAACCCATTGCTTCCAGAGCCCTGGATTAATGAATGAAGAAGATTCCAGAACCCTGGATTAATGAATGAAGCACTTGTGTCATTCTCTGCAGAGCAAAGTTGGCTCCAGGAAAGGAGAACACACATTTCTTTATTCCGTGCATTCAACAAAAATGTGTAATTCAAAAAAAAATTAGAAAGTGCTAAACAGTCAAACTGCAAATGAACAAACTCCTTCCAGAATGTACTTTATGGCAACTATTAAACACACAAATGAGAACACTGATTTATCCTTTCTCCACAGAGCAGTGCTGGGTTCTGGTGGGCTCGAGCTGCACTCAGTAGTGGCTGGAGATGCAGACTCTGACCTACATTTCTTTGCTGGTTCGGGTGATTAAGATCACAAATGAAATCACTGTTAATTGGCTCTATAAATTTTACATATGAAAAGAAGCACTTTTTTAATGAGTGCAACTTCATAATTTAGTTGTGTTGTTAATAGTGGCTTCAAAAATTAAAAAGCAAACAAACACATGATTGTTGCAAAGCTGCACCTCATGAAGCAGAAGAATCTGGTCTGGGCTCTATTCATGAGGGGTAGCTTCCAGGAGAAGCCACAGGGTGCTTGCAGAACCTCTCAGCTCAGCTGGACATGCGCTTGGTTCCTAGAGCAGCTCAGTCCCACCTCTGCACTGCATCTTCTTTTTCCATACAGAGATCTGTCACCCGTCCTTCAGGAGACAAATGATTTGCTAGGTTCCAAATCCTCACCTGAAACCTGTGACAAGATCACCAATACTCCCATCTACTTCCAAGTCTCTCCCAGATGTCAAAATGTTGACTTCGTCCCTGCTAAAATGTAGCTCCAGAAAAAAATCACATCTTTTCAAATTTTGTGCAATTCCTGTCATTTAGAGCATATGTTCGTGCATAAATGATGTTCTTAAGTGAAGTGACATTTCAGAGTAATGAGGCTTCGCTGACAACGTGTGAGAGATGTGACAAGCTTCCTCTAGTGTGGAAAAGGAGCAGAGATGACCCAAAATCCGCCACCAGAGCCATCCAGCTGTGGCTGTGCCTTGGCTGTTCAACCTGCAAGGGATGTAGCAGGATAAGGGTGAAGGCTAGTCCTGTCTCAGAGCATGCTGGGAACTGGTGCACAGCCCAATACATGCCTGTCCCCAGCTATTCCCACCAGTTAATATGATGGACAAGACCATCTGCCTGTGGGATTACAGAAAAGGGAGGACTTAGAAGCTTGTGGCCAGGGGATGGAGGCCAGCTCTTCACCAGTGCAGAGTTGGGTCACATAGAGCCCCACCAGCCATCTTTCACTCCCACACACTGGTAACCCTTTCTGAGATGACAGCAGCAATAACCTCCCAGGAATGAACTGGACAACTACAGAAGAGACTCCTCAGGGGCTGGCTGTGAGAGGATTGCTGTGATATGAAGATGTCCTCCATGGTCCTTGGATTATGTCCTCCATGGTCTCTGGATTATGTCCTCCATGGTCCCTGGATTATGACGTCCTCCATGGTCCCTGGATTATGTCCTCCATGGTCCCTGGATTATGTCCTCCATGGTCCCTGGGTTATGATGTCCTCCATGGTCCCTGGATTATGTCCTCCATGGTCCCTGGATTATGATGTCCTTCATGGTCCCTGGATTAGAAACTTGAATCATAAGGCAGGGATATTCAGAGGTGGAGCTTTTCAAAATCAATTAGATCATGAGGGGTCTGTGCTGGTGGGTAGACATGTTAAAACCATCATTTTAGGAATGGATTACTTATAAAAAAGGTAACTCTGCTTTCTCTTTCTCTTGCTCTCTCCTCTCCCAGGAATGACTGGTCTTCTCCTAACCTTCCATTGTGTGGGGCTTTTTCTAAGGATACAGAGGTCTACTCCCTGGTGATGAGGATCACACAACAGACCAAAGTAATGACTGCATCAAAGTCCAATTTGATGAACCAGTTAGTCGGCTGGGGCTGCTCTCAGGAGAGGCCTAAGGGGTCACTTACAGGATCATGAACAACACAAAGACAACTGCATCAAGGAAAACCCCACCTCAACCTGAGTGACAACTTAGGAAAGCTGTATCCATGAAACTCTCCATATGACTGCAAGCAGCAAGACAGGTCAGAGAATCCCCTCTTGACCTTGGTCAAGGGCATCTGGTCCTTCTCAGGGACTTCTGGAACTTGTGAGCTGTTAATCTCCTGAATCTTAATGAGCCTCTTCTTAGTGTTATGCCCAGATCACAGGACTCAAAGAAACCACCACAGAGTCCAAACTTGTATGTAAAAGCAAAGAACCTTTATTCAAGCTCAGTCTGGGACCTTCCATATTTCTAACACAGCGGTTTGAGAGCTCTGAGCCCAGTTACAGTAGGGTTTTTATCGTAGCAGAGGTTGGGGTGAAGGGATTTCTAAGGAGCAAGACATCTGATTGGCTGACATTTGTCTAGGTGTGTGCTGGGCTAAGGGACTTCTGGTGATCCTAACTATGATGGTTGGAATGTCAGGTATTTCCTTGAATGCTGATTGGTCTGTTCTTGGGTGGTGCCTGGGTGGTCCCAGTTTGTGATCTTTCTTGGAACCAGGTATTGCCTTAGGGAAAATGGAGACTTAGGCCTAGTCTTTGGTTGGCTTCTATTGAACCTGTCATGGCAGCAGTATAGTCAAATTGCCCTGGGCCTCACATTAGTATTTCCTGAGTCTTAAGAAGCCTCCCTTCAGGATGGAAAGTTTTTGTTTATTTGTTTGGTTTTTTTTTTTGGTTTGGTTTATGGTTTTTAGTTTTTTGAGACAGGGTTTCTCTGTGTATCTCTGCCTGTCCTGGAACTTGTTTATGTAGACCAGGCTGGTCTCATACTCACAGGTCTGCCTGTCTCTGCCTCCTAAGCGTTAGGATTAAAGGACTTCAGGATGGAAAGTTTTAACTCAGAGGAAAATGCTATTTAACACCTTCCATTATGGGATGACTCAATATGAGGCTCTTGTCATCTGCTAAGTGTTATGGTAAAAGTGAAATGCTGCAGGTCCCCAAGTGGCTGCAGTGAGCATGGCTTTTCTCTTAAGGGGACAGGACAGACCATTACACTAAGTCTTTTGCCTTGTCCCCCCACCCTCACCAGAGCCCAGAACTGAAAGGAACAAATCTGTGTGGTTTAAAAGGTATCCAGCCTCAGGCACTGTGACATGGCAACACAGAGGGGACCAAGAATATCAGCTTTTATTTAAAAATGTGTCTTACTTTTAACCCAGTGGAAGGACCTTTATGGAGAGAACTTGGGAAACAGGCCTTGCCTGCTCACCTCCATGGAGGAAGGCTGTTTCTGTCCTTGGTCTTGCATCTAGCCAAAGGAGCTGGGCACAGGCCCATTTCAGACAGCACATGGTTTGCTGAATTGTTCCTCCATCACCCTTGACTCTACCTGATCAGCCCTTGACTGCTGACTGTATCCCAGGAGAGCCAAGAGGGTACAACTTAGCTCATTCCATCATATCTCAGATCTCTGAATTACTGGGTCTTGCCAGGTCAATGGAGGTATCTAGGCAAGGGCAGTGCTGACACAGCCANGGCAGTGCTGGCACAGCCACAACAGCGGAGGATACTGGAGACTCTTGCTGAGCTCCCAATGAACTGCTTTTACTGGCTGGAAGGTCACCTCACTCATGTCACACAGGGAATATTAAAGACCCCATCAGCTCATTGCCTTACCAGGTTTTCCATGAGGTCCCTGACAAATGAAATTTGTCTCAGCAAGGCCCTGGGGCAAGTGAGGTGGAAAGAAACTTATAGAGAAGATAAGCAAACATAGATAAAAATTATTAAGGCAGAGGCAATTGCAGTAGGTATTTAGAGGGGGGTTCAACGGAGAGAAATGGGGTGGGTACTGAACAGGGTGACAACACTGGGCTCAATTCCTCACTGATCCCTTCACAAGGGGAGGCCTGAGGGTTCTTTTGTCTAACACGCATTTGTTTAACTCTTACCTTCCCTGAAAGCTTCAAAAGGCTACATTAATAATAAGTGATATTTATTTAATACATTGGGAGGGCTCTGGGCTCAGAAGTTGACACAAATTATCTCAGTTTGCTCTCAGCCTATCTTGAGGAAGTTCTGGGTTTTTCTATACAATAAAGGAGAAAGAAACTAGGCTTCCTCACAAAAGCAGGAACCTCATGGTAGCTGATGGGTATAAGTCGTCAGTTTGGTCCAGACCTCTGGCCATTTGCTGGAGCCCCCATTGCCCACCATGCTCCAAAGGCAGGGCCTCAGCTTGCTCTTCTACCCTGGAGAGTCTCCAGCTGAAAGTGCTGGCACCTGCCGATCGAGCAAGGGAAGAAAGGAAGGAAAGGTCCAGATGACCGGATTCCCCATCCGTCATAGTGATTGTTACTATAACAGGAACCCAGATCTCATCATACCAGCATTCAGCCCCATCACAGGCCGTGGTGAGGCATATTGACAGACACCCTGCTTCTCCCTGCGTGGGGGAGGCACAAGGGGTGTCCTTGAGCTTCAGGGAGTGGATCAGGCCTTCTCCTCCTGGGGAGACCTTGGGTAAAGGCTCTCTAGGTGACCTTTGGTAAATTCCATAGGGACAGAGCACAAGACTACAAGAAAGAATGATTCAGTTAAGCTTGAGATGGTCCCCCCGCACTGTCCTGAGAACCTTCATTTCTTGATTCTTAGAAAATAAAGGAGGGTAGAAGTTGTGCCCACCAAGTACCCAGAATGCCTTAGGCAGTTTAGTCTCCACTCCACTCTTTGAAGCATACAATCATTTTATAAAGAGGCCAGGGAAGCAAACAAGCAGAGCACACCTGGCTCACAGGGTCCCTGAGTCCCATTGTTAGGTACACAGATGGGCAGAAAGTCTGGGGTGCAGGGGAAAATACCTGGGACTGGACTAAGAGGTGGAGTCTGGCTCTAAGGGTTCACTGGTTCTTCTGGCCAGTCATCAGCTTCATACAGTATACAAGGTGCTGTCTACTTCAGCTGCAGCTCCCAGAGCCTACATCATCCAGAAACGTGAACACGTGCCCAGGAAGCCCTGACGTAGGAAGCAGCATGCCCAGGAGAGGTGGTGTTCGAAGGGTACCCTGGACCTGAGGTCATAGAGACCTACCTTCTGGAGACTCCTTGATGATCCAGTACAGAGCTCACCTGCATAGTGCTCTTACTTTTGAAGCTGAATGCTGGTCTGCTTCGTGATGCTGGCTCCATTTGCAAGGTGCTGTCTTAATGTGTGCACTGCGCATAGACGTCTTGTCGCCTGTGGTACCCTTGCTTCTGGCCCATGAGGATTTGTGAGAGCATGAGGCCTGTGCTGGCTAAGTTTCTGTCAACTTGAAACACACCAGAGTCATATGGGACGAAGGACCCTCGACTGAGAAAATGCTTCCATCTTTAGACATGTCTATGTAGATCTTCTTGATTAATGATTGACATGAGAGGGCCCAGCACATTGTCGGTAATACTGTCTCTGGGCAAGTGATCCTGGGCTATATAAAAAGTAGCCTGACAAATGGATGGAACTGGAAAAAAAATCCTGAGTAAGGTAACTCAGACCCAGGAAGACAAACATGGTATGTACTCATTAATAAGTGGATATTAGATGTAAAGCAAAACTTAACCATGTAACATGAGCGGGGCCTGCTTGTTGGGGTTTCTGTCCTGCCTGGTACCCAACAGCCAGCAAGCCCCAAAGAAAATCACACAGAGATCTCTATAAGTTATAAAGCTGATTGGCCCATTAGGTCATGCTACTTATTAGCTCTTGTTGCTTATATTAACCATTATTCTGATCTATGTTAGC
>LOEQ01000336.1:196345-216812 GCA_001685075.1 Bramus lutescens | reverse complement strand
CTGGGGGGGGGGTAAAAGGGAGGGCATGGGGGATGGGAACATGATGTATTGGGATGACTGAGTTTGGGGAGGAATGGATAGGGACAGCGATGAAAGAGTTATCTTGATAGAGGGGATAAGATAGAGGATGAAAGAAGATATCTTGATAGATAAGGTTAGAAAAAAACCTGGTGCCAAGGAACCCTCAAGGATGACCCAAGCTAAGACTCCTAGCAATAGTGGAGAGGGTGCCTGAACTGGCCTTTCCCTGTAATCAGACTGGTGACTACCCTCATCATAGAGCCTTCATCCAGTAACTGATGGAAGCAGGTGCAGAGATCCACAGTCAAGCACTGGGCTGAACTCCAGATGTCCAGTTGAAGAGAGAGTGGAGGGATTACATGAACAAGGGGGGGTCAAGGTCATGATGGGGAAACCCACGGAGATAGCTGACCCAAGCTAGTGGGAGCTCCCAGACTCTAGACTAACAGCTAGGGAGCCAGCATGGGAGTGACAGTTGTGTAGCTTGATCTGTTTTGGGGTTTCTAGCAGTGGGACCAGAATCTGTCCCCGGTGCTTGAGCTGACTTTTTGGAACCTACCTTATGGTGGGATGTCTTGCTCGGGCTTAATTGAGCGGGGAGGAGCTTGGTCCTACCTCACTGATATGCCATGCTTCGTGGACTCCCATGGAAGGCCTTACCCTTTCTGAGGGGTGGATGTGGGGTTGGGTCGGGGGAAACAAGAGGAGAGGAGGGAGGAAAAACTGTGGTTGGTGTATAAAATAAATCTATTTTTTTTAAAGGAGTAGTCTGAGCGTCTTGCAGTGCTCATCAGTAAGCAGCATTCCCCTGTGGGATCTGCTTCAGTTCGTGTCTTCAGGTTCCTGCTGTGACTTCCCTTCATGATGGACAGTCATGAAGCTATCAGGTGACCTAAACTCTCTCCTCCTTAAGTTGGTTTTAACCAGCATTTTTGTTACAGCTGCAAAAAGCAAACTGCTTCCTGCCACACATCGGGCCAGCGTGATCAGAGGGAGGCCTTCGTCACCTGGGACAGTAGCACTGACCTAGCCAGGTCACTGTCTGCACTTCAGCCCCTTTGTCCTAGGCGGCCTAGTGCACTAGGGAACTCCAGGAGGGAAACTCCCTTTCCTGTGTCTGCTCACAGGGGAAGGGGAGATTTCTGAGAATGGCTAGGAAGGGAATGTCCACAGGGATTTATGCTGGCCTTCCCCCCAGGAGCCCCAGCTTGCTCAAACCCCATCATTCCAGCTTTTATGTACTCATTACAGTGGTTTGGGAAACATTTCAAAATTAGACAGGCATTAGCTTAGCTTATAAAATTAAAAATAAATGGTAACAGCTTTAATGGTGTTGTATTAAATGCCAGGCCTAATAATACCTCACATTACTTTAATATTTTATGGCTTTAAGCACACTTTTAAATAACTTTTCATCTTGTACGGTTTTTCATAACAACCCCATCTGGCGAGAGCAGGAGTTGCTGGCCCGTCTCTCACGTGGGGTGGCTGGCAGGTTGTGAGAAAGGCTGGTTTCCTGATTCCCAGCTAAGCCCTCTGTATGGAACAGGGAAAGGTCTGGTGGAGAAGTTGGAATTGCGCAGTTGGTATCTTCTTCATACTGTGTCCCTCAGGCCACCTCTGACTTCCAGTCCCATCTTTCAGGAAGACAGGGACTCCAGGGCCTCTCTCACTGACCATGGAGGTCAGACTCCACGGTGACAGCCCATGCCCCCTCATTCATAGGGTGTGACTGAGGACCTCTGAGGACAGGTTTTTGAACTGCCCATGTCCTTAACCACTCAAGCCTCTAGTGGAGTAACTTGGGGCAGTGGAAGACTGTCACACAGAGTCACTGTGCAGCTGACTGTGGTGAGCTGTCCATGGTGGCCGGCATCCTCCTCCTCCTCAAGTCTCTATCAAATTATTTTTTTATAATCTTTTTAAAATTATATTTTATTGATTGGTTGGTTGATTGTGTGTGTGTGTGTGTATGTATAATACACACATGGAGGTCAGAGAACAGCTCTCCTTCTAGCTACAGCCTGGGTCCCAGGTTTTCAGCTCAGGTTGTTAGGCTTGGCAGCAAGTACCTTTACATTCTGCCCTAGTCATCATCTGTGCTCAGCCAACTCCGTAACCTCTGAAGGCACAGGGCTCTGAACCCCATGGGCCACATCAGGTGCAGATATACCATTTTCAGAACTCTCCATGAGAGTTTGGGGCAGTACAGACTTGGCCTTGTACATCTGCAAAGGGGTCTGTGGTTCAGTGAGTGCAGCTAGAGTCTTAGCACACAGGGCTCTCTGGGGAGGCAGGTGAAAGTGGCAGCAACCACGGGACTCAGCAAGAGCTCTCAAGAGGAAAACAGGGCTTGCAATCTTCTGCAACTCCCTCTCCAAAGAAGCCCTGGGCCAAGGGAAGTTCCTGTGCCAGGGTCGGGGGCTGGGAGTCCTCAGAGGAACTGCGCTCCCATTGCTGTCCTAAAGATTTGAGAGGCATTGGCCACAGCGGTGGAGGCAGACTTGGAACCTTCTTCCCTTGCTGCCCTGAGCACTTCTGTGAACTGGATTCTTACAGCCACAGGGGGTACCATAGCATTTAGAGTATGTATGCCTGGAGTAGAGCCTGGACTCCATTCTTCTGCTCACAGGTTCATTAAGTGACACTCAACACCAGCTCGACAGGCTGGAGAACAGAAAGGGTTGAGTGACCAGCCTGGGAAGCAGAGGATGTAGTCATGGTGTGGTCAGCATTTGAACCCATGTTGTCACCTGCAAGAAGAGCTCAAGGTCTTGACCACCCCACATTCTTCCTATGAATGTAGGCAGGTGGTTCTGTGGGAGACTCCTAAATCCTAGAGTGGTCACTGGGGCCAAGCAGACTCCTCTGCTACACTGAGTGACTTTGGAAAACTCTCCATCACCTTTTCATATCTAACTCTCAATCATGGAAAAACCTTCAGGAAGAGCATGGTTGTGAGGTAAGCAGTGATCTCCACTCCATAGTAAGCGTGAGGCTGACTCAGGGCTGTGGAAGCCAAGTTGCTTACTCTATGGTCTTGCAAAGGGAGGAGTCAGCCTAGGGCAAAAGCAGATGTGGTTGGTCTGACAATGTAGGGCAAACCAGTACTTTTTCTAGTTCCTAATCGCATTGCCCTGGGCCCAAGGCCTCATTGGCCAAGTTCTGTGTCTAGCACTGTCCCCTTCCCAGGTGCCCTGTCCTTTTGGTTCAAGACGCAAAGCCGTATCTGATATATATCCTGGGGATGCATTTTCTCCTTTTCAGCTATATGGCCTCAGTCTTGTGGCAGACTGGCTATAACTTTTCTATCCCAAGATTAACTGACAGCACCTGAACAAGCAGGTACCAGCAATCAGCCAACGAAGACAGGGACCTAGTGCCTCCAGGTTGTCTGTGACTCTCTGATGAGATCTAAGCGCACCTCATCCTGAAAATGTACTATAATGGTTTCTTTCTTGCACCAAGAAAACAGAAGGAAACCCAAAGACCCGGCTCCACTGCGGGACCCAGGAGAGAAGAAAGTAAGTACGAACTTTCCCTTTCTTCCTAGACTGATGCTCCCATCTGGGGCTATCCCCAGGTGGTTCCTACCCTAAAGCTCCTGAACCTTCTAGTGTTTACTCCCCAGGTACACTGCCCTGGGCAGAGTGAATTTTCTTTGGTTCTTCTCGGTTCATGATGACTTAGAAAAGAACATCATTGGACAGTGTCAGCTCCTTGAGCCATGGGAAACTCTCTTTCTCCAGCTCAGCCCTCCAGGAGTGTGTCCTGTAATCTGCTTGCAATGTCAGCATGCCCATTCACAGCGTCTGAGCTGCCTTCATAGAAACTGCATTGAGATAAGATGGGCCATGAGGCATTTTATTCTCTGACTGTGATGTAGGAGGATCATACATCTTTCTATATGCATGACACAGGAAAACAAAACTTTACAATCTTGTTAATAAGATCCCGAGCGGGTCCTGAAGTGATCGAGGACTTTGGTGAATTGCTTGGCATGAATGCATATGTCTTTCTAACAGTTACCCAGCCACTGAGCCTTCCTGACAGTCGATTAACAGCAAGGGAAGGTCCACTGCAGAGCAAACTCATTTCCCCACTTCTGGAAAAGAGAGAGCTCATTAGAAGAGCTGTCCTCTGAGACTTCTGTGGTGATTGTTTCAGTGGCAAGGGCAAGATCTCTAGAAGGGAAAAGAAACTGAGAAAATGCCCTGAGCCAACGCTTCTGATACCTGGGCCTTGGTGCCCCGTCCTGTGGCAGTCACATGTTTTTTGCTATCATTGCTCCCAGGGGCTGGTGTGGTTGTACTTTCCTACACTTTAGACCAGTGCTGCTCAACCTTTCTAATGTGGTGACCCTTTAATACAGTTCCTCATGTTGTGGTGATGCCCAGCCATGAACTTACTTTTATTGCTACTTCATTACTGTCATTTTGCTACTGTGATGAACCATAATATAAATATCTGATATGCAGACCGTCTTAGGTGACTCCCGTATATGGGTCATTTGACCCTCAAAGGGGTCACAACCACCAGGTCATGGAAACAGATCTCTGGGAGTGCCTGTGGCAGAAGCGTAAGATGGGGTTAACTGCAGTCAAAGAACCCCGTCTACTGCGGGAAGTGTCACGCTATTGGCTGGGACCCCAGACTTCATGAAAAGAGAGGAAGTGAGCTGAGCACCAGCGTTCATCTCTCACAGCTTCCTGAACACGGAGTCAATGTGACAAGCTGCCTCAAGCTCATGTGTTGTCTTTCCTGCAGTGGTGGGCCATACCTTCAAACAGTGAGCTGAAATAGACCCCTTCCTGCCACAGCTGCTTTTGTTAGGCATTTCTTTTCACAGCAAAGAGAAAGGGAACTAGGAGCACATTTTACTGAGAGTTCAACAGGGAGAAAGGGCTGCATGCATGGGGGTATGGGAATTGTGGGGTGTGTGGGAGGGTGCTGGAGTTCTGCCACTAACCTATGTTGTACTGTGACTTAAGTTTTCATTTGAGCAGGCTCAGGGCCCTGGAGGCAGTCCTTATATCACGCAGGCCCTCTCAGGTCACTGTCACTCTCCTCCGTGCTTCTTAGTTGACCCGCCTCTTCTCAGACACACAGCTGCCCCCCCACACACACCAAAGGGTGGAAGACCTACCTCCCGAACCGCTTCATCCTTCACAGACCATTGAGCCACCCCCTGGATTGTACACCTGTGAAACAATACTAGGAACACTTTCCAGAGGGAGGTTTGCATTGCCTCCTGTAAACTGACTTCTTTCCTTCTAGGACGTGCATGCTTGCTCTAGACCTCATAATCCCTAGACCCAAACTTTAAACCGCCAATTATGAAGCCTTATAATTTTGGACTGTGCAGGTTGAAAAGAGTCCTCGAGATTCTTAGGAGGAATATTTTCTACCAATTATTCTTCCAGGGCTAAAGATTACAATTTTATAAATATCCTTAGTCATTTCAGTATAATAACATACTACAGAATAATAGATTTTGTAGCATAAAAATAAAACAGACTAATATGATTTGTTTATATTGGGGATAAGTGATTCTGAATGGGGTTGCCGAATATCCATGTAATTATCTGAGCAGGGAAGCAATGTTTAAATCCATATAAGAACATAGATTTATTTTAGTTTGTTGCTGATGCTTAGCACATACTGGCTGCTTTATAATCCTTCTCACCCCCAGATCAATACAGTATTTACAACGGACAGATAAAAGTATCATTTGAAAATGAATGTAAGGCAAGAATGATCATACCAAAGCATTGTTAAGGCTCAGTCAATCACATTGAGGGTTAACTTCTAAAATAATGCCAAGAAGCGTTCAACTTCCTATCTCCGGGTGACTGAAGAAATATATGTCTTAAAGCTGTGTATGTATAAAAAATTTTTGTCAGATCTCAGTTTTTTTTTCAGTTCCTCTTGATTTTCCTATTTTCTCTCCTGGGATGTTCTTTATCCCAATTTTAAGTACACTTTCTCTTTAGGGCAATGCAACACCTACAAAAACCATGTGAGGGAGTACTGGCTTCTACCAAGCCGACACCTCCTTTCCCCATCAGCATCTCACAGATCAGTGTGGTCAGGATGAGATTACTCATCAGCCACCGTGGACTGCCTCTCTGATGTATCCACTTTACTCCTGTTTGGTTTTCTCCCACTTTCGCTTTTGACCCCAGGACCCTGTCCAGGTTTATATGTCCTCTTTAGTCATGTCTTCTGAGGCTCCTCTGGGCTTTGGGGGTGGTCTCTCAGACTCCCCTTCTTGCTGAGGTACCTGATGTTATCCCATCAACTGTCAGAGATTATGGATTTTCAGAGGAGACTCAAGCAGTGAAGTGCCACACCTTCCGCATGAAGCTATAGCTACTCACTCCTGCTACTTCTCATTGCTGAGAGTGGCAGACTCACCTGGCTGAGAGTGAGGACATGTCCAGTTCCCCCATGTGAGGTCCCCCTGCCACCCCGGCTTTCATGCACCATTTGGCAGAGAGTCCCGTGTGCAGTCAGCATTCATGAAGAAGGGAGCTACGCATACCCACAGAGAGACTCCGCAAACTGAGATTGCACTACTTAGGAGAAATACTCTTACAGTAGTATAAGTGTATACAGACTCAGTGCAGCCTTCATGTATATGCTGGGTAATAATCAAGCACTCCTTCATCAATTCTGTGTCTTTTTCCCAATCAGACATCTTCCCTGACAGGCACTGGTCCCTTTCATGCAAAGTGGAATGAGAAGCCAAGGCCAAGATTCTTGGTGTCCTGTTATTATACAGAAATAACTCTCGCCTCTGGAAGAGCCCTGAGATGCATGTGCCTTTACTTGCCATGTATAAAGGCAAACATCCCATCTGTGTACCCATCCAACCCACCAAGATTTTACTACCTCCCCTCTAACTCTTGAGACTGCATGTGGAGCACTTAGACCTGCTGCCCTTGCTAATCTTCACCTTCTCCTGCAGGGAGACCCTTCACTTAATTGTTCTCTTCCCAGTGTCCATCTTGAGTGGATTCGGAATTGCTCAGTCACACTCCTGTGGGAAATAACTATCCGCTAGAGCATGGTGAATGTCTACAGCCACTTCTGTCTTCTGCCTCTAGCTCCCAAATCTCCGAAGTCAACGATGTCAGCTGCTTCCTCTCCCCTCCCTGGCTGTAAGGTGGCATCATCCTTGGAGATACAGTTGTGAGCTGTGTTCAGTCAGGATAGCCGCTGTGCCATGAAGTCCTACATGCTTTGAGAAATGCAAACATTAGTCATCCTACCATAATGGTGGGTACCCTCTGAGGTCCCTCACCCTCTCATCCTATGCCAACTACTGAAGGATTTGACCACTTCTGTGGTTTTGACCCTTCCAAATTGCTATACAATCAGAGTCTCTCGGGGCGATGGAACTTCTTCAGACTAACATCTCGCTTAGCCATGAGCATTTGGGTCAGTGAACAAGATGATGCTCAATTGGGGGTTCATGTTTGGTTCACCAGTTCTCTGGTGGAGGACCACCTTGCTCATGTTCTTGATGTGTGTGAATAAAGATACCACAAATTTTTCATGAAGTATTTTGTGAGGGAGCTTGTTTGAGTATAGGTGAGTTTTCAAATCCCAGCAGAGCCAGGAGCATGCATACCAGGTACTGTAAGACTGTGTTCAGGCTGGTTTCTAAACGGCCTTTTCAGCATGAGCTATTGCTCCACTCTGAGCAGAAGCTACTATTTCCATTTTCTTCTCTTTGAAGTTTTATCACACGTGCTGTGGACAAGGCTGTTGTTTTAGTTTGCAGTTTTCTCGTGGCTACAGTCTACGCAAGGTTTTCCTCAGTTTACTTACCCTGCGAAACCTTCCTTTCATGAAGTCCTTGTTCAGTTGCTGTTTCTTAACTGAGTTTCTTGTTTTCTTGCTGTGGCTTTATATGTTGGTCCTTTTGAATTCTGGATATACATCTCTGTCAGTTTTACTTTGTACGAGTATTTTCTTCAAGCCCACAGCTTGTCCTAAAGCTGCCCTTCGTAGACTAGCTGTTTTGAATTTTAGGGCACACGTGCACATATCTTTGTAATGGTCAGTCCTGGCTGTCAACTTGATTGTTTTGTGAAGTGCATAGGAGATCAATAAAGAAAGCATCCTCTAGCTGTGTCTGTGAGGGCATCTCCAGAGAGGATGGACCAGAGGGGTAAGGCTTGCCCTCAGTGTGGTGGGCACCTATCCTCGTCAGTCGGGGATTGGAGAGTGCAAGCATTGTCCCTCTTCCCACGTCCCCCCTCCTCCCTTTTCCTCCTCTTCTCTGGCCTAGATCACTGGAACTCTTAGGTAGAACACACCTTTCCTATCTCAGGTTTCTCAGGTATTTGTTGACTGTGAGGGGAAGCTGGCCAGCAGGTCCTTGGCTGGGGGACATTTCTGTTGTACCTAAGGCTGCCTCACCAAAGCCGACACCATGTGTAACTTTTATAAAGGTATTTTCTCTCCTCTGTGTCGTTAGATATTTTCCTTCATTCAGCATCTAGGCCTTCATTTTTCATTTAGCTCTATTGCTTTTATTGAGCTATTTTGTGCGAACAGTTTAAGGCCTGCGTCCAGGCTTATGTGTTTAAAATATGGGGAGCCAGTCACTACAGCAGAATTTCTTGAAAAGACTTTTTCGACGTCAAATTGCCTGTGTCCTTTAGTCACAGATTGATGGGCTGCACTTGCCTGGGCTCCCCACCCTGTTTCATTGATCTGTGTCCGTCCGTGCTTTTGTCAACACCACACTTTCTTGATTGTCGTGGCTCTGAAGTCTTGAAACCAACTAACATGAAAGCTCAGCTCTCTCCCTCTGCAGTGTCACACTATCTCGATTTCTCTCCTCTTTTCATGTAAACTTAATAATCAGTTTATCATTATCTACAGAATACATTTCTGGCTCTTGATTTGGCTTGAGTCAGTGTTGTTGGTGCAATGTGAGAAAAACCAACATCTAAACAGTATCAAGTTTTTCAACCAATGAGTACAAACTGTCTCTCCAATTAATTCAGCTATTTTAATGCCCTTCATGCAATGCTTTTCATGTGTGATTAGATACATATCTAAACACTCCATGTATCCATGCTATTGTTTCAAAGTTTCAAATTACAACTGTCTGTTGTTAGCACACAAGACAGTGACTGTCTTTTGCTTATCATTCTTCTACCCTGTGACCTTGTTACAATTACAATTGCTCATTATTTTTAAGAGTTATTTGATTCGTGTGTGTGTGTGTGTGTGTGTGTGTGTTTTCCAAACGCATTGTCAGGTGTATGCTTTCGACCTTAAAGGCTTATTTTTTTCATGGTTCCTGTGCTCCATTGACATGAATTAGAGAGTGTGTGTGTGGGCACATGTGTGGGTGTTTCCATGTACGTATGTATGTGTGTTTGTTTGCAACTGTGCATGTGTTTGTGTGAAGGTGTGTTTGTAAACACACATGTGCACAGGTATTTACGGGAGGATGTTTGTATGTTGGGCTTCTTTGTGTGCCCGTATGCATGTGTGTGTTTGTATGGGCATGTGTTTATATGTAAGGAGGTGTTTGTGTTCAGGTACTATGTTCAGGTCCAGTGTGTGTTTGTGGAAGGGTGTTTGTATGAAGTACTGCTTGATTGTGTGTGTGTGTGTGTGTGTGTGTGTTTGAGTGTATATGTTTTTTCATTTTCTTACTGCAGTATTAGGGTTTTGCATGGTGAAAGATGTATTTGCCAGTACCATGGAGAAAGGGTCCATCTCCCATCAAGAACTGCAGGGGAAAGCTGGGGCTTTGCAAAGATGTTCTTATCAAGGTCGATCCCCTCGAGTCCCAGTTTCTCAGGGGTTTTCTCATCAATGATGTCCAATTTGATGAACATCTCCTCTTGGCAGCTGATATGGTGCAATTCCTTAGGTTAATTGTTGATGCTGAGTTGGTCTTAGATGCTACAGTAGATTCCTCTCAGTTCATTGTGAATAATTATTGTATATGTGACTACCAGTTATCATTTTGTTTTTTAATATTATTTTTAAGATTTACTTTAGAGACAGAGAGGGAGGGAGGGAGGGAGGGAGAGAGAGAGTGTAACCACGTGTATGTATAGATGCCATTAGAGGCCAGAAGAGAGCATTGGATTCCCTGGAGTAGCCAGGTGCTGAGAACCAATCTCTAGTCTTGTGTAAGAACAGCCAGTGATGTGAGCTGCTGTGCCGTCTTCCCAGTCCACTGTTGAGGAATTCTTCTGAGTTACTTTCCTCTGTGCTTCTCCCATTGCTAAATCTTCTGGTTTGGGTTTCACTGAAAGACTGTCCTCAGAAAATTCCAAACTCCTCATTTCCACTATCTCTGTAAGTAATTAGTGCCAGGTTTTAATTAAGTGGTTGGTAGAGGGGACCAATGAAATTAAAATAGCTTGGATTTGGTTCTTGTTTTGTTCTGCTTTCAGTTTATTGAATTAATTAATGATTTATTTTTATTTAATTTCCTTAATATAGATGTTTATTCAAATCTATTCAAAGAATTGTTCTCTGCTGGTATAAATTTTGGTGGTTTATGTCTTTTAAAAATTGATTTGTTTAATCTAAATTATAAATTTTATGGTCATAGCCTTGTTTTTAATGTAATTTTTCATACAATATATTGTGATGATTTCCCCTCCCCCAATTTCTCCCAGATCCTTCCTACCTCCCTACCCGCTCATATTCATTTTCTCTCTTTCTCCCTGACCTCTTGATCTCTCTCTAAAAACAGAAATCAAAAGTAACAAAGAAAAATCCTGCTATATCAACCACACTCTAGGGCAGGCCATATGCCCAGGAGTAGTTGGCCAACACAAAATGAATTCAGTGTTTGTTTGTTTGTTTTTTCTGTGTTCCTGTGTGTTTGTTTCGTGGACTTTTGTTTACTTTTGTTTTGTTTTGGCATTTGGGGCAGACTTATTTGTACTCCTTCACCTCCATCATTTTACTAAGGCCCTGGAGATCTTCCTGTTTGTGTAGTGGGTCCTGGGCTCAATAGCAACGACTCTTCCTTAACTTATGACATTGATAATTTGTTTTTTTCTTGGTTTTTCTAAATAGAAGTCTATCGGTGTTATAATATCTTTCAAAGAATCAACTTGAATTTTGTGGATTTCCCTTATTTTCCTGGCTCAGTTTTATTAATTTTGTCCTGATTTATTTTCTTCTTGACTTAAATCCTGCTCCTTCCCCTGGGCTCTGACTGAGGGAGTCCAGATTATTTACTTTGGGTCTCTGTTAATTCTTTGATATGAATTTACTTCCACTGATTTACTTTTAATCATTTATTTTGCTGCCTTCTACAACTTTTAATGTCCTATCACTTGTATTTAACTCAGCATCCCCTTCCATTTTTCCTGTAACTCCCTCTTCAGTCCAGGCATCCTTTAGAAGTACAGTGTCTGTCTCCAAGTACCAAGTACTAGAGGGTTCTCCAGCTGCCTGTCGATTTCAGAATTCTAATAATAAACATTGTTTTTCCATTGATAAACCATGTGTGTGTGTTTGTGCGCACGTGAGTGTGTATGTGTGCTGTGTATGTATCTGAATGTGTGTGTGTGAAGGTGCACAGGACCTGTGCATGCATACACGTGACTGTGTGTGTGCACACGTATGTGCATATGTATGTGTGTTGTGTATGTGTGTGAATGTGTGTGTGAGGGTGCACAGGACCTGTGTGTGCATACATGTGACTGTGTGTGTGCATGCATATGTGCATATGTATGTGTGTCGTATATGTATGTAAATGTGTGTGTGAGGGTACACAAGACCTGTGCTTGCATACGTGTGAGGCTAGAGATTAGCAATGGGTGTCTTCCTTTTCCTCCCCACCTCATTCTTTGAGGCAAGGTCTCTCACTGAACCTGGAGCTCAGCAACTGGGCAAGACTGGCTGGCCAGCGAACCCCAGTGACCTCCTGCCTTTAGCTCTCCAGTGCTAGGACCATAGGGGTGTCCTGTCACATCCCAATTTTGCTTCATTGCTGCAGATCCAAACTCAGGTTCTCATGTTTGCATGGTGGCCGCTTTACCAACTGAGCCATTTCCCCTCACTCTTTCCTTTATCTCAATTTGCCAAGATGCCCCTGTGTCCTCAAAGGCAGCCTCTATTGGCGAATGTGCTCTTGAACTTGAGAGGACTATGTGTTCTGCTGCTAGATAGAGTGTTCTGTAAATGTCATCGAGATGTGGCTGATTGATGGCACTGCTCAGGTCAGCTGTCCCCGTAGTGATTTTCTGCCTGCTTGATCTATCCGTTGCTGACAGAGGGGTGTTGAAGTCTTCCAGTGCAATAGAAGTTTTGCCCCTTGCTTCTTTCCTGTGTTGCCTGAAGGGTTTTGACACTCCACTGGGTACATATACTTTTAAAATTGCTGTGTCTTCTTGAAGAATTGACTCCTTTATCATTATGTAGTGCCTTCCCTAGCCTGGTAACTGTTCTTGTTTAGGAGTCGGCTTTGTCAGTGTTTGTATAGCTGCTCCGGCCTTCCCTTAATTAGCAGCAATGTCACTTCACTGGGAACAGAGTCTTTATGTGTTAATTAGGGCCTTTGTGGGAAAACAGCTACTAGGGTCTTGTTTGATAATCCCTGTGCTTTAATTCGCATATTTAGACCGTTCACATCTAAAGCGAATTTTATATAAATATATTGATAGATATCATATTTGTAGCAGATGCAGATTCTCTCTCTTTCTTTTTGGAGAGAGAGAGAGAGAGAGAGAATGTGTGTGTGTATTTTGTATGTACTTGCTAGTGTACGTGTGTGACTATGTAGGTGCAGGTGTGCCAAGAACAGAGAAGGGCTCCAGGTGTCCTTTCTATTACTCTCCATCTTATTCCCTTGAGACAAGGTCTCTCATTAATTGCAAAAGTAGGCTATGGGACAGTGAGCCCCAATCATCCCCTTCGTCTTTCTGTGCACAACAATGGGGTTAGAGACACACAGTCACAGCTGGCTTTTTAATGGGAGGTGTTCTAGGATCCAAAATGAGATGCTCAGGATGTAGCAAGTGCTCTTACCCACTGAGCCTTTGACTCCTCAGCCCCCATGCTTGTGTTTTAATTGTGTTTATTCTTGTTTCTTTTTGTTTTAGCCCTCAAATATGAATGAGAATAGTGTTGGTTGCCTTTCTGTGTCTGGCTTCTTTCACTTAGCATAATTTCCTCTTGTTCCATCCACTTCTCTGTAAATTGGCTTATTTGCTTTTTCTTTGTGTCGGAATAATATTCCATTATACTTTCTTTGAAGGACGATTTCACTGAAAATTGAAGGTTGCTGTTTGTTTTCCTCTCCTGAAGCGAAGTCCCTTGAACTTGTGTCATTCTCTCACACAGGAAAGGGCTTCCTCTGAGCTTAGCTCTTTATCCCTGGCTTGCTGGTCCTGAATATAGGACGAGTGTGAGGTACCCAGGTCTAATTCTTCTCTCGTTTAGTGAGCTTCCTAGGTCTGCGGTTTAGAAGCTCAGCCGTCACTCGGTTCTCTTCTCCTCACTCTGCCTTTCATTCTAGGGCACCCAGGTGACAGACACCCTGCCATGGTGGTAACCTCTGTGCCTCTCTCAAACTCCACATTGGTGCCAAGTCCCAGTGGGATTTCTTTTGAGATAGATGTTGATAACGTCCTGAGGGTGGGACTCTGAGGAACAGGCTTAATGAGGTCAGAAGAGCCCAACACAGACATCACTCCCTCCAGCCGTGTGTGTGTGTGTGTGTGTGTGTGTGTGTGTGTTTGGTGGGAGAGAGAGAGAGAGGGCAAACTCATGTTTCTGTCTGAGAGGAAGAAAGCATCTATGGGCAGATGAAATGGCAAGGCTTCATCTGACAGAATCCACTGCCACCTTGATAGTTGGGACTGGCAAATCTCCAGAAATAGTTCTGCTACCACAAGGAAGGTGTTACATAGTTGGATGGATCCAGACCACCTCTGAGACGGTCACGGAGCCCTTAGGTGCTGCTCTCTTGCTTGTCTTCTTCCTTTCTGCCTCTCTGCTCATCTGGTTTCTGCCACCCCATTCTCGAGCCTGGACTGACCGGTAGCTCATCGCCTGTGCTCTTCCTTCCAGAGGACAGTCTTTAAGTGCTGGTGTTTCCCTTTGCTTCTTGAGTTTCCATCTGTCTGACCCCTCTCCTCCACCTGCTTATGTGGTTGTCTTTGTCCTTTGGAGTCTTTGGATTAGTCCACCCATTCAAGACCTCAATTTAGGGGGACAAACCCTCCCCCCTGACTCTCTTTCTAATTCCCGATTTGTCTAGAGGGTTTTTTTCATAAAAGGTGGGGAAATTGGTCACCTTCTGTTCCAAGTGGTAGGAAACAATCCTGCCCATAACCCCTGGTCATAGCCCAGTCTTCCCCAGTATTCAGTCAAAGGCATCCTGCAGCTTTTCATCAAAGGCATCAAGCCTACATCGGCTCCAGAGTTTCTCTGTCCTCCCTGAGCATGCTTCTCCCCACTAACCCCCATTTCCCAGGTCCTAATGTCCATTTGGTCTCCATTTTTTCAGGCACTTATATGTACCGTCTTCTTAAGAACGTAAGGTAAGACCTATTCCAGGTGAGTACTGCTTCCCAGACCGAAGAAACCACAGAGGGGACCACAGAAGACCATATAGGGGATTCACAGGAGACCAAGTAAAGATCAGCAGGAGATCATGCCAGGAATTGACAGGGGCCCACGTGAGTATTCACAGAAGATCACACAGGTCATCCACAGGAAGCCACAGGAGTCCTTAAGAGAATATACAGTAATCCACAAGCAATCACGCAATGGCCCACAGGAGATCCCCTGGAAAGCAAGTGGTGAGTTAAACCAAGCTTAGCCAGTTTTGCTCACTGGCTTGGCATTTCCATAGCTTCAATCTGATGGCTGCTTTCCTGGGAATTTTGGATGAAGAAATTATGATCCAATTACTCAGATACCGAGTTTTCACCCCTCTTCCTTCTCACAAACCTCCCCCTTCTCTTCCTAGCAGGTCTTAATATGCGAAAACTCTCTCCATGTAAAATCCTGTTTGGAAAACCCTGGTTTTGGTTTCAGGGAGACTGAGGCAAAAGATCGACTTTCTGTTTCAGGTGTCTCCAGCAAGGCAGCTATGATTCTGCAACCCAGGCTCACTGTGGGAGCCCTTTACCATCTTAGCACTCCCTGGTGCTCTGAGGATCCCTCCCACAAGCTCGTAGCCTGGTGGTGCACAGCAGACACTGGTGATGGTCAGGAAGGAGTGGACAGCGGCTTTCACACAAAGAATTTACACTGGGCTTTGGTAACAGGAGGGATCCTGGTCCAGGTGGGGCCTCAAGGAGTTCTTGAGACTGATGCTCCAAGACTCTTGAGTCCCCAGACATGTAAACTTTGCCCAAGCATGCCCTGCCAGCATCAAACCAATGCCTCTCTAATCTCCCAAGTTCCTTGCTGGGTTCCCTACAGTGTAAATGTTTAGCAAATGTTTGTCGAGTGAAAGAATAGAGGAATTTTCAGAAGTGTCGTCTTGGGGATGATAATGAACAGATAGAGTAATTAAACCAGATGCCAAGGAGATTTTTAAATGTCTCGGGGGATGACATTCCCATCGTTTATTTGGTGAAAACTGCTCTCTGCTCCATCTTGAAGCCAGATCTTTCCTGGCACCGAGACATGATCTAAACAGCATTTAATTCCAGGAGGCTCTTCCCGCTTTTACGTTTCTGATCCAGTTTGACTTTAGGCCAACCCTGATTGGCCTAACATGCTGCAAGTCTGTCTCTCCAGACATCACTGCAGGCAGCGGCGGCTTCTCATTCTCATAGCCACATTTAGAACACGCGGGGACCTCACAGCACCCGTGTGGTACCCTTGCCATACAGCAGGCCCTGGTTCTTCATTTGTGCAGGAAACGGGAGCTGGGACCCTGTGGGGGTGCTGCGTGGAGGGGAGAACGGTGCTGACCCAGAGGGAGGGAAATAAAAGGCTAACTTGAGACAAAAGTGGAGGGAGGCAGCCGGGTCTGCCTAAATCAGTATGGTGCTGAGGGGACAGGGAAGGCGCAGGAAGGAGAGGAAGGTCACTGCGCCATCTGCAAACGACAGTGTTGAGAAGGGCTCACAGAAACTCCGGGTTCTGCAGGGGGCATCTTGGTAGCTGATTTTGGGACTAACAGCCTAAAATGGTAAGACAGATCTGCTCTTTCTGGAGGCCAGAGGTTGAAGCAGAACTCAGGGTCCTTGTACCACGGAAAGTCCAGAACCAAGGCTCTGAGACACAGCAGGCTGAGAGCCCAGCCAAAAAAGATCTATGACTGCAGAGAAATAGAAGCATGGGGCATTCTGGGGATTTGCTGTTAAAATACTTGGCATGGCAGTCAACCACACTGGAAGTTACTCAGAAAGACCACACACACACACACACACACACACACACATTTGCATACATACACATACACACAGATGCACACACACATACTCATACACAAATATACACAGATGTGCACACACTTAAAGGCAAGGGTTCTTGTCCATGCCAGCAGGGAACTTGCTAGTGATCTTGGAAGACAGCAGGGTCAGGGAGCCATAGCAGAAGCCAGATTAAATTGACTTTGCGAAATGTGAGAAGCAAAGATGGAGACAGACATGTGTTATGCTGGGAAAGTCAGGCTGTAATTAGTTGGGGGAGAGAGATGACATCAAGGGCGAATTGTATCAATTTTTAGCTTTTAAGGTGGTACATGCACATCAATCTGAAAGGTGTTGGAGAATATTGGGGTTCAGTGGGGGTACTTATCATGATCGTTAGGTTCTTGTTTCCTGGCACAAGGAATTGAACAGAAATATATGGATAGTAACAGCATCAGAGACAGCCATTAAAGCACAAAGGAGGATCTGTGCTGGAACAGGAAATGGGATCGGAAGGTCAAAGGTTTTTACCTGTACACAAAAGGTGGGGACTTTTGTGGGTCACTTGCAGAACATGGGCTTTTCCCAGCATGCTTTGTCTGTTGCATGTCCATAGGCAGGGTTCCTGGGAGGGTGTTTAACAATTTTCTTTGCCAACAGGATTTTTTGGGTCATAGTCATACTCAGTAAATATTGCACGAGGCCTCTGGGACCTTATTCTCTCCCTTATTCTCCAATCTCATCCAGGGCCAGCAGCACCCTCAATGTGAGCAGCATGGATCTGGGCACCGGGTCTGCCTCTACCACCCTCCACCCTATCTCCACACACCAACCATGCCTATGCCATACAGCCTCACCATTCTGCCTGGGGAAGGTGTCTCTCGAGGTCTTACCCTGCACTGCTGTCTCTGCTGGGGAGCCTTTCCCCAGAGAGGTAGATGCCAGGGCTTCTTTGCTTTCTTCACTTGCCTGTTCAAACATCAGTTTGCCAACCAGCTTGCAAAGTTTCCCAGTCTCTAGAGCTCTCCAGACTCCACCCGCCTGCCTGGTATTTTTCCACCCACCCTTCTGGTTCTGACACATTGTATATTCATCATTTTACATCTGGCTGTGCTCGCATGCAAACATTTGGACAAGATTTTTGCTTTCCTTTTTACCCATGTGGGCTGTTTCACTCTTTGTGTTCCAAACATGGAAGCTACTTTATAAGTTTTGTTGTAATAAATATCCAATATATGGACATAGCTATTTGCACTAACATCAATGGCCACAAACAAGGCACCCTACGCAATTTCTGCTTTCTCTAAATCAGGGTTGACTGAGTTTTAAGGATGACATAACTCCATTTACCCAGAGTATTGTGGTAGAGACTATTCTGGAGCAATAAGTTGTAGCATTTCCCAGTAACTAATTTCTACACACACCAAGAGTTGTCATCTGTGACTTTATAGTTTTGCCTACTTGATCTGTCAAAGAATAGAGAGTAACTGCTCAGCTCTCGTGGGCACTTAACACGTTCTCTCTATACTCCATCCTGCCTTTTCTCTCTCTGGTTTGATTCTCATTGTTTGGCCAGCGAAGGCTCTCAGCTGTCATCTCCAGGTATCGAAAAGAACACTTTGTCAATAAGTCACTGTCTGTTTTGTCCCATTTAATGTTTCTTTGCTTTGATTTCAGTCTGCACTAAGTGTGGATTACCTCTTGAGATCTCCCTGAGTTCTGCGTGCTGCACATCTGTCCAGTCCTTCACTTTTAGTCTTTCCAGACATCTTTGCTTTGGCCTGGTGTCAGTTAGTGTGCACACCGACTCCATTTTGTTCCAGCTTACAGGTCTCTAGTGGTGAGCTTAATCCCTTCAAATGTTCTGCCAAAGCCTTTCGTTTGGTTCAATTCCTTGTGCTCTTTTTATTCTAATTGTCTTCATTTTCCCTTCATAGTCCCTTCCTTTTGTGCATTAGGACTGTGAGGGTCTCTGCAGTGTTGACTCAGCTGCTTATCTTTAGTGGAGCTTCTAAGTCTTGCACACACAGATGCACACATACACACTTAACATAAACACAAGCACACAGACACAGATAGACATAGATGCACACGTTCACACTTGCATGTATATGCATGCATATATGTATGCATGCGTGCACATACATATCCAGTGTACACAGAGATTATGCAAAATCACACTTCTCAGTATTCTGTAGTGTTCTGTTCATCTTTGAACACACACGCACACACACACACACACACACATCCACCACTCTCACTCTCAAATCCTTGTAGAATTAAACCTTCAGATTTTCAGGTTCTACTGCATACTCCACAATTTTACAATGTTTATTAGCTTCAAGCCCTGCTCCTTACAGAGACTATAGTGTAAGAATTATTGATGATATGTGGTCAGGAGCCACAACCACAGCAAACATTAGCTGTGTATTTGACTTGCTTTCAGTCAAGGTTAGCATTCTCTCCCATGGTCCTTCTGTCCATTCTGGTTGGCTTTCCTTCTTTGACTCTGTTTCCAGGCTGATTAGTGTGTCTAGTTGTTTGTCTAGACAGCATGGCTTGCTATATCTTCCTTTTGAAACAGAGTATTTCTATGTACCCCTGAAATTGTGTCTGAACCCTGAATTTTGCCTGAGTCCCAGAGTGCTGAGATTACATCTGGCAAGACTGCTGTGTTTTCAAATTCTTTTTGTCAAAGGTCTTAAGTCTCAGGTGAGACTTAATTTTTTTAAAGTTAAACTTTAGACAAAATGAGAATAGAATACAGAAAAGCTTCATGCCTACCTTCCTCTCCCAGAATGCCATGAAGAGTGGAGAGCAATGAGCCATTGTGTAACAGTAGAGGCTGTGAAGTGGGAGGCAGCAGCTTTTGCTCAGGGCACCAGGTACCTGACACCCAGGGCCAGGCATCAGTTCCACAGAAGAGGAAAAGGAGATTCCTAGTGTCTGGTTCACTAAAATATCTTATTACTTCACAGTGCATTTTCATCCTTCTTCCATAGTTGATAGTGATCCCAAGCTTAAGGGGTGATAGGCTGTTTAGGTTCCAGACCAGGTATGGGGCCAGGCTCAAGCCATCTTGTCTTATCTTGCAAAAGCTGCTCTCAGGACATTTTTGAACTCTTCTTCTCCCCATACTAAGGTCACCTTCTCATCAGCTTATAAACTTCAGGGAGATAGATGTACGCCAATATGTGATCAAGTCAGATGAAGAAGGGAAGAGAAAGGACAATGAGAATGGCCTTCTGGGTTCCACTGCACCTTATTACAGTCATACTGTGGTTTACAATGACCCTCTGGTTGCTTCACACAGTGACAACAGAAGGAGCTTGGGGCTAGTGAATCCAATCCAGCCAGGTCATCAGTTCAGCGGCCCATTAGAATTGGGGTGAAAATAGGGAGAGCAAAGAACAGAAACTGAGCTCCTCAGAAGAGCACTCTTCCTACCTGAGGGAGCCAGGGACTTAGCTCAATGGAGACAAGTCAAAATAAAATTAACAATGATACTTTTTATCTTGTAAAAATGCCTATGTGTATCTATAATTAACAAAACCATTTAGCATAAGTCTGATAGCCGTGTAATAGAATTCAAAGCCTGAACACCTAAACCTAGAAAACCTAACCACACTGTCCAAAGCAAGAAGTGGGTGCAAGATTTGCTTTGCTTCCATGGGAATCACAAAGGATCCTGAGCCTTGGTACTGAGAGTCTACCTTTCATGACACAGGACACATACCTGTGTCTGAGGGTTGCTGCGTTACTTATCTTTCTGCTGCTGTGGTAAAACACCATGACTAAATCAACTGAAGGAAGGGCTTCTTTTGGTTTAGGTTTTCAGAAGTCTAAAATCCATAGTGTAATAAATTGTCCTGTCCCTTTAAGAGACAAGACCTGCCCACTCCCTCTACACCTCCCATCCACTAAGGCAGGCAGATCTTCCTTCCTGCTTGCTGCCTGAGTCTTTTCCTATTATGTATCTCCCCCGGAGGCAGCTTCTGCCTTACTCCATTCTCTCCCTACTTCTCCCCTTCCCCTTCTGTTTCTCCTCTCTCTCTCTCTCTCTCTCTCTC
>LOEQ01000336.1:181410-192587 GCA_001685075.1 Bramus lutescens | reverse complement strand
CACACACACACACACACACACACACACACACATGAGCACATGAACAGACCAACATCTAACCTGTATAGTTGGGCTAGGATTATCCAGAAGGACAAATCAAAGGGAAATATATGAAAAAACTAGATAGGGATCAGCAGGGGATTGGTTCATCTGGTCTGGAGACTGGGTCCCACTGTGAGCATCTGAAAGAGGATGCTCTGGATTACTATAGCCAGGCTGAATCCCAGAGAGCTCAACACTAGACAAGTGCTGCCCCCCAACACCCCCACATCTCCCTGCCTGAGGCTAAAGACCTAAGAGCCTAAAGAAACATCTGGAAAAGTCTTGGGGCCTAAAGTCAGAGATCCTGGAGTTATAGGGACAGGAGAAAGCTATCCTGACTCCAGAAGAAAGAACATGGATTTGCCCTTCCCCCAACTGGATCCCAGCCATTGGATGGTGCCAGCCTTCAGTAGGAAGGGTCTTACCCCTCCTTGTTCACTGACACACCCACCAGTGTCCTCTTGAAGCAGACTCAGAGACCTACTTGGAGTATCACCATTGTAGTTAAATTCTAACCCATCTGAGCTTCCATTTCAGAGAAGGAGGCCTGGGTTCTATGTCCAATGGAATAATCAAAGCATCTCTGAGAATAGGTAATGCTCTGGAAGACACTCAGAATCAGCCACCACACTACTAAAAGTTATACTTCAGTGTAAGAAAAGTGATTCCTGAAGGGACACCCAAAGTCTGAAGAGGACCTGAAGAGCCTGGTGCTGCGTGACAGAGTGCTTGTTTGGCATGTTCAAGACCTTGGATCTTACACGCTCACAGACACACGACACAGACTTGGAATGTGCACTCTCTTCAACAAACTGGAGTCTGTATTCTCAGGAGTCAAAACAGAAGGTGAATCTAAACGTTTAAAAATCCCCCAAAATAGCTTCTATGGGGTGGCGTAGGAGGAGAGAGCATTGCAACTGAAGCCTTTGCACATAGTGTTTAAGAAGCAGTTAGAGATATTGATTGCCTTGAAATTTGGTGGAGCTTAAGCTCAGTTCAAAGCTAGTGAGATATCCACAAAGATATAAATAGAACATTTAGTTTCATTTTTTAAAAAAAGATGGGATGTGGTTAAGGCCTAATGTAGGCCGATGGCCCTGTACAGTCATGTATATCAAAATGAACCACACATCTGACATGTGACAAGACACAGACCACAGGGAACAAGTGTCAAATACTGTGGCCCTGAAGGAAAGGGGGCAGCTAGGGAGTCCTTGTATTATTTTCACTTTGCATCTATGGATATTTTGCAACTAATATGTAGGAAGGGGTTCCCATTAGGAGACAGGAACCTGGATCAGTTGAGAAGACAGAGAACAAATGCCTATTCTTACCAGATTGGGCACCAAGGGTATACCAAAGAAGCAATTCTATCCAAGTACACCTTGAAGAACAAATAGTTTATTGGAGTTCCTTACAGAAGCATGGGGAAAGGGTACTTAAGGGACATGATAATTCAAAACCAGCTGCGTCAATGAAAAGTTCTACCTCTGTCTGGTGACAGCCTCAGGAAACAGCATCATGGAGTCCTGCCCGCATGTCATCTTCTAGCCTTTTCCAAGACCACCTGTAGCTGAGAGACAGCGGAGAGTACTGGCTGCAAACCCAGGGAGGGTCTTGTGACTCAAGCCCCCCACCCGTCTACCAGGGAGTGTAAATAGCTCCATTACAGTTTCCAAAGGCCTAGCTATTATTGCATTGTTCTGCTGATTTTGTTGCCATGACTACAGGGTCAAGCGGTCTGTAGGTCTCTGTAGCACCCTCTGCTCCACAACAATGAGGTCATGTTAGAAGGAAATGACTTCTTCCAGACACCAGTGCAGATGTGTCAGACAGCTGAACCAGGACTAGCAGGAGGTAAACAGAGCTTTCCTGACCCTCAGAGTTGTGGCGGCCTAAGTTCTGACCAGTCATAATGAAACGTCTTTTCACAGCAACTATGGCATTAGCAGAATACCCAAAGGGACAAATTGGCAGTGGAAAGGGAGTGCTAAGCCAACTCTCATAGAATGTTTGCTGATGACCCTCAAATGAGCAGGGCTTATCTGCAAGCAAATACCTCTTTTCAAGATCAGGCTGTGCTTGGCTTTACGTCACCCCATGCTGTATAAGATAGTGGCTTCAGACTGGGTCTCTCCCGGGAGACTCTATTATACAAGCAGCATTTGGTTCCATTTGAGTGTGGAAGCAGAGGCTAGATGAGTCTAGATTTTGTCATCACATAGACACCACCATCTTCCCAGCATCACCCAGTGGAGGTCAAAGTCCCAACGCAAGCCCCAGAATATCGTGGGCCTCTGAGTGGTACCCTGGGGCCACTGGAAACTAATAGAATTCTGTCCTTGGAAATTGCTGAAACCCAGAGAATCATTTTCTTCAAAAATTATCTTTTAAAAAAATGAACTGATTTGCCTAATTCTGTTCTCATTCTCTCTCTCTCCCTCTCTTCCTCCCTTCTTCCCCTCTCCCCTCTCTCTGCCTCCCTCACCACCTACCCTACCATATGTGTGTGTGTGTGTCTGTGTGTGTGTGCAGGTGCTCACAGAGTGCAGAAGAGAACACTGGACCCCTGGAGATGGAGATACAGAGGAGCTGCCTGATATGGGTGCTGGGAAGAAAACATGGGTCCCCAGCAAGAACAGCAAGTGTTATTAAGCACTGAGCCCTCTCTCCAGCCCTCATTTACCCCTTTGAAAATGATAATCCTTAACTAATCACATCCACTGCTGTGCTCACCGTTGCCCTGTGCTCTTCCTCCCGTGATGTTCGGGATGCAGGTGACTCCTTCTTTGACTTACACCAAGTAAAAGTAGTTTTCTACTACATATTTAACCCCAGTACTTTGAGGGAAGAGGCAGAACAATCTCTATAAGTTCAAAGGTAACCTGGCTCACATGGTGAGCCCTGGCCCAGACAGCAACTTAAGTCTCTAAAAAAAAAAAGCAGTTTTTCTCAAGATGAAATATATATGCAGCACCTCACCCTAAGTTTTAGATTATTTATGTAGTGAAGTCTAAGGTTGCATTACTAATGATCTTTAGGATGCTGAACTAAGGAATAACTGAATGATAATTTGGGGGACCCAGAAACTAGAGGAAGGTATTTTGCATGTGAAACAAAGGAAAATTCAGAGGCCAAAGGTAGATTGCCCAACACAAGACAACACCTCCAAATGTCCATCCCTATTGCTTCCCTTGAGGTCCTTGCCCTCCTTACATATGTCATGTGCATATGAGAGATGTATGGTAATAAATGTGTTTTCTAAGCTGCTGCACTTGTTGCAATTTATTGTAGAAACAACAGGAAACTAATACAAATGGAAATGATTGAAGGAAAATTAGCAACTGAAATTAATGGCTCAATACATGAGTCTACTGCTAATTCATCCCCAATAAAGGACTCAGTGGAAATATCCAGGCAGAATTTCAGACACCAGGAAGCGGGAGAAAGACAGAAGAGCATGACTTAGAGAGCAAAAGGCCAGCGAGGGAGTTAGCAAGAGCTCCTATAATAAAAATGATAAATTAGATAGTATGGATACCTTTTAGAAAACTATGAATTACCAATTACTTCAAGATGAAATCATTAGAGAATTTGAAACAGTCATTTCAAACCTCTCTTCAAAGATACCTCAAGGTCCACTCATTCTTCAGAAGTATTTCAACCGTTTTCAGAGGGAAAAAAGCGGTTTCATTTTCCTCCACCTCTTAAGGATGATGTGGAAAGAGTCCTCATGGAGCTCCTGTGAGCATGCTAACCAACTTCCAGAACAGACAGGAAATAAAAGCACAGTGACAGAGCGAAAGTGAACCCAAGCGGAACATGGGTGTACTCAATTCCGGTGACCCTTTATTGTATTGCGAGCGTGCCGGTGCATGTGGGCGCCAGAGGCACCGTCAGCTGTTTCCCTCACTCTCTGTCCACTTCTTTATTAAAGTTTTAGAATTAGTTGACATTACACAATTCATGTGGGCGCCAGAGGCACCGTCAGCTGTTTCCCTCACTCTCTGTCCACTTCTTTATTAAAGTTTTAGAATTAGTTGACATTACACAATTCATTAGTACAATGAAATTCTGTCATTTTAACTGCCCCATTCCTCTCTCTGACTCCACTCCCTCTCCCTTCTCAACAAGTCACCCCCTATTTGTTTGCCTGTGTCTGTGTGTGTCCCACTGAGTTCAATTAGCTTCTAGCCAGAGTGTGGCTGGCTGGACATGGTGTAGGAGATAATTTACTGGACTATGAAGAACTTCTCAGTAGCTACACTGCTGAAGAAAATGACACGTATCCTCTAAGAACTATTGTTAATAGTTCCTCAACAAAGGGTGGGTTTCAGGGGTCTCTCCCCTATCCATGATGACACATTGAGGGGACCAACCCTGTGTTGGTCACGTGTAGATAACAGCAGCTCTAGTTGCTCATGAGTGCTGCATCTGTGTTCTGTCCAGATGACATCTCTTGAAGTATATCCCCTCATTCTCTAGTGCTTATTAATTGAGATGGATTCTCACTGAACCTGGAGTCCAGTGATTCCAGTAGACTGGCTGATTGGCTGGCCAGAGAGTCCCAGGTATCCTCCTGTCTCTGGGAGATATCCCTCCCCTGCACTGGGATAACAGACATGTGTTACCATGCCAACTGTTTACATGGGTCCCAATGATCCAAACTTAGATCCTCATGCTTGTGTGGTATCCATCCAGCACTGATTGAATCATCTCCCTAGCAATTAACCTAGGTACACATAAGACATCTAACCTTATCACGACCAGGTTTCTTCTTATAGTACCAATTTGTCAGAGTGTTAGCATCCAGTCAACTCAGCACATCTACAGATTAAAGTTGGAAAATGAAAACAACAACAGAAAATTGGGAATCAACCTACCTCAAGACCCAGCAATACCTCTCTTGGGTATGTATCCAAAAGACACTAGGTCATACCACAAGAACACTTGCTCAGCTATGTTCATAATAGCTTTATTTGTAATAGCCAGAACCTGGGAACAATTTAGATGCTCCTCAAACAAAGAATGGATAAAGAAAATGTGGTACATTTGCACAATGGAATATTATTCAGCTGATAAAAAACAATGACATCAGGAAATTTGAAAGAAAGTGGATGAAACGGGAAAAAGTCATCTTGAGTGAGATAACCCAGACCCAGAAAGAAAAGATGGCATGTAATCACTCATAATTGGGTGCTAACTGTAAAGTAAAGAATAACTATGCTACAGCCCACAAACACAGAGAGGCTTGGTAACAAGGAGGGTCCAAGCAGGGGACACATGGATCTCCCTGGGAAGGGGAAATAGAAGAGATCTCCTGATTGGACTGGAGGCAGGTGGGCATGGGAATTTGAGGGATTAGGTTGGGGTGAGCGGAGGGGAACAGTGTTAAGAGAAATGACTGAAAAGGGGGGCTTTATGGGTTGGGTAGAAACCGAATGCAAGGGAAACTCCCATGAGGTTACAAGGATGGCCCCAGCTAAGACTCCTGGTGGCAGAGGATGCATAGCCTGAACTGGCCATCCCCTATAATTGGACAGGTGACTACCCCAGCTTTTACTAGAGAGCCTTCATCCAGTGACTGATGGAGGCAGATTCAGATTCCCAGGTCAAACACTGGGCCATGCTTGGGGAGTCCTGCTGAGGAGAAGGAGGAGAGATTGTAGGAAACAGGGGGTCAGGAATATCACAAGAAAACCCACAGAAACCACTAGACTGGCTCATGGGAACTCACAGAGTCTGCACCAACTCCCAGGGGCCTGCATGGGACCAACCTAGGCCTCTGCATACATGTGACAGTTGCATAGTTTGGTCTGTATGTGGAACTCCCGACAATGGGAGCAGGGACTGTTCCTGATACTTTGATTGGCTCCTGGGAACATAGTTCTCATGCCAGATTGTCTTGCCCAGCCTGAATACAGAGAGAGGTGCTTGGTCTTATGGCAGCTTGATATGCCATGCTTTGCTGAAGCCCATGGGAAGCCTGCCCTTTTCTGAGAGGTTACTAAAGAGGAGTGGATTTGGGGGGACAGAGGAGAAGGGGGAGGGGATGGGAGGAGAGGAGGGAGGGGAGGCTGTGATTGGGATGTAAAATAAATTTTAAAAATTAACTGAAAAAATACTAATTCACCATCAAAAGAAAAGCAACAAAAATTAGAAAATGTGACACCAACTGACTTCATAAAGCCCCTGTCCATTTACACCCTGAGAAGGCTCCCTACCCAGTGAGGATCAGAGAGGGCTCTTAACCAGGTAAATGCTATTGATGCTAAGAAAAATGTCATAAGAAATGGTGAGATGCTAGAAGCATTGTCTCCCAATCTACAGTGAGGCAAACAGGCTGCTGTCTTCCACAGGAAGCACGTGGGGAAGGATAAAGCTGTGCAAATGTTGAGAGAGATGGGTTGCTAACTGCTTTCGGAAAGAAGAGTTACTTAGATGGGTGTCATCAGAAGCCACAGAAAAAGTGTACTAATGGGGTATTAGCATAAACCAGATTTGCATATCTATATGACAACATTTAGGAAAATGTAACTAGAATCACACTGATTTTTCATTGAAAGCCACAGAGAAGTTGTTTGTCATGCATGGTGGAAGAAGCTGCTGAGGATGCTACTTCCTGGCAGATAGAGACCCCAGGTCAGTGGCTTAGCTGTCCTCTCAGCCTGCACCTGGTACCCACCATGCCCCACATGAGCCTACCATCTTGGTGTTGGCCTCTCTGACCCTAAGGCTGCCTAATGATGGCAATACAGAGTGTCAACAAACGAATCTCTGATTTGTCCTTTCAGAGTGTAC
The DNA here is from genome assembly GCA_001685075.1 of Bramus lutescens. Taxonomy (NCBI): domain Eukaryota; kingdom Metazoa; phylum Chordata; class Mammalia; order Rodentia; family Cricetidae; genus Bramus; species Bramus lutescens. The sequence goes on along the minus strand of LOEQ01000336.1, from coordinate 185,744 downwards.
TGTTGTCTTAATCCTACCATCTGACATGCTACTCACAAGATTATTGGAATATCTGAAAACAGATATGTTTCCTACCTAGAAGAATTATAGTTACTGGATGTGACATGTGCTCATGGAAGCTTAGAGTATTATTATGACCTCATATCCTCAGGGTGAAGAACGGACACTGGACAATTGCTGGAGCAACTAGATCTCTATCTCAAAAGACACCCCAGTCTTTATGACACATCACATTCAAGCTTCTGTTCCAACACAATAGACTATAAAAGTGCAATCAATTATGAAGCAAACAGTCCAAAGGCAACGGGATGGGAATAGAGATTATCTGAGTAGGAAGCAAGGATCAATTATAAGATTAAAAAAAACTGGGCCATGAAGACTATTCAGCAGGAAAAAGGTACTTGGCACCAAGCCTGATAATTTGAATTCAATTTCCAGAAGCCACACTGTGGAAGAAGAGAACCAACTTCCACAAGATGTCCTGTAGCCTCCACACAAACACCATGGTATGTATACTCCATATACACAAAATTTAAAATGTTATTTAAAAAAGAAGACAATAATATCAAAGGCACTAACATTTGGACCTTCTCTGGATCCAAGGTCCACATTGGAAAGGAGGAAATGTACCCAGTGAACTGCGCAATGGTCTTTGGAATGGCTGTCACCTACAGGTTGGCCTATGATGTGATGTCAGATAGTCAGGATCTAGGCTATATAAAGAACTATTCCAAATCCATCAGAGAAAACGCAATACAAATACCTTGAAAATATTCAAAGAAATGTGCTCATAAAAAGAAAAGCCAATGGAAACTAGAAATGCGCAATGATAGTCTGACAGGATATACGTCGCAATTAGCCACCAGGAAACAGCCCCAAGCTCCTCTGGTAAGCCACTCCATGGTCTCCAGGGCGATGGACACTGGAGTCTGACAATGCGAACTCTGGCCAAGCTGTTGAGCGATGGGGACATTATACACAGTCGGCTGGAGTATAAATTGATACAAGGACTTCGGAAGGCATTTGTCACTCCCCGGTAAGTGGGAGTGTGAATGTCCTATGACCCAGCAATTCCACCCTTCATCTCATGCATCATTTATACACAGTTGAAGAGATGAATGAGGCCATGGACGTAATGAGTCCGCATCTGCGCATGTCAGTGAAGACTAGACACTGAGAACGCAGTGCTCACTATAGAGGAACTATTATACCCATGAAGATAATACCTGAGGCTTTCTGAGAATTGTCTTCTAGTCCAAGTGTATCCTCAGCCTCATGAAATACTCGCTGTCATTTGTCACTACCTGCAAAGGAGAACATGGAGTGGCATGGAAGAGAATAAAGAGGGATATGCTCACAGGGCAGGCCTTGCCCCCTAGCTGCCAGGATCGAAAGTGGAAGCATGGGGATTTCAATTCAGGTCCCCAGGATCCAGGGTCTTTCAAGAGAACACAAGCTCCTGCCTGAGAGATTTCAAACATATAAAGCTGGAGCAGGCTGTGTGAGAACACCTTCCCAAGTGGCAAGGCCATGAAAAGAAACAAGGGGGACTACTTCACAAAGCTAAAGTCAGCTGATCTTGGAGAAAAATGAGGCCCTGTCCTTGGACATCTTCAGTACTGTTACTGTGCCCCACCCAGAAATCCCAGTGCTCAGGCCAGAACATCTCTTCATCACTTAAAGCTATTCTTTAAATGTGGCGAACACCACTGTTAGTGAGGTTAGGAGTCTGCTTCCTCTAAGCATTCCTACGTGGAACCTCACCCCAGGATGATGGTCCCAAAGAGGGGTCAGAGATGAAGGTACAGCTCTATGACTGGTGTCCTCACCAAGTAGCCTTTGTCCTGCCTTGTCCTTTCTAATGTGGAGAAATTCTAGAAAGCACCATCTCTGAGCCAGGAAGTAACCCTCACCACACAAGACTCCACAGGTGTCTTTGCTTTCAGTTTCTAGAGCAGTGGTTCTCTACCTCCCTAATTCTGTGACCCATTAATACAGTTCCTCATGTTTTGGTAACCCCCATCACAAAATATTTTGTTGCTACTTCATAACTGTAATTTTGCTACTGTCACGAATTGCAATTTAAATATCTGATATGCAGGCTATCTGATACTGACCCAAAGGGGTCTCTACCTGATGTGGGATTTCCCTCTGTATGCTGTGAATATGTTTTATTACCATTGGTTAATGTACAATCTGCTTTGGACCTATGGTGGCATGAAATAGAGTAAGGCAGGAATTCCAACCAGAGATAGAGGATTAAAGAGGGTGAAGTCAGGGAGGCGCCATGTAACTGCCAAAGGAGACAGATGCTGGAACCTTACCAGTAAAACATGAACCTTGTGGCAATACATAGAGTAATAGAAATGTGTTAGTTTAAGATGTAAGAGTTAGTCAATAAGAAGCCTGAGCTAATAGGCCAAGCAGTGTTGCAATTAATATAGTTTCTGTGTGATTATTTTGGGTCTGGGTGGCTGGGAAACGAATGAACAGCCTCTGTCTACAAAATGGCGCCCAGTGCGGGGCAACTACATCCACATAAAACCAGAGAGAACTTGGAAAGGAATTCTAGACACACACATGCACACACTTACACACACACACACACACACACACACACACACACAGAGTTTAGTGCATCTTCTTGGTAGCTGCACTTTTTTTTCAGATGACCTGTGTTTGCTGGCTGCAAGCAGGGGCTCTGTGGCTCCTTTAAGAGAGGTCTTCCTGACTCAGCATTGGCAGTGAAGGCTTGAGGGCTTCTTTAGGGGAGGGCTTCCTGGTTCATGCTATTTGCATGAACAGCCCTGGGCTTTTTCAGGAGACAGAGCACTTAAATGGGGTCTTCGAGCAGTGTGTTACGATTTGCTTAATAGTGACATTTCCCTGCTGTGATCCTGGAGCTGGGGTGGTGTGCATAGAGGTGGTGGACATGCCTCTGCCATGTTGGACTGGGCAGAGTCAACAGGCAGGGCCATAGAGTTGGTCCTAGCCATGCCCACTTAGTGTTAAAAAAAAAGGTGCTCATGGTCAGAAAATAATTACAGATACGCACACAATAAAGACATCTTCAAATGAAAAAGACCTTGAAGTGGGTCACAGTCTTGGATAAATGTATATAGGCTTGGGAGATAAAAGAGAAAGAGTATAGATAGTTATAATATAAAAAATACAGACAATCATAGATTAAAGAAGTAAAGATAAAAATGAATGTTAAACTTACAAAAGAAGTAATAGAGTAAAAACAATAAGCCGCATAAAGATGAAATATATACAGAGAGTCTGGATTATATATATTATTGTATTTTATTTGAAATTTTTTACTGTGGATGTGCTAAATACAGAGAGACATTTCATTGCATGGGTTGCTGAACTAAACCAACATATATATTTTGAAGGTATCTTGACTTCAAAATGTGGGTTTAAGGATATATTGCTTTTGTTTCCATAGAGGATGAGAGCCTATGGATTCCTTCCAGACTAATGTAATTTGATAGACCCAGACCCCTTGAAAGTCTCTGTGAACCACCCCCAATACTTTGTCCAACAAAAAGCAGAAAGCAGTTTGGAGAGAACTATGCCCAAATTCCCAAATATTGTTTATAAATGTTTGTTTTCATTTAAAGGGAGATATGATACAGAGATGAATACTTTACATTGGTATGGATCTTGATCAATTGATACAAATTTAAGGTCAATTTTGTTGTATGTATTTCTGTTCTTGTTTAAGGTATTGTGTTTGTGCAGCTCATCTAAAAATGTAATGTATAATTTAAAAATACATATTAATAGTCATTTATGCTAGTCAAACTATATAATAGTCATGTTAGTTAGATTTTCTAGATGTACAGAGATATATTTAAAATGAATAGGGATTCTTCAAATCTTTCAAAGATGTACAGAATATGGCATTTAAAATGTTTTAAGAACTTAGATTTTTCTTGACAGTGAGACATATCTGCTTCTGGCAGCACCAATTACTTCAGAGAGGTTGATGGGCATTAAAGAAACTCATTATGGAATTTACCTTCAATGTGACAAGGGTAGCCATTTAGGAAAAAAAATGCTTTTGCCTGGACTGTTTGATGGTATGCTGTATAAACTGGACATGCAGGACCCATGGAACAATGAATGCTAACATTGCTTAAAGAAGGTGAGACAGTTCTTCAGGGTTCCTGCTTCATGACAGAGTCTGCGAGACATTCTGCAGGACACACATAAAAAGTGACTGACAAACTACCCATATAGATGGAACTGTCTTTGAAATTTCCTACTTAATGGAAAAGTCTGCCAGATATTATGGGCCTATAGGCTGAAGATGGATGCCCCAATGT
>LOEQ01000336.1:158839-175494 GCA_001685075.1 Bramus lutescens | reverse complement strand
ACTCTCTCACCATTCCCTGCCACCACTGCTTTTAGACTCAGAATAAGACCCCTGCAGCTTGAAATAATTCCGGATGACTAATAAGGCCAAGCATTGTTCACGTATTTGGTGACTATTTGTAAACCTTCTTTAAGATATTTGCATGTTTTAAATTAGTTTCTTCATCAACCAAGAAATCAATAAAAAGTTACTTTAGAGACATCATTCTGCAATATATACATATATGTGTGTGTACATATATGTACATACATATACACATACACATGTATATAATATAATATAATATATAACATAACAATATAATTTATATCCATTGATGGCTTTCTCATCAATTTTGTTAGTTTTGTCTTTAAAAGAGAAGACATACATTTTATGCCATGAAAGCATTCCTTGTTTTCTTTTAATTTTTAGTGACTGACAGTGCCACACTAAGATATGACATAGCTTCAGGTCATATTTTTGTGCTTTCCCCTTGGACCTTTATAGTTTTAATTTATATGTGTAGCATTAGGTAGGAGGCAAGGGTTACAGTTTTCCTACCCACTCCTCGTTCACCCAACACCATGTGTTTAAGTGACTGTTTCTTCCAATTATATCATCATGGGCCTGTTACGTGCACCACATGCATGCACAAGTTTGTGGAGGCCAGCAGGGGTCACCGTATACCCTGGGACCGGGAGTCGGTAGCCACCATGTAGGTACTAAGAACTGAATTGGGTCTACTGCAGGAGCATTAAGTGCTTTTAACCATGAGCAATATCTCCAGCCCTGGAGCTATTTCTTTAAAACATTAAACAGTATGCATAGGGAATTGCCTGGATCAGATTAGCCTGTGGCTACATCTGTGAGGGATTGTCTTGATTGATGATTAATATGGGAGGGTCTAGCCCACTATGGTGCCATCCCAAGCAGGTGGTTTGGGGCTGTATAAGGAAGCTATCTAGCTGAGTAAGCAGCAGAACCAACCATTAAGCAGCATTATGCCATAGATTCTCCTTTGGTTTCTCCAGAAACAACTTTATCTGGAGGTGTAGCTTTTCTTTCCAAGGTGCTCTTGGTCAGAGTGTTTTTCACAGTAACTGAAAGGAAACAGAAAGAGGTTTTTTTTTTTTAATTCTTTTTATTGAGCTATATATCTCCCATGATCCCCATGCTCCCAATTTACTCAGGAAATCTTGTCTTTTTCTACTTCTCATGTAGATTAGATCCATGTATTTCTCTCTTAGGGTCCTCTTTGTTGTCTAGGTTCTCTGGGATTGTGACTTGTAGGCTGGTTTTTCTTTACTTTATGTTTAAAATCCACTTATGAGTGAGTATATATTATAGTTGTCTTTCTGGGTCTGAGTGACCTCACTCAATATGATGTTTTCTAGATCTATCCATTTGCTCTCAAATTTCAAGATGTCATTTTTTTTACTGTGTAATACTTCATTGTGTAAATGTACCACATTTTCCTTATCTATTCTTTTGTCAAGGGAAGAATAGAAACATTTAGGTTGTTTCCAGGTTCTGGCTATGACAAACAATGCTGCTATGAACATAGTTGAGCACATGTTCTTGTGGCATGATTGAACATCCTTTGGGTATATACTCAAAAGTGGTATTACGGGGTCTTGAGGTAGGTAGTTTCCTTATTTTCTGAGAAATTTCATACTGATATCCAAAGTGGCTGTACCAGTTTGCATTCCCACCAGCAATGGAGGAGTGTTCGCTTTACCAGACATTCTCTCCAGGATAAGTTGTCATCAGAGGTTTTCTATCTAAGTTCAAGAACCAATCTCTGTATTTCTGCTTCAGAATCATACTGCCCTAATTACCTAATTACCTTAAGTTTAGTAACTTGAGAAAATTTTTCTTTTTCAAAGATGAATTTTAATGATGTAGGTATTTATATTTCTTCATAAAGTTCCAAATAAAGTCATCAAATTCTACAAGGATTCTTTATGGTATTGTGGTTTATATACAGTGTGAAAATCAATTTGAGGAGCAGGAATGTCTTACCAAATGGACTGAATCTGAGGTTCCTCTATCTGTCTGTCTATCTATCTACCTACCTACCTTCCTATTCATCCATCCACTTCTATCTTTCTTTATTTCTCTCCTTTTATTATAGATTTTGGGCTATTCAGACTTTCTATGCCATCTTCGGTCTGCATGTTTTATTCAGTAAATGTACCCAGTTTATTAAGCTTATTGGCATAAAGGTTTCCAAAACATGATCTTATTCCCTTTTGCTATCTCTAAGGCCTCTAGTGATGCCACCCTCATTTTATTGGTACAACCATTGTGTGAGCTTTACAACAATTTATTGATATTTTTGATCTTCAAAAACTCAGTTTCAGGAAGAGGAGGCAGGAAATTGTGAGCTCAAAGCCTGCTGAGATAGAGAGTAAATTCAGGCTAAACCGAGTAAATTAGCAAAATCCTGCTTCAAAGTGAAGGAACAAAGAGAGGGTGAGGGCTGGAGCTGTGGCTGAGTGAGGGATGCCTATCCAGCATGCAGGCGCCTGACATCGATCCCGAGAACCACACAAAAAGGCTCTTTAACTTCTCTACTGCTTTCCTTTTTTTATATACAATATTGGTTGTCATTCTTAATTTTCTTTTTCTTAATGATGAGCTAGGGTCTCACTATGTAGACCAGGATGGCTTGGAACTCCTAGCTGCTACTTGCTTCTGCTTTCCAAATGCTGTGATTGACGGTGTAAACCACCATGGCAGGCCGATTCTTCTTTTTCTTGTCTTTCTTCCTACTGGTTGTGTTAGCGTCATTTCTATTTCTAGCCTCAAACAAAAGCTGATTTTCTAGCACTACAATTTTTACTGCTTTTACTTTTACTGTTTCGGTTTCCCCCCAAACAAAATGTTCCTTCAGAGTTACCCTGTGGGAGTTTAATTAAAACCCTGAAATCTTATGTATTTTATTTCCATGGGCAGATACAATTTTCTCTTGTGATTGCTTTTTTTTTTAAATCAGTGATTACTTAGGTATGTTGTTTAATTTCTATGTCATCCTGGCTGTCATATTGCTGATTTCCAATCCAGTTTCATTCTATTCAGCAATAGTATCCCATATTCTCCCAATCACTTTAATTTATGGATCTGTGTTTTACAACCCACCTTCTGGTGTTCACTCCACATCTGCACTTGGTTGAAATGTGGATTTGAAATTGCTGCATGTGACATGGGCATCAATAAAAGTCAGTTTGGCAAAGGTGATTGTTAGGTTTTCCATGCCAGTGTTGGATGGAATAAGACGTATGCCCATAATTCTAAGGAGATAGTATTAAATTGTGCCAATCTAGACATTTTCTTTTGAAAATTTCGGTTTTTCTTCATATTTCGGATTAGTTCTTTGAGAATTTCAGGCAATGTATTTTAATCATATTTGCCCCAACCCCTCCCAGATCTACACCCCCTTCCCTACCCATGCAACTTCGTGTCCTGTTTTTGTTTTTAAACCCATCAAATCAGTTTGTACTGCCTATATATTCTCAGACATAGGAGCCTCCGCTGGAGCAGCTGCTACGTATCAGGAGAAACACTTTTTTGGCTTTTGTTTTCAAGACAGAGTTTCTCTGTGTAACAGCTCTGGTTGTCCTGGAACTTGCTTTGTAGACCAGGCTAGCTTTGAATTCACAGAAATCCTCCTGCTTCTGCCTTCTGAGTGCTGGGATGTACACCACAGCCAGTCAGTGAGAAAGACTCTTAAAGATAACACTCCCTCTCCAACAGTCACCATAGCTCCTCAGCTAGGAGTGGGATTTAGAGGTCCCTGGCTCCTCTGGGCTGGGATTTGGTCTGGCTTGAGCTTGCAAAGGTCTTGGGCCTGCCGTCAAAACTGCTGTGAGTTCAAATGTGCAGTTGCCTTCTCTGTTCAGAAGACAACACTTCCTTGTAGCCATTCACCATCTCTGGCTCCTACACCCTTTCTTCCCCGCCTTCTGAAATGATCCCTGAGGCTTGATAGGAGGGGCATGAGACAGACACCCAAGTCAGTACGGAACATTCTGCAGTTGCTTATTCTCTACACCTTGTCATCATCTACTTCACGAAGAACCTTCTCGGATGATCTGACGAGGGTTGAGATAGATGACAGAGACATATAGATATAAATAGATATTTGTCTGATGATTTAATATATCCATTTAGCAGATGTCTTAGGTTAGAATTACTATTGCTGTGATGAAACACCATGACCAAAGCAACTTGGGAAAGGAAGTGTTTATTTGGCTTACACTTCCATAGCCCTGTTTATCATCAAATGAAGTCAGGACAGGAACTCAAATACAACAGGAACCTGGAGACAGGAGCTGATGCAGAGGTCATGGAGGGATGATTCTTACTGACTTGCTCAGCCTGCTCTCTTATAGAATCCAGGACTATCAGCCCAAGGCTGGCACCATCCATGAAGATGGCTGGGCCCTCCCCTATCAATCACTAACTAAGAAAATGCCCTACAGCTGGATCTTATGGAAGCATTTTCTCTATTGAGGTTTACTTCTTTCATTTAACTCTAGTTTGTATCAGATTGACATAAAACTAGCCAGTTCAACAAAATAGTATCAATAGATACTCCCCTAGGACCTATGACCTGTAAAGTTGTTGATAATAACTGTGTTATGTTCTATGATTCAAGTGTGTGGTGTCTTCAGTCAATGGGGTCTTACCAACAACTTCTAGAGGGTAACTAAGAGCAATGGCACCATCCTGTAATGTCTCTGGGAGGTCTATGAGGCCCACTGACCAACAGGTCAAAGAACTAACCCACTTCTGGCACTGAGCGTTTCATTTCATAGCCTATGGTTTCTAGATGAAGCTTTGCCCCTGTTCCCACCAATGTTAAGGTAACTCTATCTTAACTCTCCTAAATATGTACATGCATATGTTTTATGAAATTTCATAGGTCTTTTAGCATTAATTTTCCCTCTCTATACTCTCTCCTTTACTCTGCCTTCTCAGCAGTTTTATGTTAATGGCAAAGCTGGGTGAAAGTGCAAAGATCGCCCTGTGCCTCCTGGGTGAAGCTTCTCCACTGTAGGGCCTTGTCTCCGTGTGGCGCCTTTGCTCTGGCCCATGAAGGAGCTGTCACTTACTCTGTTATGAGCCATAGCCCAGGATGGACTCCCTCTGGGTTTGAGATTGTGTGGCTTTGGGCAGAAGGGGCTGTCCTGTTCCTTCATTATAACAGCACGCAGCAGTATTGCTGCCCCAACTTCCCCTTGCTCCATCTCCTCCTCCTCCATCTTCCTGTGATGCTGGTAACCATGGTCCTTTCCTGCCTCACAGTTGCGTTATTTTCCATAATGTCACCACCTAGCTGTGATAACACAGCCTGCAGTCTTTGTAGACTGGCCCCTTTCACTAGTAGTGTGCACTTCCATTTTCTGTACTTTTATACAGCAGACAACTTATTCACACAATTGCTGGCTTCTTGCACTGGGGGCTCCTGCCAAGGGGCTATTGAATCTACTGGTACACTGCCCAGATACAAAACCCAAGTGAATGGATTCCTCACTCTTGTTTCACAGACACTAGCAGGCAAGTAGTGGGTCACACAGTGATCACTCTCAAACCCATGATCCAAGCCCAGGACCTCCCATGCCGCCAGTGCTCCATGAAGCATCAGCAGATAGGCATTTGAAATCTAGGCTCTCTGAGCCCCTCTGGACTTTTTGCACGTTGATCTTGATTTCAACATTGTTTGACTGTCCACAAATGCTTTGATCAATGATATAACTGGTTATCTTTGAGCGACCATCAGAATTTCTAGCTTCAAAAAGGACTCCAGATTATAAGTTCTCATCCACAAATGCCAACTCTTCTGCCAGCAGTATTTATCCCCAGGTGGAGCCCTGCCCCACTTAGGAACAGGAGCTGAAAAGGATACCTGGTTCCATGGTTCCGATAGTTTGGTTAGAAAGCTCAGCACAGCTGCAGTGCAGGGTGAAACCCAGAGCCTAGAGGTAGGAATACCCAAACACTCAGCATGGCTCATCCCAAATGCTTTCTGGGACCCCCACTCTAGGGCATGGGAGATGTGGGGAGTTGGGTAAGCATGACCTGGAACACAGGTGAAAAGCAACAACTCCGGTGACAAAGTCTTCACATGATTCAGAGGGGGAAAGTGACCCTCGGATAAGGACAGAGGGTACCTTTGGCGAGGATCTTTGAGCTGCATCTTGATAAAAGAGGAGAGAGCTTCAAGCTCCGTCTCTCAGATGAGAGTCTCCCTTCTACTCCTCTGTGACATTTCGGAGCCACCTTCCCCTCCCTGTGTGATCTGGACTGAGAAAACAGCATCTGTCCTCTAATTTGCCATCACCCAGGTCAAGCACTGTAATGAGAGCTAATGGCTGTCTCTCCTGGACTTCTCCCTGCCAATGAGGTCAGCAGTGCAGTTCTCTTTTGGGGAGAGGAAATCTGAGTTCTAGCAGGTCTGCACGGTGCATCCTGGTAATCCAGCCACAAATGGGACTGTATCAAAGCTGCCAAAGTTATCTGTGAGTTGAAGTATAAAATCTGGATTCCAGGTGATCCGTACTTTCCCACATACTCTCCATTGGCCTCCGGGCGGCTAATGTTTATCCGGGCGTGCGTACCCAACCACTGGACAGATTAATCCCATATGAGAGCCTTCTAAAAATAGAATTAAATCAAGAAAGCAGTTACAAAGTGACACTCAGGCACATCAACCAAGGCCAGCCTGCATTGCCCACTTGGGCACCTCTTAGGAGCCGGTCCGAGTTTGTGCATCCCTTGTGACCCCCGCTAGGGATTAAAGGTATTGCGCTGAGGAAGCTGTCTGGCTTTCTGACAAACTAATTAGCAAACCTGTCGTGAGCAACCACCATGTCCCCGGCCCCTCAGGCACACAAGCAAACATAGCCAGGTCCCATTGGAAGTTACTCTGGTGATGGACATTCTTCAGCACAGATGTTTGCTTGCTTCCACACCTAAGACCTGGGAGGTCCAAGCTTGCGCCTTCCTTTTGTATCTGAGAGATGCCATCAAATGCAAAATTGTCCCAGGATGGAAGTTGTTTGAAATTTGTGACATGCTAATCAATTCAAGTCATGGTGACTGTGTAGTCCATGGCTTCTGGCTTAAGGTCACAGTTGGATGTTTCTCAACATTGCTCCGTTGGCATAGCCAGTCAGACTGCAGTGTGGGACTTTCACCTGTCCATCAGTCCTCGATTCGCTTGGTATGCTGGATGCTAAGGGACAATCCTGGATAGAGTTGTCTGCACTCATGTCTCCTGGAGAAAGTTAAAGGATTCAGGAGAAAAGATTCAAAGAGCTGCAGTCTGCTGAAGCCTAAGACGCTGAGGTAAATTTCAGCACAGCCGGAGGTGCCACATTTGTAAATAAATGAAATTGCACAGGAAGTTGGACCTGAATCTCCACAACAAATGTCTCTCTGCAGGCTGGGAACTGGCCCACACCGTATCACAGTCTGATCTTGATATAAAAACACCAGAGACAACCTGGACCTCTGAGCAAAGGTAACTCGGAGCTTTGCCCACACTTACTTCAAGAAGAGAACACGCTACCGTCACGTCAGGGATCAACAGCTACAAAACAGACTCCCCATTCTTAAGGACTTAGAACAGAGCCACAAACTGCATTCCCCAGACCCTGGTCTGCTAGTTTCACCTGGGCACATCTATATGGTAACTCTGGACTGCCAGATAGGCCAGTGATGGGGTTTCACAGACAAATGAGGTTCTACTGGTTACCATAGACCCTCTCATTCCCCAGAAGACAGAAACAGAGTTGACGCTGTGAGGGGAATCATCCAAGAAGCTGGATGGAAGCCCTCAGGGTCAGGTGAATGAACAGGAGAAGGCCTAGAAGTAAGAATGTGCATGCCTCCTGCATGTCTATTAAGTTAGACTTTTCTATGAAAATGACAGAATCACACTGGCAAGGAAATACAGTGTCCCAAACAGAGAGATCTCATGTACTTTTTACTCAGTTTCCCCTAAGGAACATTTTATAAAACAGTGGTGGTCCATGGTCCATAACAGACAAGATGTCAACACTGATAAAACCCAGAGACAGAGCCTCTCCATCACTCAGCAGCCTCCCCCCCCCACCAATGTTTTATTATAACCTACCTTCCTTCTTCCTGTCCCTCCACCCTTCTGGACCCCTTGTAACCAGCAAATTATAGTGTCTCTAAAATAGTCAGCTTGAGGTTGATAATAAATCAGATCATAATATCCTAGTTTTATTTTTGTGGCTGTGACAAAAAAAATACCCTGGCCAAAAGCAAAAAGAAGAGGAATAAATTGTTTTTTTATATTTCAGGCTACAGACTGTCATTGTGGGGAAGTACAGGCGAAAGCTTCCAGTAGCACACATCATATCTGAGTCAAAAGCAGAGAGAAACAAATGCATACTTACTTACTTACTAATTCTTACTTAATTGATTGCCTTGCTTAGCTGACTTTGTCCACTCATACAATGCAGAGCACCCTGCCTAGGGAATGGAGCTGCCCATAGTGGGCTGGTTCTTCTCGTGTCAATTAACTTAAGACTCTCCTGTAGACATAGTCACAGGTCAACCTGATCTAATTAATTCCTCATGATCCTAGGCTGTGTCAAGTTGACCATTAAAATTAACCACTGTGTGTAGTGTATGCATTCTTCTGGAACTGTCTATTCTTTTCTTCACACAGCACATACTCTGAGAATTTACAAAAGCTGTGTATAATATCAGCTCACTCCTCCTTACCACTGAGCAATGGCCCAGCATGCTGAGATCATGGTTCCTTTACCAGTTGCCTATGAGAAGACATCTCGGCTTTCTTAAATATGTTGACACACATTTGTGAATTTCAATCTTAATTTTCCCAAGGCAAGTGCTCAGGAGAGCAGTTTTTGCATTGTGTGGGAAGGAAGTGTTTGGTTCTGTACGAACACTGGGCTTCTCTACATTAGCTGCTCTGTCTCTACCCAGCATCATCTCCAGTGCTTTGAGCTGTCAAAAATCTTGACTACTCCTGTAGGTGTGATATGGTGCCTGATAGATAATAGATTGAAGACAGATAGTTACATAAATAGATAGATGATAAATGAATAATACATAGATAGAAAGATAGATGATATAGGTAGATAGGTAGGTAGGTAGGTAGATAGATAGATTATAGATAGATAATGAAAGAAAGGCTGATGATAGATAACAAAGAGATGATATGTGATAAAAATTGATAGATTGATTAACAGATTTTTAAATTTTTTCCATTGATTGGCACTGGGAAGGGTCTAAAGTCAGAACCTCTCCACCAGTCAGTGGAAGTCTCAGGGTCATGCAGCAAGGGGCTGTTCCAGAGCTGACCCACATTGGCCCCTGATAGAGCCTGTACCCCCAAGGCTTTTGAAAAAAAAGCAAATGAAGTGGGGTGGTTGGAAGTGCTAATACAAGAGTGTTTCTGGAGACGCCCGTAATTATGGCATCAGGGAAATGACCATGAAATACTGTTTTCTCTTATTGTAGTTAGCATTGGTGGTGATAGTCCCCAGTCCTGTGTTTTTGTGGTATGTTGCCTATCACAAGCCCCCAGAAGCTCATGATCAGCTTACACATCTGTGCAGCTCACAGAGGATGGGAGGAGACACTGTGCTTCTCAGCAAGAACTTGGCAGGAACCTGAGGCCCGGTTGGGAGGTGTGAGGCCAGTTCTTTCTTGGTTTGAGGCTTCCATTTGCCTAGGTGTTAGCATGGAGATGAGGGAGGCTGGAGTCTTTACTCACCCCTGCCATACGGTCACATCGTCTTACAATTTAGGCAGCTATTTCCCTTCTGATTGCTCCTCTATGCTCTTCCCTGTATGTGTTTGGACATATGGTGGCAGCAGGGAGGGTCTAGCAGCCATTCTGCTACTATGGGAGTGTCTGACATGTTTCCAACCCCAGATTTGGTTATCCCAGATGATGATAGTCATATTTTACATTAGTGGAAAGAAGAGTTAACACAGTGTGCTGGGGAGTGGCCTCAGAGCCCACTTGCTCGGACAGGTAGTTCTGGACACACTGAGGTTCATCGGAAGCCTATCAGTATGGGTCATTATGAATCCCCAAAGCCACTCAATTAGGGGTCCGATCCTACCCTTACATGCACCCCATTCTATCCCCACATAGAATAGCTTATGGGAAGTCTTTCTGGAAGCCAAGGAAGTTTCAGACCTGTTGTAGTAGCCTCTGGCTCTTTGCGGATACCCTGGGCTTCTGCACATGGTCAAGCTTTGGGGCAGCCTTATAATCAGCCTGAGATTTTATTTTTGAAAATGTTCAGTGATGCTCTATGTGAGGGATATATGTGGTTCACATCTGATTTCTGAAATCAAGGTCTCCTGAGGTAACGAGAGCCATACATAACTAAGGTGAAGAAGCAACTTGGGAAGCAACATCATTGTAGATATCTTTCCCACATGAGTCTTCCTGATAGAAACTCTGGGCAGTACGTTATATGAACATACCCTTAGTGTGGCCATCCCCCAGCTCACCCACTGTGGTGGTTTGAAAGAAAATGGCCCACATAGGGAATAGCACTATTAGGAGGTGTGGCCTTGTTGAAGTAGGTGTGGTTTTGTTGGAGGAAGTGTACCACTGTGGAGGCGGGCTTTGAGGTCTCATATGTGCTCAAGCCATGTCCAGTGAGACAGGCCACTTCCTGCTGCCTGGAGTCAAGAGCTCCTTTTCAGTCCCATGTTTACCTGCATGCTGTCTTACTTCCCACCATGACAATAATGGCATAAACCTCTGAAACTTTAAGCCAGGCCTAATTAAATGTTTTCCTCTGTAAGAGTTGCCATGGTCATGGTGTCTTTTCATGGCACTAGAAACTTTAACTAAGATGGAAGTTGATACCAGGGACTGGGGTACTGCTGTGAAAGGCCTGACCGTGCTTTTGTTTAAAGGAATATGGACCTTGGACTATGGATTAGAAAAGCAGTTGAACACTTTGGCCATGTGGTTCTGGCTTTAGAGTCAAGGATAGAAGGAAAGCATTATAGAATTTTCTTCTTTGACCAAGGAAAGCTGCTGAGGCCAGGCATGTGTTTGACTGGAGGCCTATAGAAGTCATTGCATGTAGCTGTTAAGTTGAAGCCTGAATTGCCTTTGGAGACCCCAAGATGTTGGAGAGTTCAGAGCCATGGGATACTTGATAAGGAGAGCAGCTAACAGGGAACGGAACCAGTCCAAGAGAAAGAAGTATGTTTCAGTCAAGAAAGCAGAAAGGAGTTGGAGATCTGAAGAGCATTTTGATATCAGACTTGGGGATGAAGAGTTTGGAGTTTGCCCAGCTGTTTTTCAGTCTTGCTTTGGTCAAGTATATCTTCACTATGTTCCCTTCCCTATGTTTTGGAATACTAATATATACCCTGTGCCATTATATGTTGGACGTATGTGATGTGATTTGCTTTCTGGTTTTGCTTTTTTATGCTGTGGGACAATGGTCTTGTACCCTGTAAAGATTTGTCATTTGTACTGGTTTAATAAAGTTCTGATTGGCCAGTAGCCATGCAGGAAGTATAGGAGGGGTGACCATAACAGGAGAATTATGGGAAGAGAAAAGACTCAGTCTGCATTCATCACCCAGACCAAGAGGAAACAAAATGAGA
Source organism: Bramus lutescens (assembly GCA_001685075.1). NCBI lineage: Eukaryota > Metazoa > Chordata > Mammalia > Rodentia > Cricetidae > Bramus > Bramus lutescens. The sequence goes on along the minus strand of LOEQ01000336.1, from coordinate 163,863 downwards.
ATGCCTCACTGATAAAAAAAATACTGAGCTATGTGGCTAAAACAGACAAGAATTATGGGTTAATTTAAGACATAAGAGTTAATAAAAAGCCTGAGCTAATAGGCCAACCAGTTTATAATTAATGTNCAAAATGAGAATGCCTCACTGATAAAAAAAATACTGAGCTATGTGGCTAAAACAGACAAGAATTATGGGTTAATTTAAGACATAAGAGTTAATAAAAAGCCTGAGCTAATAGGCCAACCAGTTTATAATTAATGTAGACCTCTGTGTTTCTTTGGGACTGAATGGCTGCAGGACTGGGCAGGACAGAAACCTCTCTCAACAAATGGCACCAAAATGGTCAATTACATCCACATAAAATATGAGAGAGCTTGGGAAGTAATTCTAGACACAAAAGAATAAAGTTATGCACAGCTTCTTCATAGCAACATTTTCTTGAGTGGGCTCTTTTTGCTAGAGACAAGCATGTCTCATCTAAGAGAAGCTTCCCGACTCAGCTTTAGCTGCAAAAACCTTGCAGCTCTTTTAAGAGGACCCACCAACAAGTACTTAAATGGTGTTTATAAATAGCTGACAGCATGTTTTTTGGTAGTCACAAGGACCTTGAAACTCCATAGAGTTGTGACAATAAACATGGCTTAAACATGGCTCCTGCCAGTAACTCCACCATGAAGTTAAACTCTCAGAAAGCTAAGGAATGGGGTGGAGCCAGCCATCAAAGTCACAGCTTTAATCCTAGCCATATCATTTAACAAATTAAAGACTCATGTGATCAGAGGAAGAGATACATAGTAAGATAAATTCAGATGAAATGAAATCTCTAAATGGTTTACCTTGTGTTTAAAATATATGTAGGCTTGGGAGATAAAAGAGAAAGGATGAAGTCCTTAAAAAAAAGAGTAGTTGGGTATGATGGCATGCATCTTTTATCCCAGTACTTGGGAAGCAGAGGCAAGCAGATCTCTGTGATTTCAAGGACAGCCTAGCCTACAGAGTGAGTTCTAGGATAGCCAAAGATACACAGAGAAACCCTGTCTCAAAAAACCAAAAATTAAAAATAAAAATAAAAGAATTAGAGTTTAAAATAAAGTCATGTAAAGATGGAAAATACACAGAGAATCTGGATACTGTATGTTATTGTGTTGTCTTTGAATTGTTTGATGACTGAGGATCAACAATTGCCAAAAGACATTTGATTATAAATGCTGCTAGATTAATCCAACCTATATAGTTTGAAAATGCCTTGACTTCAATTTAAGTCAACAGATGTTACTTTGGAGAAGAGGTTTTGCTTTTGTTTCCAAAGGAAACAAGAGGCTGTGGATTCATTCTGGTTTGACCAAGAAAGACTCCCTGGAAAATCTCCAATAGAAACGGATGGCCCAGATAATCCAACACTTCAGAGGACCTCTGCTGGAGTTTCCTCAGAGTTCTACATGCAGAACAGTCTCAAGACTGTAGGTTGAGATGATCAAGTCTCATAGAATATTCCAGTCATAATTCTAAAATTTTCTTTAGGTCACAATAAGATTATCAGGACCCACAATCAGCAGGAAGTAGCCTAGAAAACTATGTCCACATTCCCAAAAAATGGATTATGGATGTATTAGTTACAAGTTGTTATGGATAAAGGTCAGGACAAAATCTTAACAAAGGAGATTAAATTTATAGTTCTTGTTTTAGAAAAAAAAAAAGGAGGGAAGAGCTATGGGACAATGGTCTTGTACCCTGTAAATATTTGTCATTTGTACTGGTTTAATAAAGGGCTAATTGGCCATGCAGAAAGTATAGGAGGGGTGACTAGAACAGGAGAATTCTGGAAAGAGGAAAGACTCAGTCTGCAGTCATCACCCATATCAAGAGGAAGCAAGATGAGAATGCCTCACTGATTAAAGATAACAAACAAGAATTATGGGTTAATTTAAGATATAAGAGTTAATAAGAAGCCTGAGCTAAGAGGCCAACCAGTTTATAATTAATGTGGACCTCTGTGTGTTTCTTTGGGACTGAATGGCTGTGGGACCAGGCGGGACAGAAACCTCTGTCACCATTAAGAGACTGCGTGAATATCAGAAGAGAATTTGAATTTTAGACTTTTAAATAAGTTTGAGATTGATATAGACTATGGTGACTTTTGAGGTTGGACTGAATGCATCTTTGCATTGTGATATGGCTATAAGCCTTTGAGGGCCAAGGAATAGAATGTGGTGGTTTGAAAGAAAATGGCCCCCAAAGGGAATGACGCTATTAGGAGTTGTGGCCTTGTTGGAGTGGGTATGGTCTTGTTGGAGGAAGTGTATCATTGTGGAGGGGAGCTTTGAGGTCTCATATATGCTCTAGACATGCCTGGTGAGACAGACTACTTCCTGTCACCTGCAAGTCAAGATGTAGGACACTTGGCTACTTCTCCGGCACCATGTCTGCCTGCACACTGCTATACTCATAGCTGCCATGCTCCCTGCCATGATGATAATGGACTAAACCTCTTTAAATGCAAGCTATCCCAATTACATGATTTTCCTTTATAAGAGTTGCTGTGATCATGGTGTCTCTTTATAGCAGTAGAAACCTTAGCTAAGACACCTGTCATCCTCAGAATCATCTAACCCAGGACCCCTTCCTGTTCTGAGTTCTGGGGGTATTTCACCTTCAGGCTAAATTAAATGGTGGACTCCAAGAAAAGATATGTTTACAATGTAAACCCTGAGCCTTTGAGTGTGATCTGTAAGGTGCTGCTAACATGAACAACATCATCCGCACAAGAATTTCCAGCATGGGAGGATGGAAGCAAGTATGGCCAGATATTTGCTATCCTAGAGTCACCATAGTCTGGAGATAGCCTGGGATGGATTTTCCTTCAGAGTCTCTAAGAGGGACCAACCCTAGACTTCAGATCTCCACCCTGCCCCCACTATCTCCATAGTACTAAGGAAACACAATTATTGCTTTAAATTAGTTTGTTTAAATGAATATGCATGACAGCCCTGGGCAAGTGACATACCCTTAAGCCCAGAGCCTGAGAATCCATATCCTATGACTGTTTCTTACTGGGTTCTTTATAACTGCCTGGCCTGTAAGACTGCAGTGCTCTGGTGGACAGTCTGCCTGGCTCAGAGTAGATGCTCAAGCCTGTGGTCTCTGTGTGCAACTGAGAACAGTGCTCCTGTGTCTGACATTTCCAAGGTCCTTTCTCTTCTCTGGCTGCTGGGGACCAATTCTGCATATCAGCTTTGCCCCTTTCTTGCCTGTGCAATTTCTCACTCTTTGTTGACAGATGTCCTGACTTTGCTTCTTGTTTAATCCCTTAGCAGGGAGGTCTTAATGTCCCCGATTCCCTCATCAGGAGATGACGCTGGCAGAGTGACCATCCTCACACTTAATGAGGATGCTGATGAAGAGGAAATAAAATTCCTTCTCAAGGTCACAGGCTAAAAGTTGCTGAGCAATGCTCACAACACCCCAGAGCATCTGCGCTAAAGCCTAGGAAGTCACTAAGGCTAGACCCAAGTGGATGTCACACATCAGGCCATGTTGGACTCTGGAAGTCAGCCTGTCCGTGTTGATATGGAACACCTGCATCCAGGCACATGGCACCAAACCACTGCCAGGAGCAAGTGGGAAATTTCTGAACTCCTAGCCCCCGAGTCAGATCCTGGTGAACTCTCTGCCAATCTTGGGAGTTCTTTACTTGAATTAGTGCCTAGTACCCATTTTTGAAAAATTGCCACTGTTGTTTGTGTGGAAACTGTAAATTATTGGTGCGTCGCCATAGGAGACCTTGGTACTGTTCAGGAGGAAGACGAAACAGCACAAATTTTTAGAAAATGTGATATTTAAAAGGCAGTTGGTCTTCAGTCAGAAAATTTGACATTTTAAAGCCACCTTCAATTTTTCTAAAAGAAAAATTTTAAAGGCCTATTTCTGCCTAGAGAAAAAAATGTATAAAACAAGGAATTTTGCCTGAGAAAAGTTGCATTTTCATTTTCTGCTTTTGTGAAGTTGAAATCCAGGAGAGAAGGTGAGGCTCTGCCAGGGTAGATGGAGCTAGAAGGCAAGGAGGGAGAGGAAGTGAGGGAGTGAGGGGGGAGGAGAGGAGGGTGAGGAGGGCCCAGGGCTTCTCTGAACCACAGAGCCTGGCTGACCACACACTGAACCTGTAGACACTACCTGAAATAAAAGAGTGAAAAATCTCTGTAAGTTAGAGTCCCTCAGGTGGAGATCTCTGTAAAATGCTCTAACTAGAAGCTACTTCTGGAACCATGGCGCTGAGCTCATGGTTTGTGCTGCTGTTTTCTTTGGCTTTGGTTGTTTCTACTGTTGGACCCCCTCCCCAGGTCCTGGGTGTGAGGGCCTGGGTGGGAGGGCCTGGATGGGAGGAGCCACCCCAGGTTCAAAGTGCTTGAGAGGTCAAGGAGGGAGCTTTCTCTCCCAGTGGGGACAGCTGTGTCTTTGGATGGTCTGCGTGGATTTGGCAGACTTCCTTGAGAAGACAGGTGTCCCAGATGTCACCCTCCCAGCAAGTCCAGAGACAGTGAGGAGTGAGGGTAGTAAGCACATGCCTGGCCCACAGCTTCCGTTGGACTTGGGGCCTTGAGATCTCCAAAGTCTTTCTCTCTTTCTGGGTACGTGGAAGACTGATCTCACTTCCTGTAGGGTGAGACACTTGTCATTATACACAGCGCCCTGATGCACAAAAGTCAGTGAGTGATATTGTCACACTCAGAGGAGATGAAATCAAGCTGACTGTCCACACCAGAACACAGATGTTTTCAGCTTCCAAAGAAAGATAGACACTTCTCCAGGCTTCTGCTCCTGGATGACTAATAACAGATACCTGTTTAATATTAGTCACATGACAGGGGGAAATGTAGATATCACCCTGTAGAATGGTTTATTTTTTATGTTCTTATTTATTTATTTATTTTGATTTTTATTGAGTTCTACATTTTTCTCTGTTTCCCTCCCTGCTTCTCCCCTCCCTTTCAACCCTCTCCCAAGGTCCCCATGCTCCCAATTTACTC
>LOEQ01000336.1:115036-158354 GCA_001685075.1 Bramus lutescens | reverse complement strand
TTTTTTTTTATTGGATTATTTGTTCTTTTGATGACCTATTTCTTGAGCTCTTTGTATGCTTTGGAGATCAGACCTCTGTCTGATGTGGGGTTAGTGAAGATCTTGTCCCATTCTGTATGCTGTTGTATTGTCTTGTTGACCATGTCCTTTGTTTTACAGAAGCTTTTCAGTTTCAGGAGGTCCCATTTATTAATTGTTTCTCTCAGTGTCTATGCTGCTGGGGTTATATTTAGGACGTTGTCTCCTGTGTCAACACGTTCAAGCATACTTCCCACTTTCTCTTCTATAAGGTTCAGTGTGGCAAAGTGAATGGTTTTAAGAGAAACTTCTAGATAGGTTTAGGAAAGACACATAGAGAAGGAGAGGAAGATTTACATGGGCCTCATGGAAACATGGAACACACATTGAAGGCATCCCCACTTTCTCTTTAACATCTCAGTCAAGGATGTTGGCCAAAGCATGCATGAAACATTGGTGCTCATTAGTCTGGAGAAGGATCCCAGGCAATCCACGGTGGTCTGAAATGGAAAGGCATTAGGCGAACATTGCAGAACGTCCCACTCTGAAGATAGAAAGGGACAGGAGCTCCACTGTAAAAACATGGCGCCCAGTACAGTGGCTTGTGTCCTATGGAAATTGTTCTTGGCTCCTGAAAAATGTAACATTCCCACTATGAGTGGAAGAGGTAGCATTTCTTCCCAGGAGGTGGGGAGGGTGAAGTGAGCCAAGCCTGGGGAAAACCTCAGAATATGGCCTGCGACGTAGAAAGTTTCAGACAGCGTAACTGTTTAATGCAGCTTGCCACACTGGGACTTCATGTGGCCCAGGTGTGACTGGATAGTACAAAGGTCAGGCAGAGGGGGACACATTTTATGTGTGTTGAGCAAAGGGCAGACAGATATCATTAGGTTCACCAGAACTGGTTATGGAAGTGACTAGGCATCCCTGAGAGATAACAATGGTTGACTCCACCTAATCAGCTCAGCCCCCAGCCTATCTATGACCCCCAGAGGCTCATTAAATGATAGATGCCAACAGAAGGGCACTTAAGGGGAGTCACTTGATGGTGAAAGGACTTCAAGAATATTCATCAGGCACATGTGGCTTGAAGGAACCTGGACAGAAATGTCTGGGGGTGACTAGAGAACAAAGGACAAAGAGTAGAAGATGCTCTTAACCACTGAGCCATCTCTAAAGCCCTAGGTGGTTTGATCTTAAAGGAGGTAGTGCCATAGGTAGAACTCCACATGGACCTGTGGAGGAACAGTTAAGAACAGCAAGACACTTCCACTCCCACGGCTCTTAGTCCCCAGCAATGTGGGTTCAGTCAGAAACGGACTCTGCATGCCTTGTCTGGGATGTCCATTTTCTGGCGTGAGCCCTCATCTGTTCCCATCTCACTTCCCAGCTCCCGTCTGGATCTGGTCCCACTGTTGCTCACTTAGACCCTGTATTCTTGTCTACCTGAGCTCCTAGCACAGCCTCCCTAGGTAGCTTTGAGAAAGGTCTTTCTAGATCTTGCTTCTGAGTAAGCCACTTCCCTGGTCAGTAGCTATTCCTGGACCTTTAATTACTCACATGAGAAAGTCCTGTATCCTCTACCTGGCTGTTAAACCTTGGTGTTTCCCCCACCTTTTTCCGTCTCAGCCCCTGGAACTCCTTTTCCTTGCCCCTCTCTCTGGTGCCCCTCTCTCTGGTGCCCGGCATCCACTGGGTGAGTCCCCTCCACTCTGCATGCTCTTCTGCCATCTCACCCTGTTTGATCTGGTCCCATCCCTCAAGGCTCCACATACACACGGGCTCCTCCCCAAAACATTTTCCTCCCAGGATGCACTTGTGAACCAAACTGATCTGGATTTGCAAAGTCCACAGCATTTGCTTTTCTCTGCCTGATGTCAGCCAGCCCCACGTGCACCACAATCCTCCAAGGTACTCAGCTGTCTCCCTATCGCCTAGCCTCCCACCCAGCGAGGACCTGGTGGCTAGTCTTTAGATCATGTCAAGGCTTCCCTTTCCCATGCCATAAATGACAGGCACCTTGACCTTTGGCACAAACCCCTCTGCTTCTCCTGTAGCCTCTGGAATGAGAGAGTGACAGAAGCAGATTGTTAATGTCCCTTGTCCCCACCCACGTTCTCACGTGTGCTAGCAGTGAGCATTCAACCCAACGTTCCCACTACTCTAACAACTCCTGATTCATAGTTAAGGAAATTGATCAGACACCCAGATTTCTACTTTCTCCACCAAATAGCCCTCAAAGATGGGTGACACAAGAAGCCAAACCAGACAGACCTGGCCTGCAGTCAAGGGCTCTGTTGTCTGCCACTCGTGGCTGGCTCTTCTACTGAAATCATGTCCTTTGCTCTGACCGGCTCTCACCTGGTGCTGACTCAAACCACCCCCAAGATGAGAACTTTTTATGTGGTCTATGTGCTCTGACCCAGACATGGCTGAGAGGAGTTCCTTAATTAGTATTTTTAAATGAGTAAATACATAAGTGGTTGAGACCCCAAGTAGAGGCAAGCAAGGGATGACCACTTAGACGTGAAGAATGAAAGGAAAGCTGAAGGGGAATGCACAAGATGAAGCAATCCCATACTAGCAAAGAGAAAGAGAGAGAGAGAGAGAGAGAGAGACAGAGACAGAGACAGAGAGAGAGAGACAGAGACAGAGAGACAGAGAGAGAGAACAAATCAGACAGTGGTGGCCCACACCTTTTGGTACCCACGCCCAACCTGGTCCAGCCTCTCAAAGGCCATTGGCTGAAGGAGGGTCCCCCATCAGAAAGCCCCAAGGATCTAAACAGTCAAGATTTTAATATGCATCCTAAATGGAAGCACTGACTCATCGCAGAAGAACCTACACAAAATCTGGGCAATAAGAAAGTGGGTAAAAATATTTTGCATCAAACAGAAAGTGGGGAGGAACCAGGAACAAACAAGAATTACTGGGAAATGATGAAGTACATGTTTAGGAAACTCACATTCAACATTCATTTCAGACAGGGAAATTCTCTTCTGCCATATTCATAGAGGAGGTAGCAAAGCCTCCCAGGGTGAAGTGTGAAGTGCACAGCCACGCTGAACTCCAGGAGGAAAAAGAATGTTGCCTGGTTACTCCTTGATCTCACAGCACAAAACTGCAAGAACATCCCCAGTGCTAGCCCTCATGGTGACCACAAACCCTTATAGTAATTATGCAGGGATGCACACACAATTGGCCCAAACACACACCTCCACAGACCATTCTCTAGCCTAGGAGTCTCTGGAGCTCTCTCTTGTCATTATGGACAGCTAAGGTTTTAACTATTCTGAAAAAAAAATCATGGGGACTTTTGGGGTACTGTTCAGTGCAATCTCTGCACCCCACCAGCTTCATCCACACTGCATCTCTGTCTTATTTCTGTGCGCTGGTTGTAGGTTTCTGCCTGTAATCCTTGACATAGGATGACAAGCAAGGTACATGGAGGGCTGTCCTTGTTTGCTGTTGCATTGTGTGTGTGTGTGTGTGTGTGTGTGTGTGTGTAAAGCCACCTTCTCTGTGGATGGTGTTTAGAGCCAGGAATAGCTTCCACAGTGCTGATGGGAACCATTCTCTAGTGCAGCCCTGAGCATCCGTGGCTTCCTGGCATGAGAATCCCACGGGAACGCAACCAGAGCCTGAGTTACACTTATTCCTTTTCTTACTAGGAAGGAATGTGAGGTCTGCTTGTGACGTCATAAGAAAGATTGTGCTGCCCTGGAAGGAGACCATCCAATGATGGGGCCAACCTGAGTCATGGCTCCCTTCAAACCCAATGTTGCCTAAAATAAGCCCTGAGGATGACTTCATGTTAGAAAGATGGGTCTGGGCTGCTCTACTGGGGCCTGTAGATGGACTGATGGATGCAGACATCCCAGTTAAACTGGGGAGCTGTTTCCAAGATTTGCTTTAGGAATTTGAATTCTGCATATCTAACTCAACACATGGGACACATGATAAAGAGCAGAGAAAAAAAGCTAACCATAGCTCTCTCTCCTCCTTCATGGTAGTGACACCAGTGAAGGTGAGGAAGAGCAGCACCCATCTTCATGGGTACCCTGATGTCAGGGTGCAGGTGATGAAGGGCAGCACCCACCTTCACGGGTACCCTGATGTCAGGGTGCTAGGCATGCCTGTTACCTAGGTCTGCTCTAGCAACCTAGCATCCAATACCACCATGTCATCTAATCTACTCCCCAGTTGTGGGGGTGCCTAATAACATCCCCATGTCATTGCTGAGGACATGAAGCCCGATGTGGTCATATGTTCTCTGCTCAGACCTTCTGCATCATGTCAGAATTAGAACTCCAAGCAGATCCTGGTAAAACAGCAGCACATTCTCTCTGAGACACTAACCAGGGTTGGGGAATGAACAATGGTCACCATGGTCACCCATCATCATGGTCCTGGGATCCTGCAAGTAAACAGAGTCCAGTCCAGCCTCTGCCCTCCATCAGGATTTCTCCAGTGAGAACAGTCCACCACAATAGCAAAACTGTGTGCCCTGCAACCAAAGACAGACAGATGAGTGCCTGACATGCCGGGAAAGGAAAGCCCTCTCTCCCAGGGTGTAGACACTCAGAGACTATGTAATGAAGTCCTTCTGGAGTCAGGCTGGCAGAACCTTGGAGAGGGCTGCCTACGGCACAGGAAGTGGGCAGCCTGGATGATGTGGATGGGCTAAGAGTGTGGGAAAGAGGGGATACTGAACCCATGTGGAGGCCTTGTTCAGGAGGCAGTTGCTGCCTTCTCCCACACCTACACAAAGGTGAGTGTACGAGGCCCACAGTTCAAGGTTCAGAAGCTCAGCCAAGGAACCAGAGAGTCCCTGCAGGCAGAGTCCCCTACCTGTGACCAACACTTTTGCAGTGTGTCAACAGGCAGCCGTGGGCCATCTCCAGTGAAGTCAGCAAGAGAAGTTGTACACAGATGGAAAGCTTGCAGTTACCTGAGAAGGGAGGGAGCTGGGGGGTGGTGTAGCTCTCTCTCTCTGGGTACAGGACTCTCAGGAACTAGGGTTTAGAGAGGTAGTGGGGAAAGCTGATGCACGCCCAAGGAAAGAGAGGCTGTGGAGTTCCATAGCAGGGGAATGAGGTGGTATACCAAGACCTATGCAGCTGGAGCGTAGCCTACCGCCCATGAAGCTGGCAGCCAAGAGCCCATGGCCACCAGCTTGTCCGAGAGAGGGTGACTGAAGTGGCAGAATGAAGATGACAATGGTGGCGGGTTCAGCCAGAGCAGATCAGGCCTTAGAGGAGGAGTGGGGTGACCCTCTCCCCTGCTGTGCCGGAATCTCCACTCTTCTCTTACATGTTTTGAGAAGTTAGGACTGGCAGTCTTGTCTCTGGAGAATGTCGAATGATAGCAGACCATTGTGGGTTTATTGAGAATTAAGGGAACAGTCTAGAAAGGAGTGATGGTGGGCCATGCTGGGTAGAGTCGGCAGGGTACCAGCTGTTGATGCCCTTTGTCCTGTTCCCAGCAACTGCGGGTGCTGGATTTGGGCTGTCATCTCCCAAGTTGTCAAGTGCTGCCAATCTCTCCAAGTTTCGGTTGACACTCTGAACTTCTGCAGTTCCCTTGGGGGCAGGGACTCTCATCTGTGTTCTCTGCTTCAGCTACTGCCATTGTTTTCATTTTCCCTCACTGCCCAATACACGCACAATACCAAAGTGATGAGAAACTCTGCTGATGAAGATGGGGGCATGGCACACAGGTCCTCTGTCACCTCATTCTTTCTTGAAATGTAACATCCTGTTCTGCCAAGACAAGGAACCATCTGTGTGTTCTGCTTTGGTTAACAAGCAGGGTGCAGGGTGCTTTGAGCCTGTTCTGAGCCAGGCTTGGGGACTATTTTGGTCTCACCATGCCTTCAGTCCTTGCTACAAGCATGAGACTCCTATTCCTCTCATTGCCAGAATTTCCTGGATGGGACCATAGAGAATAGACATCCTCATCCTGAAGCTGAGCCACCCATTCAACATAGTCAAGACAAGATGGCCTCAGTCAAGCCAAAACACGGCAAACACATATGTATGGTGCTAACTACGGGCTCATATTGTGTGACTCTGTCACATGCTTTAATTCCCCCAGACCCTATTTCTGTCACCTGGACCACACAACTCAGCAGTCAAACCTGGCTCTGTCTCCTTTGAGAAACTTGGGCTGAAATACCTTGTACCAAAGTAGACTCAACTGGTGCCATCATTATGTAGGTCTCACTTAGGTGGCCATATTGTTGAGATTTCATGGGTGCAGCTTCGTAGGTGTTTCTAGAAGACAATATCTTGCAGCAGGAAGACCGGTCTTCTGTTTTTTTGCAATCTTTCCATTCCTCTCTTCTGTAATTATGCAGGTGACTCTGCCCAGTTTCAGAGGGCTTGTATCATCAGGGTAGGACCTTGAGAGCATGGTCTGTGATGGTGTGGCCTAGACTAGGGATATTGATGGACAGGCCCAAGAATCTTAAACTCCTTGGAAAATATTTGAACCCTAGAGGAAACCCTTCTCTTTGTCTTCTGATGGTCCTCACCTGATGTTAATGACTCAGAGGGGACCCTCACCCACTGTGATGGATCTGATAGCCCTCATTTTCTCCAAACAGCAATGAGGCCTATGACGCTCTCCAGACACTCTTCTAGCTCCTTGCAACTGATTCTTGTGTCCTCTCTGCTTTGTTTGGCAGCATCTCTTGGCCTGTGGCCCAGGACTCATGTCAGGGTCTCCAGGTGGTCCATTCCATCCGGGAAAGGAGCAACTGTGTGGTGGCTGACTAACAGACCCTGTCAGAACCCAGAGCTCACATGCAGGAGTAACTAAATGGCACATAGGGTCTGGACAGGCAGCAAGGAAGGTCATTAGGGAAGAGAAAATGGGTATGAGAACATGCATCCTGGCTAAAGAAGGTCATTACACGCAGCCAGGAAGCTCCTTGAAGCTTGGAGACTGACAGACAATAGAAATGAGCAGTCCTTCCTGCTTGTTCTCTCTTTGAAGCAGGAGGGTGGGACCTGAGGGCCTAGCAGGTGGCATGGCAGGTGGATCTTTTCTTCAGGACTGTGGACCTCAGGTTCTCCATGGGGCTTGGCAGTTCCTGTATTCACAGCCTAGAGCTGGTCACCGCAGAGGCTGCCATGGTATGAATGAGACACAGTGGAAGAAGCCATATCAGAGCAGCCGAAGCCAGTGGTGTGCTGGGCCACAGATGCCAGATAGACACAACCCTCTCAGGGTACCTAGCCAGTGTAGTGAGCAGTATCTTGACCACAGGGGGCTCTTAGCTCATGGTATAAGGTGGCATCTCATGTGGGGCACTACCCATCTACCAAGATTTGAAAACTCAGGAACTTCAAACAAAGACTGACATCCACTGTCACATGGAAAATGGTGGGTCTGGAGGAATTTGAAACCACTGTCACACAGGCAGATCCCTTTGTTGAACTTACCAAGGGCAGCCGAGGAAGCTTGGCTTGGGTAGAATAAACAATGGCCCAGTCCTGAGAACCCGTACTGGTTGAGAAAAAGCTGCAAGGAGCCTGCTTGTTGGGATGGTATACAGCAGTCAAACACGGACTTCAGAAAAGCCCTGTCAGTCACAGCATCTGACCCCACCCCTTCCTGGAAGGCACTGCTCTTAGCCCCTTTGAGATGAACCATTTTTGATGAGACTCTGGGTTCTTGCTTTGCATTGTAGGATGCTGTGGTGCCCTAGGAGGGGCTCCAGAAAAGCTGTTCAGACTGAGAAGGAAGAGCCTAGGGAGGGAAAGGCAGCACCAGGTTTCTTTCTGTGTCAGAGACACAGACTGAGAATGACTTTGAGTTACTTTGATGGCCAAGGCATCACAGGGAGATGGAAGAGGGGTCTATGTCTGAGGCTCTGGCTTCTAGGGACACAGATGTCTCTGCCAGAGTCTCCTTGGCTCTCTGGGAACCTCAGCACTGTCTCCTTAAATTCAGTGTCACAGTGACTTTAAAAAGTTGCAGGCTCACCAAGATTATGGGATTTCTGAATAGAAGGTGTTCGCAAAATGAGGGCACCCTGCCCCTGCCACCAAACAGAAGAGAGAGGAGCCAAGAGGTTAATTAATTTTCTCTGCGGTCTCAGTGAGAGGTAAGAGCATACTAGTAAGAAAATTCTTCCCTCGCCACCCCACAAAGGACACACTCTGTCTACCTTGTACACCTAACACCTATGTGTGCCCACCACCTACCCCATCCATCTCCACCTGAAGGGACTGGAAAAACCCTGCAGTTGATAAAGGGATTCTACTGGGTCTTTGGGTGTCCTCATGTGAGGCTGGCAATCCTTCAGAAATGGCTCTGCTCTAAATCCATTAGAAGCTGTGAGAGTTCTCTCATAGAAGGTGGCATGGTCTCCTTGCGCTTTGGAAAAAAAGTCCCTATATGGTAGACAGGATGTTGGGGAGGGAACCCAGTGGGATGTGGTTTCAGGGCCCCTGTATTTCATCAGCATTCTGGGCTCTGAAGCTTAAGTTACTGGAGCAGGCATCTGAGCAGCCCCGCTGAGTCTCAGAATACTTCTGTCTCCATCGAGGCAGACAGGTTTAGTGTCTTTGGAAAGGGGAAATCATCAGAGCACATAATGAATAGCCAGAGGCATGGGAAGGACAAGGCAGGAAGGATGAAAGTGTGGTCTACCTTCATCATGTGGTGCCCAGATACCCAGGAAGAATGGTGTCTACATGTTTACTACCAGAATCAGCATGAGAGAATAGGACCACAGCCACAGCACTTCTAGAATCTGCAGCCACCCATCCTCTTGGCTTGGTCAACCCTGTTCAGTAGGCAGCTTAGTCTGGTATGACCTGAAGGCCAGCACAGGTGTGCCTGGGGACAACCCCAGTTGGGTATTAAAACCAACTTTCTTTCCACTTCTTATGACCAAGGCCAGGGCTTGCTCTCCCTCCATCACAAGGCACTCTAGGAGCGCCCACGTCTCTAGGATGAAGTACTCCCAGTGGACACCTCTATGTGATGGGCAGAAGCCCTAGATTGCAACTCAGGCCTGGCAAATAGTGGGTCTTCACCAAGCATCCAGTCAGCTATCCACGGAGACCTCTGGATTCAGCAGGAACGAGGCTGCACGCCTGTGTAGTCCACCATGAGGTCTCACCTCCTCTCCTCTCTAAGGGCGTGAGCACTGATTCCTGCTGTAGAAGCATCTCTCACTGCTCTCCAGTCAGGGATGCAGTCTCAGCCTCCCCAAGTCTCTGCCCATCCACACCTTGTCCACTGGTCCAAGTCCTCAAAGTCCTCAGCATCACGGAAGGGAGAACTCCAGGGTTAAGGCTGCTTTCTTCTCCTCAGCATCCTCAGGCTTTGTTGGCTCACCCGTGCTTGCTTTTAAATATCAGTACTTAAACTGAAAAATCCTCCTCATTGCGATTAAACATTCCCTCCACCAGGTTACTCATAATCTACCTATCGTGGCCATAAACAAGCACTATCAAACCCATGCCAACATGTGCCAGGCATTTATTTCTTTAGAACTTATGCCAGGAGAGAAGGGGGTACACAGAGTGGGGCTGACATCTCTGGCTGGCATATCTTTGGGTTGACACACTATCTACCCCTATCATTCACGTTAGAAAGGACCTTAAAAATCCCAATTCATCATAGAATCTACTAGAAATGACTTAGCTATTCACAGGCATCTGGTTACTGGCCCGTGTACCTGAGCAGAACACCTGCTGGAGAGATTGCCCAGCTCCTCAGAGGGCTGAGAGTTTATGGATGAACATAATCAAGGCCCAAGTCAGTGGTAGTTTTCACACAGGACTCTCCCCAGGAGTCAAGTGTGAGAATATCCGTGGGCTCTCGGACAGATCCCTCACCTCCCTCATTAGCTGCCAGCTCTCTCCATCCACTGTTGGAATGCAGCAGATGGGCTATAAAATATGAAGCAGCTTCCCAGCCTGCACAAACTCCAACCGCAAGGCAAATAAAGTCTGATTAATCACCTGGAACAGAAGCCGACACCTCCGGCTTATTGAAAGGGTGATCATTTCTGTGCATGGTAGAGAATCTTGCAGAACAGCAAAAAAAAAAATACTCCTTTCAATAGAGGGCAGTTCCATGCTGAGTAAGAGTGGAGGTCTGCCCTGACCTGCGCCTTGCTGGGGCAGCCTGCTTCACCCCTGTGTTATCACTAGGCTGTGAATCTTGACCTCCTCCAGGAAAGCATTTGGGGAGTTATGAAGAGGAGGAGAATGGGGAAAAGGAGGGTCATAGTAGAGCACAGGACTGTCTTAAAAACAGACCCAAAATATGCATGTGAGATGAGTGGTTGCCCAGGTCCCCAGGAGACCAGAGTGACAGGAGGGGCTTTTCTGCAGAGAGAGCTGGGTTTTCCATGCTCGGTGGAGAGTTTTTCACCACATGTGGTATTACCAGCGCTGTGGTAAGCAGAGACTGGACCTGTAGGTCTTCAATCAACAATAGGGCCTGCTGTGGCGTCAACAAGGACCAGTGTCCTTTGGCTACCAGGATGTGGTTGCTATGGTTCCTAGGTCTCAGTGTCAAGGAACTGATGGAACCCCTAATACTACCTCATATTTTTCTTTTCTGATATCTCTACAAATGTCAGGACTGAGTCAACCTCTCAGCACACACACAAGCCCTTACTTCTTCTGTCTAAATGAGTTTCATATTATAACTCACCACAAATGTGTGGCCTCAAGCAATGAGATACTTTCTCAGAGATTCAGAGACCAGAGGGCCATACTCCTCCTGCAGGCTCCAGGGAAGACCCCTTCCAGTCTTTTCCAATTTAGTGGGCTCCTAATATCCATGGCAGGTGGTACCCAGTTTCTCCTCATTTTACCTCTTCTCGTCCTCGCCTCCTCTACATTTCAAGTTCACCTAGTTCAGGGAAACCTCACCTCGAGATCTATAATTATGTCTGAAGGGACACCCAGGCAGAACCATGTCTTCTCTGTAGCTTTAACCAGCCACAGATCAAAAATGGCAACAGTCCTTCATGCATCACATAGCTATATGGACTTTGGTCACATCAGAACCTAACATGTGCAGGCTTCCTTGTCACTGTTCTTCCAGGGGTCTCATGCTGGGTCTCTGGGAATCAGGAATTTGGCAGATGAATTGTCCTGGTACGTCACTCAGCTTGTAACCCGCTCTATGGATGGCCGAGATTGGTACCAACATTTGTGTTAGTTCTCTCGACACAGCGACAAAAGTCTCTGATAGAACAACTTGTGGGAGAGACGACTTATTGGGGGTCACAGTCTCCTTCAAGTCCATGATCTCTGGGCTCCATTACTCCTGGGCTGGTGCATGATGGGAATGAACATCATGGCGACAGTGTGTGAGGTGGGGTAGAACTGCCAGCATGAATGGAGACCTGGGAAGCAACTCCAGGCATCACAGCTAAACTCTGTCCTGAGATTTTGCTTTAAATGGCCATAGGGTTGTGACACATGCGGAAGTGGGATTTTAGTCAGAGTCATGTAGAACATAGCCCTTGCTGAATATAAAAAAAGAAAGTACGCTAACTTGATGTTGCAATAGTAGGGGCAGAAACAGCAGGTGTGTGTGCACGTGGGGTGACTGTGGCATGTGTGTGTTTGGTAAGTGCATGCAGTGTATGTATGTGTATGTGTGGTGCGTGCATGTAAGGGGATAAAGTACATACATGTGGTGTGTATATGTAGTGTTCATGCAATGTATGCTTGTATATAGTATGTATATGTGGTGTAAATGCATATATATGTGTGTATCATGTGTGTGTTGGAGGAGGGCACTGTGTATGTATGTTTGATATATATTTGTATAAATACAGTGAAGGAAACACACTGATGGATGTAATTGATATAAGAAATTGGCTCAGAACAGGCTGGAGACTAAGGCATTCCCCAGCTGCCCCTGCAGCCTGGAGGCCCAGTGAGCTACTGGGGTCATCAGTCCCTGTGTGAAGGTTGAAATCAAGGCCATCGGATGGTGTAGACCCCGGTCCAAGGCAAGACACCACACTCTAGCTGGAGCAGACAGGCAGGACAGAGGGAGCACAGATCCAGTCTTCCTCCACCCTTGGCTCTGGCTGGCACCCTGGCCATACTAGGTGATGCTATTTGCACTGGGAAGGGCTCTCCATTTCCAAGCCTGCCTGTCCAGCAACAATCAGCCTCAAACAGGATGGAATGCAACATTCATTTGGGCTTCCTGAGGCTTAGCTGAGTATGACATCAAATATATATATATATATAAAATGTGTGTTGTGTGTCTGTCTATGTTTGTATGTGTCTGTGATGTGTGTATGAGTATGTCTTTGTGTGGGGTTTGTATATGCATATGTTTATAGTGTGTGACTGTGTATGTAGTATTATGTCTATATGTGTCGCTCTATGTGTAATGCATGCATGTCTGTGTTTCTCTGTGTGTATTCATACATGTATACTAGTGTAAGTAAAGTAGAAAAAGGGTTTGTGATCTAGGTCAGGGAGCCTCCGACAGATGAGAGTGTCTTCTCGTTTACCACAGCCAAATGTCCAGAGAAAAGGTACTAAGAGCCTGCTGACCTCGTTCTCCTCCTTGTCTTCGAATCTTCTGTACACAGTGCCCTCCCACTGCCAGTGTCCCTGTCATGTTACCCCAGCCCAGGGCCAACCCTTCTTTGAACCCACTGCTGGGCAGATCTCTAGAGCTTTGGGTATTAGTCCGGAGTGGCCAGTGATGTTAAAATGACTCATGAAACCAAGCCTTGAGGAAACCCATGAAGGGCTGCATATCCTTGTTGACATATCCACATGCCAACATTCTAGAACATTTTTTCCCACCCTCCAAGAGTTCTACTCAGAGGACAACTGACCCATGCTCCATCCAGGCTGTGATCCAGAGTTCTCAGTTCAGGGATGGGAAGGCCATGACTCGAAAAAGGTGCTGTTGAGAAGCCATGATGCTGCCAGACATGGAATTCGGCTTGAGGTCTGTGCCTGCTGCCTCTTAGCTCCAGTTCTTGCCCACATCCATGGGTCAACTATGCCCTGTGGCTGAGACAGAGTCCCTTGTATAACCCTCAGCTGGGAGATGCCTCCGCAGGCTCAGAAAATCAAGCAGCTCCTCAGATTTTACTGCAGATGGAGGTCAGTGCATGCTGGCTGTCCCTGGCAGTCACTGTGTTGTCCTAATAAGGCTGACAGTGGCCTTGGGCATTCAGGGCCCATGAGGCAGGGGTAGGCAGATGTAGCCAGTACAGAGCTGAGCTCAGTCTGAGACACTGTAGAGTTGGCCTGTATAGGGTATTGCTGAGCCATCCATCTTGCTAATCAGGTCACCCTGGCAGCCTCAAGTTGTCAGGGATGTCTGGCTGTGTCCCCAGTCAGATTGGTTACCATATGCTATTCTGTTCTCCAAAGCATCTTGGCCAGAGGGTAATGGTGAGGGTTGGACATCAAGCTTAGAGAGGAGGCTGGGACCTAATTCTGAACTTCAAGAGTCCTCAAACCTAGCAAGGGAGTATTATCCGAACTGTGTGGCACCAGGACTCTTGTCTTGCTGGGCAACACAGGCAAAGTTTATTCTAGAGACTGTAGAACAGGGGAAGCCCTGGACCTCCTCAGAAGCATCGTGCAGGGCATACTAAGAGATGCCCTCAGAGAGTCTGGCAGGTGCATCGCCTCCACCTATAAACTGAGACCTGTGATTTGACATCCAACCACCAACATGGCTCAGGCTCCTAGTTGCCTCAGAGAAGAACAGGGTAAGCAATCTACACACATTTGCTCTGTGTAGCCAAAGGCTACATGCTACATCCAGGTGACCACATTTCCTTCTATGGTAGAACTGGGAGGAGTGGGGATTGGTCCCAGCAACTCTGAGATAGGACTTCCTTCTGTTGAGAAAGAAACAGGCTACAGAAGAAGTACTTGGCCTTGGACAGGGGTCAGGTGGAGGAGCAGGCGGCATGATTACCTTCTAGAGAAAGAATGACAACCTAGACCCTTACCTAAAGATCACTCAGCCAGAAATTAAAATTATTCCACCACTTGTGAGTGCTTGGATTCTCATCCACGGGACTAGTTGCCCCTTCCTTCCTTCCTTCCTTCCTTCCTTCCTTCCTTCCTTCCTTCCTTCCTTCCTTNTCCTTCTTTCTTTTTCCTTTATTGAGAAGCAGAGGGCATTTAAAGCTCTGCAGGCCATTCATTGCGATAGGCTTGAGGAAAGCAGAAACCTCGGTCTGCTCATGAGCGTAGCAACTCTGGTCTGCATTTTGGTCACCGTTCTATCCCACTATTCAACCTACTTTTATAGCAACGGCCTCATTTGTCTTCATGGCGTCATGATGAACAGGAAAGGACATGAGGTGGGTGGCTCCTTCTCTGGGAACATCAAACTGGCTTCTAGGGGGTCTCTGTAGGTATGGCAGCATGGACTTTTTCTTATGAAATGTTAAATCAAGCTTAGATCAGAGGTCTCCTGGAGTATTTTGTCCCACCCTGCCACGTCTTAGCCTATGAAAAGACAATTTTCTTTCTTTTTTTTTCATTTACTGTGGGGTGGAAGAGTGGTGAACAGGAGTCTCTATAGTGATGGGAATTGCTGTCAGGCCACTAAGGGTCACTCTTCTCTTGGAACAATCATATTGTCATCTTGATGTAGATATACAGGGGCACAGGGGAAGTGTGTCAGAACTTGGAGTCAGATGTGTAAGTGCAGTGTGTGTGTGTGTGTGCATGTGCATGTATGCACACTTTATAATACAAGTCTACCAATAAGAAGTCAGGCTGCCCAAGCTTCCCACGTCTGCTGTAACTAAACAGCATGGCCCATGTGGTTTCAAGTGTTGGAAATGCATCTTCTCAGTTCTGGAGGCTGAATCCAAGCTGACAGCAGGACTGTGCTTCCACAGGATTTGGAGAGCCTCCTGCCTCTTTCTGATTCTGGTGCCAGGAACTCTCACACCTCCATAAGCCCAGGTTCTGCATCCTTCTTCTAGTGACCCCTTTCTCTTTCTCCATCTATCCCTTCTTCTCCTGATGACACCACTCACTAGATTAAGGACTCATCCTGACCCATTTTAACCGCATCTGCAAAGGCCCCATATCAAAATAAGGCCACATTCACAGGCACTGTGCAGGGTTTGACCATTACTTCGTTGGTGATGCAGAAATGATGGAAGTGACAGAAACAGCTGATAATGACCTTGCACTGGCCTTGAC
The DNA here is from genome assembly GCA_001685075.1 of Bramus lutescens. Lineage (NCBI taxonomy): Eukaryota > Metazoa > Chordata > Mammalia > Rodentia > Cricetidae > Bramus > Bramus lutescens. Next base: position 143,139 of record LOEQ01000336.1, on the reverse strand, counting down.
ATGGCTTGCCAATGTCCGTATGCCTATCATTGTGTCAGATGGTCAGAGGACAAGACATTCCCCACAGTCACCCTGACTGGGAGACAGAACAAGTCCACTGAAAAGCCAGGGTCTCTGTTTTCTCTTCTTGAAACAAACTTCCTTAGCTTGGTTGCCCTACCCAAGTCAACAAGGTCAAAGAGCTGTGCAGAAAATAGTCTCCCCATCCTGTTCAGTCCAGGCCTGTCCCCTAGAGAGATGAGAGGAAGCCAGCCAGATGAGGTTCTGTCCCATCCTAAGGGTCACTTTTCTCTCAGTTTCTGCTTGTTCTTCCTTGATCCAAGGCTTAGATAGCTGAGATATGCGGGGCTTGAAACACTGGTGTTTGTCGGAGACACATCATGCAATGTAACTCCTAAGTGTCATGGTGGAACATTTGCATAACCTCGTGTCACAGGAAGCCAAAAGGCAGAGACACAGGTCATACCTATGGTTTCCCTGGGTCAGATGGCCAAGCAGATTTCCTCCCTGGAGCTGCCTGCCTCTCCAGGCTCTTGCCTTCTCTGCTTTGCCAGGCAGCTTCCCCATCATGGCCATATTAAAATGAGATTACAAAGTGGCCCTGGAGAGGTTGCAGCTTCCACAAGCCCTATTGACATTTTCAGTACATGTTGCGGCCAGGATCCAGGCTGTCGTCTTAAACATTGCGGCAATCTGAATGTCCCCCCAAAGTCCTATGTCCACATTTAACCTCCACTGTGTCAGAACTGAGAGTGGAGCCCCTGGGAGGTGACCAAACCATGAGGGCTCCATCCTCTCTAATGGGGTTAGCACATAATTACAGGGCAGGAGGGAACTAGTCCCTTGTTATAATTTCCTTCTTTTGCTGTGATCAAATACCCTGACTAAAAGCAATGTAGAGAAAGAAAGGGTTTATTTGGCTTCCAATTTCAGTAACGTGGACATCTCTTCAGGAGAAACAGAGATGAGGGTTGGAGACACCGGTCACATCCGCAGTCAAGGGCAGAGAGGAGGGAGTGGCCCGTGTTGCCTGCTGGCTTGCTGCTCCTGCCCAGTAAGCGTTCTTCACTCACACACAGTTCAGGTCTCGCCCATGAAGTAGTACCACCAACAGTGGAGTCCCCCCGCCCACACACACCCATGAGCAATCAAGGCAATATCACACAAATGTGCCAATCCAGTCTGGACAATTACTCAGTTTGGACTATCTTTTTAAGTTGTGGCAAGTTGACAATTAAAGCTCTCACTACCCTTCTGCCACCAAACACACGAGAATGAAACTTCAAGGTGACCTCCCCGACGAAGAGAGCTGTTCTCACCAGACCCAGTATCTGTACCTGGACCTTGGATTTTCCACCCTCCCAGACTCTGAGAAATAAATGCCTGATTACAAGTTATCCAGCCTCAGGCATTTTTATACAGCCACATGAAAGGGCAAAGGAGAACTGGAGGAAGAGTTAAGGGACAGATGATCTTGGCCCAAAGTCCCTATGTCTACCATGTAGGCTGAAGACTCATGCCCACTAACATGGACAAGGACAGAAGACTTGATGACCCAACAGTGAGGTACACACACCTTGGAGCTGTGTGCAGTCGTGAACATTCTGGGTCAGCCTGATGCTACTTAGAGCAAGTTTTTAAAGATAAGTTGTTCCATTCACTCATTCTTTGAACATCAAGGACTTCTGGATCCCAGAGAGGCCATCTTTGAATTAGACTGAAGCCAGGACATGGGAGAACCTTCATTCCAGGGGCAGAACATTAGGGCACCTTTGCTGCCTCTCTGTGCACTTCCACATGGCCCTTCCTCTTATCTAGAGATCTGCGTTGCACAAACATGTCATGACCTCATGCTTCCCTCTGTCTTCCAAGTGGTTTTATCCAGGATGCGCCAGAACAATTGTCAAGTCAGGCAGGAGGGTGGAACCTGAGACTGAGCACCCAGTGTAACCTGTCTACAGGTGTCTCTGTGACTGACTGTGTCCCTGCATGGCAGAAGAAGGGGACAGGCCAACCTCTGAGTCCTTCCCCATCATCAGCTCCCCTTCTCATCTACCTAGCCCCTGTTGATGGTTGGTAAACATCCCTTCTACTGTTGTCCCTAGTGTGCCTAGCGGCCTTCACGCCCCTGTCTGCCTCAACCCTGTCATTTCTCTGTAAACACAGGCAGCATTAACTATCTTTAATTACCGCTGTCGCCCTGCCAGGACTCCAATTGATAATGCACCTGCAGAATAAATCTCTTTGAGGCACTTCTTAAATCGTAGTGTGGGGATCTAGGAGGTAAGGGCTTTAGGGCTAATCACGTGGAACAAGCCCAAAGTCTGGAGCTGGTCTGGTCTTGCTACAGAGGTGGGAATCTGTTCTACCAAAGGAAGGAGGTGACATTCATGGGAAGAGGAATACCCGAGCATGTCGATACTTTAATGAACCCGGAGATGAGGAACAGCAGCATCAGTGATGGTGACCAGCGTGTCCCCTTTCTGAGGTGTAGGTGGCTTAAGCCTGCAGGATTTGCACACTGGCCCCACCTGCAAAGGGTCTGAGTTAAATACTCCCCACCATCTTTTTATTGGGATACTGAGACAGAATTTACAAAGTAGCCAGGTGAGCAGGTGCTGGCTCCTTCCCGCTGAGGGCATAAGCATCACTCTGAGCCCCATTACCAGTGTCTGGAAACACCTTGGTCCATCTCTTTCCCAGGGCGCTGGACCCTGCAGTATAGCCTTCATGCCTGACCACCACTCACCGTGAGAGACAGGGCTGCTGTGAAGAACCTCTCTCCCTTATTAAGGTCTTGAAAGCCTTTTCCTCTTCCAAGTTCACAGATGATGAAAAATGCATTTAATTCCACCATGGCTGTGCATTCATTTCTACTTTGCCTACACCAGCCTGTGGAAATTGATGTCTACCCTAGCCTCTGAGCATTTATCAATAAAAGCCCCGGTCTCTGTACCTTTGAACTCTGTGAGAATATTAACCATTGCCACGAGGACAGAGCTCTGGCCAGTCTGGATTCAGCAACGTAATCAAACTCCATCGATCCCATTACTGCCCAACTTTAATTAGCGCCCTATTCAAGTCTGTGAGGCCCCGTACAATATCGCTAGGGAACGGGGAGAGGGGGGTGTTCCGCGCTTGCTTTTTAATTTCCAGCAATGATCTGATGATTATGAGAGTGTCCATTCTACATATTTACACTGATTGCTTTTTCATTTACTCTACTTTCCATTATGGAGCACAAATGGAGAGGTGTCCTGGAAGCAGTTTAATTGAGTTCAAGTTGTGTCGCCGGACACTCGGTGATGCTAAAAGCACGCTCCACTTCAGCTAAGTTGCTATTTGGCCCTCCACCAAGTGGATCTCAATTTCTCAAAGAGAATGCATCAATAAATACATGTGGGGGAAAATACAAAATAAACCCTCTCCTTCACGTGGACCGTCCACACGGAAACGTGATGCTGAGCTAAAACATCTAGGCTTCCAACAGATGTCTCGTAGCATCAGTTTCAAAACATCTGAGAAAAGAATGCTCCATGGCAAAGAGAATCTTAACAAGCATCTGCCATAGACCAGGTATTCTGTTCTGAGAGGCTGGTGACCCATTATCCCAGGATAGCCTTAGTACCTGTGCATATAAGGAAGGAACAACTGAAGTTCTAGAAAGTAACAGGGTTTCTCCATGTGGAGGTAGCCATGGACTCAAAGTCTAGGTGTATGGTCACCATTTCTGGTCACCCCAGCCCCGAGGTCCTGAGAAGTCAGATGACTTACCTTTCAAACTTCCTGCAGGGTCACATCTTCAATGTCTTTGACATCCACATTGCTGATCATTCTGTCCTTGTCCCATGTGCAGTCCTGAACAAGCCAAGGCTCTGATGCAGAGTAGTTCAGAGTATGAGGCCTGAGTCTGAGAGGCAGTTCTGAGGCAGGAACCAAAGCTGCCTACACTGGATTCAGATGGAAAGAGGTGATGCCTGGGTAGAGATGGCCGAAGGCTGCTCCAATTTACCAGTTCCAAGAGGCCTGGCAATGCCACTGTGAGCCCTTGGTCCCACTGTGGACACTGCCTGCCCTCCATGACTGGATGGTGATTGTGCCAGCTCCTTAAGGTTCTTCTACAGGACATCGCCCATGTTCAAGTTCCACCAAGCAATCTCCTGGGCAGTCACTGACAAACCTCATATCTCTCGGCAGAACCCCAGCTTCAACTCTGTTACACAGCCAGTGTGGGATCAACTCCACTGCACTTCCCCGAGGACTAGGGATGAACATGGTCACTCATAAGAGTCCTGGGGTGTTGTTGATTGTTTTTACTCTTTACTCTTTGCTCTTCTGGGGGTCCCACTACCCAGCTCCCAAATAATTCACACACAAAGAGACTTATTCTTACTTATGAATGCCCGGCCTTAGCTTGGCTTATTTATAGCAAGCTTTTCTTAACTTAAATTATCCTGTCTACCGTTTGCCTCTAAGTTTTTAACTTTCTCTCCTTCTGTATATCTTTTCTTTCCTTCTTATTTCATGTCTGGTTGTGTAGCTGGGTGGCTGGCTTCATTTTTCCTTGCTCCTTCCTCCTCTTTTTCCAGATTTCTCCTTCTATTTATTCTCTCTGCCTGACAGCCCTACCTATGCTTTCTCCTGCCTCACTATTGGCTGGTCAGTTTTTCATTGGACCAATCAGGTGTTTTAAACAGGCAAAGTAACACAGCTTCATGGAGGTTAAACAAATGCAGCATAAAGGAATGGAGCACATCTTTGTGTCAATAAACAAATATTCCACTGCATAAACAAATCTTAAAACAATATTCTACAACACTAGGGCACTGCCAAAGTCTAGACCAGTGACCCCAGCCTTGGGAAGTTCAGACACAGGTGAGGAAATGGAAAAGGCTATGGTTCAGAGCAAGTAGTATAGGCAAGGCCTTCAGCATGCCATTCTGCGGCCCTGCTGGACAAAAGCAAGAAAGGGCTTGATGAAGTGAAAACTGCCAAGATAAAGAAGCAGCCTAAGATCTGTCAATGGGAACCAGGGTAGGAAAACAGGGGTGGTGTACACAGGGACACACACACACACACACACACACACACACACTTTCAATGATGTACCTCAGTGCCCAGAAGAGCATTCTAATATCTTACACTGTCTCTCAACAGCACCATTGTCTGGACATCCAGGTACCAACTGAGATGACACTGGGTGGTATTCCAGAGCTGATCCATAGCAGCCTGTAACATGAACTACAGCTATAGAGAAAGGACTGTGTCAGATGTTTTCCTAAAAATGTAACAGCAAACCAGTCACTTTGAGAAAAACAACAGGCAGCCATTATGAGCAAAAATTGGCAATTTGATGTATGCTTTAGAATTTTGGAGAACCTTGGCTGGAGGAACAGCTCGATGGTTAAGAAAAAAAAGCATGTTCTGCTTTTGTAGAAGACCCAAATTTGGTTCCCAGCATCTACGTCAGGATGCTCCCAATTGCCTGTGCCTGCATCTCCAGAAGATCCAACACCCTCTTCTGGACTCCATGGACACTAAAGTGACATGTACCCACTGCATCACCCCAACAGGCATACCAAAATGTGTAATTTAAAAATAAAATAAATCTTTAAGAAAAGAGATTTTATAGAATCCGGAAGTATTTTAAAATGTGCTTCCATTTTTCTACCATGCATATGATCTGTGTACAACCACACCGTTTTTGTGCCGTTCAAGCAAAACAACATATTGCAACAGTTAGAATGCGGAAGGGACTTGAAAACCCATCTGTTTCCTATTAAGGCAGTCACTGAGGGGATGCACAGAAACATAAAAGAATGCTGTGCTTCTAGCTAGCTTATGCCTTTTCTAAAAAAATTATTTAATTTTCATTAAAAATAAGTATGTTTACATGAAACGGGTTGATTGCAACTTTGAGTTAATAAATAAGCGTCTTAAATGTGTTCCAGTGTTAATTCACCATATGGTAATATACCAATAGACAAAAACCACGTGGCCAAACGTTTCCCTTACTCTGAGTGAATACCTGACATGCCATTTAAGGGTAGGGTTGAATTTTGACTTCCACTTCAGTGACCATGGTCTGAAGGAGGCCTGTCCATGGGTGTGATCCTCAGCTGTGGCAGTGGGAATATGAGGCTGCTTGCTCAAATATTGCTGGATCAGGCAGCAGAAAAGGGGGAATTGAGGTGTGTCTTCTTTCCTCCGCTGACCCTCTCTGGAACCACCCTCACTGAAATGCCCAAAGATGTACCTCCCTAATTCCTCGGATGTCCCTTAAACATGTCCACTGTGCAATTAGAATTAACCATCATGGTTCTCAGTGATACCTGATATTGAAAGGGGTCCCAAGGAATTGAACATTTGAGAACAACTGATGCAGAGACCATAGGGTCCTGGCCAAGACATTCCTGGGGTCTCTGAAAAAAAAAGTCCTGTTTTCTTTTTGTTTGTCCCATTATCCATGCCTTGTTCCCCCTGCATCTCCAGATTCACTAAGGTATAAATTGACAAATCAAATGTACAACTATTGTACTGACTAGTTTTATGTACACTTGACACAAGCTAGAGTCACCAGAGAGGAGGGGGCCTCTATTGAGAAATAACTCCTATAGATCTAGCTATAGGAAAGCTTACAGGGCATTTTCTTAATTAGTGATTTATCGGGGAGGGCCCATCCCATTATGGGTGGTACAATCCCTGGACTAGTGGTCCTGAACTCTATAAGAAACCAAACTGAAGAAGCCACGAGGAGTAAGCCAGGAAAGAGCACCCTCCATGGCCTCTGCATCAGCTCCTGCCACTAGGTCCCTGCCCTGCTTGAGCTCCTGTTCTGACTTTCTTTGATGTTGAATTGTGATATGGAAACGCAAGCTGAATAAACCCTTTCCTCCTCAAGTTGCTTAGGCCATGGTGTCCCATCACATTAATAGTCGCCCTAACTAAGACAATTATGGTATGCTGAAATAAATATTTTAACGAGCCACCTGCCCCCTCATGAACATTGCTATAGAAGTCAAAATAGTTAAGAAAAAACAACCATCTGAAGACTGAATGAGAGACTGCGGTAGCACGCCAAAATATTATTCTGCCTTTAAAAGGAAATCCTACCATTTGTTTGCAATGACCTGAATGAAGCCAAGGGCATTGCGCTGAATGAAATAAGCCAGCCAGAGACATACAGACACCACCCAATCTTTCCCAGTCTCTTCTTCTTGTCAGGTCATCCCTGGGGATCTCCCTTCCTTTGCTCCACTCCATGTCTGTCCTCTCCTAGCAGGGGTGGCCTCCAGCTCCTTTCTGTGTATTTGGCAGGTGCTGGCATTAGAACATAGCAGGAGCCCAAGCATGTGACACAGGAGCATCCTCGTCTTCATGTCTTCCAATTGCAAGCAGGTTAGGAAGACACAACTCTTGGCTGGATAGCTAACACACAGGAGTGAGGGCTGGGCAAAGGTCTCCTTAGACACCTAGAGATCATTTCCATTAGACATCAGGACCCTCTGTTCTTGGAAACCATGGACAGTAGTGGAGCCAAGTTTTCTGTTCAGGCCTAGAATAGGGTGTTTAACTGCATAGTTACAATCCACACAGGTCAGGGACATCCAGCTGGACCTCTCTGAGAGGCAGCAATGGAACTGAGAAGATGAGAAGACAAGAGAGCCTTACTTTGACTTGGAAACCAGGCTATGGAAGGTTAGGACTAGAGAGCATCTGAGACAAAACACAGCACTGAAAAGCTGAGGGTCCTTCTCAACCATTCGGTGACCCATTCCGGTAGGGCTGTGTGAGAGCAAAGGGCGTTTCCACCTCCACAGTGTAGAAATAGAGAGGAATTCCTGTCTCCATCAGCAACCTGGCTCGCCTGCCCGGGATGTTCGCTCTATGCTCTTTGTTTCCACTGTGTCCTGTTGGGAGCACGCTGTAAGAAGATGGGAGGACGGGGAATGAAGCAGATCGCACATCGCTCTCACAGAGATCTCCGTGTCTCCATGCAACAAGGCACTGTTATTAAGCAAAAGGCTGGACTGATGGAAGACCTGAAGCAGGGCTTGAAGATTTCTTTTGGATACATGAAGAGACCAGGGACTGCTCAGGGTGGGAGGAGATCTGGGGAGTCTCTGCTCTCTCTAATTGGTACTTATTGCTAACACAGATAATCAAATCAGGGAGAAACCACAAAGAACGGGTTGATGCTTCAAAAATAATTCCCCCCCAAAGAAGTGGAAAAGGAGAGACAAACAGATGAAACACTGAATCAGTAATGAATTTAAATAGTCACCTTTGGGGGAGCAAGAGAAGAGATGGGGGCGGGGAGAAAAATCTCTGAGCAGGCCTTCTTTCTCAGATTTGATTTGGAAACTGTATAAAGTTTAAATAATTCTTAAGGATCGAATCCAAGAGAAAGTAAAAGCATGAAAAATTTAAAACAACCCCAAACAAACCATATTTGAAGTTGGAGGCCTAAATACACAGAGAACTAAGGATTCTTATAATTGACTTTAAATTCAATACCCTAACAGCACCTCCCTGGAGGGGCAACTCCTAGTATGTTCACTGTGTTCAGAGGCTCCCTGATCATAAGTCATGCTGTTGTTCTGAAGTGAGTCCTTGCACATTCGTGTGACAGAACGAGCTGTAATTACACTGACGTCACTGGAGCCAGGGTTTCCAGCATAAAGGAAGCAGGATAGAAGTGTGTGCTTGGGGAGCTGGGAAAACCCAGCAACTGAGCATCTAAGTGGGATCTGCTGGCATAAATCAGTGACTTGCTTCTGATTAAAAACAAAACAAATCCTATCTGGGTCAGCAAGATGACTCTGTGAGCGAAGGGCTTGCTCTCTCAGCCTAGACACTTGATTTTGAACTCTGTAAGCCAAAGAGAGATGTGGTTGTGTCCGTCTGTCACCCCAGCAGTCTCATGGGGGTGTGGGAGGTGGAGACAGGGGAATTACCAGGAAGCTCAGGGGCCAGCTAGTATGGCATATGGGGTATGCGCTATGGCATAAATGAGAGAATGTGCCTTGCCAAGTTGGAAGGGGAGAGCTGACCCATAAAACTGTCCTCTGACCCTCATGTGTGTGCTGTGCACACATGTACCCACATTCATACACATGCAAAACAACTAAATTAAAAATAAAATTTAAGTTACACATCTGTATGTCCATATTCACTCCTGCAAAGATGTCCAGAAGTACTGGTGTTCCAGAGCATTGATTACCCCCGGACCTAGAGTTTGGTCTCTAGACAGTTTCACCAAACAAAAAACCGTGGCCCCTTAGAGAAAAATAGCCAAGTCCAATGCTGAGAACACACAAGGCAAGTCAAAGAAGCTGCAAGATTGCAGAGTGAAGAAGCCACCCACGGTCACTGCTTAGACATGGGGCAAGGAGACAAATTGGGCATCAAGGAAGATGACTAGAATTGATTGAGAGACATTTGTCACTTCCTAAGGACAAGCTAAAGCAAGATGAAGCAATTCACCCCCCCACCTACAGTCACCAAGGCAATCACTCATCTCTAAATGATGAATAGGGAAGAGAAGAATCAAAATTGACTTTGCTTCCCTTGGTGAAATACACCTCAGGGTCACTCACGAGTTGACATAAGAATTCTTTATGTAGAAATAGTCTGGCTTAGGTATTCAGGGAGATGGAATAATAAAACCACACTCAGCATTCATCCCTGACCTGGGGGACCCAGGGACCTAGGACCACAAGACACAGATTTTGAGCTGGGCCAGGATGGAATAGGTCACAAGATGGTCAGGCTGACCATAACAACAGGGTAGAACCTCACAACACAACTGAAGTTCATGTCCTGTGCCAGGCTGCACAGGAAACTGGCCACAGCACCAAGGAACTGGGTGAAGTCTCTAGAGCTCTTCATCACAGGCTGACAATCGAGACAAGATCTCACTAAGTGGCCCTAACTGGTCTCATATTCATTATGTAGACTAGCCTAGCCCCAAACTCACAGAGCTCTGCCTGCCTTTGTCTCTCAAGTGCTGAGATTAAAGACCTGTGCCACCATGTCTGGCAGAAATATCTTTAAGAAAACCAAAATATATAATCATCCAAATTGTGACCTTCTAGCATCAAATGGTTAAGACGCCAATAATAAATTTCAAAAGCATTTCAAAAAGAGACAAGGGCCCATCATACATTGAGTGACACCCCAGAGACAAAATCCAAGTAACAAACCTGAATGTCACTGCGCTTGACCCAGACAAATCAAGCACAGAGCGACACTTTGGAGACACGCGAATATGGCCCACTGTGCTGAATCAGCTGCCCAGCGTCACGTGTTTAGCAAACAGCAGAGTGGGGAGTTGGATCTGGGACACTGAAGCCCATATCTTTTACACAGCAGGAGGACTTTCTCTGGGGCATTCTATGAATTTAATGTAGGGAAAACACTGAGCAAGCCAACCTGGGAGAAGACTGACCCTGGTGGCCTTCAGCCCTGTTTGATGACTGAGTAATGAATCAATGTCTGATCAAAACACATTAGGACACAGAGTCAATGCCCCATGTGACGGCCCCCACCCCATTTTTGCAGAAGGACTCAGCCTAGCCAAAGAGGCTCAGGGGGCCCCAGACATCCCTCATTCCCCGAGCATAGCAACACCGTGCAGCGCCTAATAGTCCAGCTGAGGACAAGAGCACAGACCTCATTTCCATGGTTAATTTAAATGACCAGTGGCATTTTCTGTTTCTCAGAAAGAGTTTAAGCTTCTCTAAATCTACAGGCTGCTGCTCCAGTTGGGACATAGGATGCAGAGGGGAAGGCTGCCAGAACAGAGTGAGGAGAAGATGAGAGGCCTTCTCTTGCCCACAAAACATGGTCTGGTCTGTCCACTGACACCAGGAACCCACGGCATGGAAGGCACACATCTGTCCTTGAGTGGGCCTGCCTCAATGGGGCATGCTCGTGTTCATAGGAACATACACAAAGGCCCTGGATTCTGCTGGGGTTGAGCAGTTAACAGGTCAGAGCAGCTGGCCAGACACAAGGTCACTCTTTTTTTTTTTTCCCTGTGAAAGCCTACATGTCTAAGCAGAAACACACAAAACCAGGCTGTTGCAACTGGGTGGGACCTCTGGTTCAGAGATTTCTTTCCTCAGCCTCCTGAAAGGTAGGACACTCATGGAATCTGCTTCAGGGGTCTATCTAGAAAGGACCCATGGCTGGACAGTGTGGTAGGTGCAGAGGGGTCGTGATACAGGCAGGTTGGACATCTCTGCTGACTCCATGGACCTTTGGCTCCTATGTTCTGCTTCATGGTGTGTGTCAGGAGGGCAGAAAAGTACAGGTGGCTTTTTTTTTCATGACAGGGAGCACATTCCTAGTTCAGGCCCATCTGGGAAAATGTAGACATGATCCCACACCAAGCAACCATGCATTCAGCATCAAGCCTAGAAACTTCCGAGGGATGGAGAATGACCAGAGCAGATCTGCCTTCTCAGCCTGTGTCTCTCACACCTGCTCACTGCTCCAGGGTAGCTGTCTGCTCAGCCAGCTTGAGATTCCCTTGGCTTTTCTGTGTGCATAGAAACACCATTGGGCATCCCAACATGGCCTTCCCAAGGCCACCAGGCCAAGCGGTTCTCTCCTTGCTGACCTGGCTACAGCCTGGGGACAGGGAACCTGAGGTCTCAGCCTGACCTACTGATAGGGTCAAACATTGGACCCTGCTTCTGAGCCATGTTTGCCTGTGTCCCCAGGCATCTTCTTCCAGCAGTTAGCTTCATTCTCTCTTGCCACCCTATTGGCCATACCCACCTGCCTGAGCCTTGGCAGTAGCAATCTACTGAGTTCTGTAGACTTACCTGGGCCTCTGGTGCTCTTTTTGAAGTTAGGGCTCTAGGACCGGTGTGCCCATGCTTAGGAAAGTGGAGCCTTGGAGGCATTCCTATGGAGTCAAGTGTGTCCTGGAGACTAAAACACCCCCGTACATACAGCTCTCTGAGCCTTGGAGTCATCACTTTCTTTCTTTTTAAAGGGTTTATTTTGCCTTACATTTTGAGGTATGATCCATCATGGGCAGGGAGTCCAGACAGGAGCTGGCAGTTGCTGGTCTGATCGCAACTAGAGTCAGAAAGCAGAGGCCTACAGGTTCCTAGGGACATCTCTAGACAGGACCAAGCATCCTTCTTTCCCTTCCGGTCCCACAGTCACACCAGGCTTTCCTGTCGATCCCACCTCATTAAAGTATGAAGCAGGAGTGTTAATATGTGAAGAGAGGGAGGGAACCACGCTGATGTGTCAACAATTACTTTCCTGAGTGTGAAAGGGGCAGGTGTGACTTCCCACATTCTCTGCCTGTTTTTTAAATTGCTCTTACCGTTGTAGTCACTAGTTTTATCATTAAAGAAGAAAAAAAATAGAAAGGAAGAAAACCCATGCTTAGGCCAACAGGGTGGCGAAGGATCGTGTTGACACAGCACAGCTCTTGACTCCAAGGGAATAAGATAGAGTGTATTCTTGAGCCAAATACATGATTGACTAGGGCCTGGGGACACAGACACAATCATTCAGAATAACGTGTTCCAGTGCAGAAACTGCTACATGAAGAGTTTAAAGGGACAGAACAAAAGAAAAGTCATAGATCAAGGCTCTTTGCAAACACATCAGTGGAAACAGCGAGCAGGCATTCACAGAGAAGAGGAGAATCTCCTCTCAGGCATTTCCATCTTCAGTAACGCGGTGACACACATGACCCTGGATAGCTGTGCATACAGCCCAATATGAAATCACAAACTTATTAAAAGCATGATCTCCCCCCCGCCCCCACACTAAATTATGCATGTCTCAGGTATGAGCTTTTGTTGTGGGAGGTTGCCCGTGGACATCTTCAGCACTCAGGTTGGTGAAAGCTGTCGGTGCATCCGGACAGCTTTCATGTGAGCATTACAAGGATGTTAGGCCAGGCCCAGCAGTGCGCAACAAGTGACTAAGGACAACCCAAGATAATTTGACTCTGGATTTGTGCCCCTCCAACTCTGCATAGCCACCGTGTTCTAATCAGTCAACAGACCTTGTCAGCTCTTCAGCGTGGGTGTGGCTTTTTAATCCTCTTCGAAATTTCAGTTCAAAAGTATTTGGTCTCCATTTGATTTACTTTGGATGTGAAGGATTTGAGACCCAGTGATCTGTCCCTGCTCCCTCCACATGCCAGGTATGTGGACAACGTCACAGGTTGACCCGTGAGGAATGACCATCCTGCCCAGTTTTAAAGACTAAAGGAATCGCGCAACAAAGTGTGGAGTTTAGCCAAGAAGCTCTGGGTGTTTTAAGGCCCTGGCCCTCTTGGGCTGGGTTCCCATGAACCCTGGTGGAGCCTGGCTGCTGGTCTCTGTGCAGTCTCATGGTGGACATTCTCAAGGGAAAGATACTGACCTGCTTCCCATGTACCATTCCCTTAAGGTGATGCAATAGCCAGGTACCTACCTGTTCTTAGTTCACCCCCGAGGATACACTGGATTCAGGAAGACCATGTTTGGGCTGCCATCCTCCCAGCATAACTGCCTTCATCCTCATCAGAGTGAGTGAGAGAACCCCAAGATCTGACTCACTGCCTGTTGACATCCCCCACAAAAGGAGGAGGTGAATAGTGTCATTCGATCTTATCCAAGATTCCAGCTGCTTCCTCCTGCCCCACCCAGTGAGCTGTCTTTACTTTTGACTAATTGTATATAGCCTTGTGGGCTCAGGGGTCCTAATACAGAGTATGGAAGGCTAACTGAAGGTGAACTCCACCTATGCAGTGGTGAGAAGTCCCCTCACCCATGCTGCAGTGGTGTTCTCCAGGGGTGGGGTTGCTGCGGGGTCCCCATGCTACAGTAAGAAATCTCTCACTTGGGCTCTGTAAGTCAACCCCATAAATTCATTCCTCCCAGCCGAACTTTGGTGGTGTTGTACTTCAGTTTGTCATCAGTGCTCTGGAGGGGAACAGGGGTGGACATTTGTTTATACGCCCCCCAACACCAGTTGATCTTGCTGTGTTTGCAACACCAGTTGATCTTGCTGTCTTTGCTTGAATCCCCAGCTCAGGGGAAGTGGTACGTCTCACCCTTTCTCTTCCCCAAACCAAGCATACACACACACACCCTTTTTGTGTGTCTTGACTATACTTCATTGGTGCCTCCAGGAGAGTGTACCAAAAAGCTTAATCCCAAAGAGTCAGACCAGGGGGTCCAGCCAGGTTTGGCTGTTGCATGAGCTATTCTCAGGTACCTCTTGTCCCCTCAGGCCTCAGCCTTCCCATCTGTTAAGCCAGAGCTTCGATGGCAGCTTGCTGTGGCTCCGTCTGCCATTAAGGAATCCCTTGGGGTGCCGGACAGATGGCTCTCGGGCCATGCCGATCACTGCCAGCATCAGAGCAAACAGCCAGGAGACAGTGTAGGCCACACTCAGTGTTCTTGNAAAAAAAAAAAAAGTAATAAAGAAAGAAAGAAACAGTGCTTAAATTTAGCCCAAAGCCAACTTCCTGTCATATTTACCTGGGGCTCTCAAGCTGTCTGACAAGGATAAGGAAGAATCTCTTCTCAGGACAGCTGTCCAAAGTGGGAGAAGCAGTCTCCACTGGCCAGAAGCCCTCTGTCCTCCCTCCATTGCCTCTCCCCAGCATGCACACATGCTTGTTTGTTCTACTATCTGAGTTCTCCACAGTCAGCATCCATGAATATATGAGTGACATTGGTCGGGGCAATAATTCCCTCAGATGACAGAAGCCCACTTTCTTTGCCTATGCCCGCCCCTGCTATCAGGACAATCTCCTCAGGATGGTGTCACTCTGGTAAAACGACCCCAGGCCAAAACAAAGGTCAGTAGATCCCTTAGCACCTGACTGACTGATACTCCTGAGGTGGGCTGGTTTCTTTAATCAGCAAGCGAGCAAGGAGGCCCTTGAGTTCGGCCCAGCTGAATCTTGTCTAGCTCTGCAGCTTGTCAAGAGGCTTTCTTACCCAGAGTATTTCTTCCACCACATTAGCCCCCCTCGCACCCCGAGCTTTGATCTGCAAATTTGACAAGCGGGCCTATTAGGTTTTTATCAAAGTCATTGATAGAATCACTGGGCAGGGACAGGGTGAGGACAGGAGCACTCCACTCAAGACCTCTGTCCACCTTGATATAGATCCGTGAATCAATGAGCCCCTTGCTGCCATTCAGGCTGCTCTGTCCTACCTGCCTGCTGCAACTTCCACCCACGAGCCTCCATCTGCCTGTGGTGACAGAGAGGGGACTTCATATAGCCTCTTCTGGAACCTGTGTTAGAAGACTCTTAGCCTCCATGAACTGTCTGCTGAGGATATGCCCTGGTGACAGCCCTGGACCGTCCGTGCTGGCCTTCCGAGCTTTGGGCTTGTCCTGTGCCACTCCTAACCCCAATGGGGAAATTTCATTCCAGTGTATGCTGGGACATTTCCAGGGGTCCTTCCCCTTGGCAGAGCTGAGCCACCTAGTTAAGCTAATGCCCTGTGCTGAATCCTTGAGACAGTGATGCAGGTGTGTAACCTGGGTGGAGGCTGTGCACCTTTCTCTTTCTGATCCACCCTCTCCCTGCTTCAAGAAGAGCTCCAGTAGCTACTTAGTAGGTATGAGTATGCAAAAGACTTCAGCTTTCCAGTCTTCAGGGGATCTTTAGCAGGGCCAGTGCCACCTGCTCCTTGTCTATGTCCTTTGTGGGGGTTCATTTTTTATGTTTTTAAAAAGAATAAAAATGATTAAACCATGGTATTTTGTAACACATAACCATGGGGGAACATCCAGTTTCCAGTATCTCTAAATAAAGTTCCAAGGCAGCGGCTCCTGTGGAGGCACTTCTCATGGTTGTTTCCAGAACATTGGGTGGAGTTCAGGCACTGGGCAGAGAGAGGCTGTATGACTCCCAGGGCCAAATGATGTGGTTGCTGGCCTTTGACAGAGGACATCTTCAGAGCCCTGGGGAGACAGCTGAGCTCCTCACTGGACAGAGGAGATGTCAACCCCTAGACTAATTCACCATTTACCCGAGGAGTGTATTGCTTGCAAGTCAGCTTATCTGGCAGAGTACTGAGTGCTGGCCACAGCGGGGAGCAGGGAAGACAGACCCCTCTATCCTTATGGCACAGACATATAAAAAGGTCAACAAACCTAATACCTCCTTGATATGGAAAAGGTCAACATAAAATGACAAAGGGCTTGCGGCAGAGAGAAAGGTATGCAGGAGTGGGTACAAGAGAAGATACTAGAAAGAGGACCGGGGCTAGAGATGTTGGTGTGTGATCTGGCTGGGGCAGCAGGGAGAGGCCAGGGCAGATGAGCAAGGCCCTGTAGGCAGAGGACTGGGCTCCACTCTCAGAGAGCAGAGCACTGAGATTTTGAACAGAACAATGTGCTATGAAATGACTTGCTTCTTCAAAAGGATGGAGCAGACTTTCAGAGAACATCATCACTCATGTGACAGTGGATAGGACGTTCAGGCCTGTCTGTTGCATGTGTTCTGTGTGAGGTCAAAGCCACGTGGTTTTTTGTTTTGTTTTGCCAAGGATCACTGTCCCTTCATTTCTTTCTCCCCTTCTGTCTGTCAGTCCTAATTCTCCATGTATATTGTGGTCATTTGAATAAAAATGCTCCCATAGGCTCACACACTTAAATGCTTGGTTATTGTATAAGTGGAAAGTGGAACAGGCTACAAGGGTTAAGAGGTGTGGCCTTGATGAAGGAAGTGTGTAACTGGGGATGAGTTTTGAGATTTCAAAAACCCATGTCAGAACCAGTTTTCCCCTGCCCCTCCCCTCTCTCTCATAGGCAGAGAATAGGGCAAGCATGGGGGATTCCGAATTGGGCCTAGTAGCACAGTCCTGTGATTTAAGCTATGTGGGAGGATGATTGATGACCTGTTCTGGCTACAGAGCACACAGGGCCAGTCTAGAGAACCTTGTGAGATTCTGACTCAGAATGAAAACTTATGATGGCTGGATTTCGGTAGCTCAGCGGTAGCATGCACAAGGCCCTAAGCTGTATCCTCAACACCATGTTTACAAGTGGGGCTTTGGGCCTGTTTGAGGCTAGATGATATCTCTGGGATTGTACCCTAGGAGTGCGATATGGAGGCTTTCTTCCTCTGTGCTGGCTTGGGATTTTCCCTCGAGAATGCTGTCACCAAGCACATCCCCTCTTTCTTGGACTCTGAGCACCACTAGTCAAAATGAACCATGTTACCTCACGAAGCTATCCAGCCTTAGGTGTTTTGTTACACTGCTTAAACGAGACCAATACTCTGTATATCTGTCATCCGACATTATCTCTATCACAGACCTCAACCCCAACTCTTATAGAGACTAAAAGTGAAAGTCATTACTTTCCACAGCCCTACCTCTGTTCCCACCAGGATCTCCCTTTCTCCTCTCCCAGAAACCTCTCTCTGTCTACACATAGTGCCTCCTCCTCCCCCATCCTCCACCTCATTGGTCTCTCTTCTTCCTACCCAAGGACAGCTGAGATCTCTCAAACACATCCAAAGCTTGTTCTAGAATCACCTCTCTTGGGACTCTGCGCCTCCCTCTACAGGCAGCACCCAGTGCCACTAAAGGCCTTCTGTCCCCTCCAAATCCTTTGTACCTATGGCTGCCTGGCGTTTTGTCTGTTCTTCTTGCTCAGGTTTATGGATGTCTGTCTCCTTCACAGCCAGGTCTCCCATGCCTGGATAGCTCAGCCTTTCTGGAAAGGTGGTGGGATTCACGGACTGGTGAGACTGCTCTTTGGTTATCAGATGTACTGGGAGACATTCAGAGTCACATTTCAGTCTCTACCCACATGGACCAGTCCTTCATCCCCTGGAATTGGACCTGCTTCAGGAGATGCTTGGGGGGCATGATGCCTTCTGAGTCCAGAGCAACATTGCCTGACAGCCCATTCATGCTACGCTGCCCGTGTCTCTGAGGTCCTGTCAGCCTTCCTTCCTTGTCAGGACTTTGCTTCCCAAGTATTGTGGTTGGTGTCTGGCTTCTCTCATACTGTCTCCTGAAGTCAAAGCCTCTGGTGGATCCTCAGCAGGGAACTTGCTTTCCACAGATGCTTTTCAAGGTTCTCAGCTCAGCTCCTGACTTGTCCTGGCTAGTAATCTCTATATATTCACCAGCACAGCTCCAACAGGCACTGCTGCTGTGAATGTCACTCCCAGAAAGGTGTCTGTCATTCTAGGCTTAATCTGCCCACACATATCCACATAGTTTCCCTCCTCAGATGCAGAGGTTGTTTTGTTTTTGGTTTTGTGTCCCTCTGCCATCCAGAGGCTGTGTCTAAAATTCTGAAGGTTCCTCTTGTCTTTACCTGCTAAAGATACCACACGGACATCAGGGAGCTCCCACTGTTGGCATAATTGGAGTCTGTCAGTGGTAGAGGCCCTGTCTCTCCACTCTGGGGACATATATTCCTTCCAAGTTAAAGTTAGTCTCTCTACTCTTTAAGATTCTGCCTATGTATTCGACATGAGCCCAGAGGGAAAATCCGTCCATGCATCCTCCCACCAGATAGCCCAGCAGATGACAGCGCAGGGCAGCGTGGGAGACTCAGCTACAGTGAAACAGCTTTTCCGTCCCACCGTACATGAAGCGTGGAGAACAGGGAAGTATTGGCAAGAACTTTTTCATAACTCCAAGCAAAACAGCTCTCCAGCAGAACAAGTTGACTGAGTTTCAGTCGATCAGTGTCCCCCAGCATTTGGCTGGAGCAGAGTTGTCAAGTGTCCACCGGAGCATGGGTAGCAACACTCTTGGAGACACACGGCTAAGCAAGGAGGTGTGCAGCAAAGGCACAGAAGGAAATCTCAGCCTATTCCTTACCTGAGGTTTATACCGATTCAGGAGGGACTTCAGTGGGCACATGATAATACAGATTTTGTAAGGACAACTCAAGGAAACCACTGAACAACCACACAATGGGACAGAGTACAGAGATATCTGGCTTTCAGATGGCTACGTGATGTCACCTACAATGAACAGATACAGTGCTGAGAGCTAGCTCAGTCACTAAAGGGGTTAAAATATGAATGTGCAGGCTGAGTTTGATCCTCAGAACACACACAAGAAGCCAGACCTCCTTCTGGTCCCACACTAGAAGGCAGAGGAAGGGGATTCTTGGTCTCGTGGGCTAGTCAGTACAGCCTCACTGATAAGTCCCAGGTCAATGAGAAACACTGTTTCAAAACAGGTGGATGGTGTTCCTGAGGATGACTCCTGAAGTTGTCACAGGCAAGCACACACACACACACACACACACACACACACACACACACACACGCACTTATATACACACACCCAGAGAGAGTGATACAGAGGGAGAGAGACAGAGAGAAACAAGAAAGTATAGTCAGAAGAAGTGGGAGAAAAGACAGGCAGTAACAATTGCCCCTTGGAAGCCCCATAACGGGCTTCCTGGGCAGGGACTTTCAACTAGTCATGAGCAAACCAGTCAATGACATCAAGAAAAGGAAAAGGAAAGACCAGTGTCTTGTGAATACAGAAACAAACAACCTTAACAAAGATCCAGCAAACCGAACCATCAGCATAGGAAAAGAATCAAGACATTAGCCACAAATAGCGAAACGGGTGAGGTGTCCTGTCGACAAAGGATCTGCCTCTCACAGTATCAGAGAGAGGGGATGGAACCAGCGCGGGGGTCTTCCGCAGCAACAGAGAACACCATGGACCAATCTTCACTCACACACCTGCCATGAAGCTTTGCCCAGGACAGCCCAATGACATGGCAGCCTGAACAAGACAGCGATAGATACGCTACCACGGAAGGGGAAAGCAAGAGGTCCCACCCCTAGACAAAGAACCATTCGCAACTAAGGGCTTATTCTCACGGATGAAACCCATAAGTGGTTATCCAGTATGAAATATTCAGCCCTGAAATCATATACTTAGAAGCAGTACTACACAGAGTCAGTAAGTTGTTTTTATATATTTATGTATTGTATTTAATAATAACAATTAAAGCAAAAGAGGATGTGGATATGCGAGGGCATAGGAGGAAAGGATAGGGGAGATGCCTGGAGGGGAAGGAAGGGGTAACGATGTAATTATATTTTAATTGAAAAATAAAAATTAAAATATTTAGATCAGAATGAAAAGGGGAAAGTGATGTTTACAGGAAGCATAACACTGGTCAAAGGAAATCCTACAGAACCCCTTGTGTTCCGCTATGAGCATGAGCAGTGAGTTTAGCAGTGCTGGGTAGTGGGTGCCACCTACCCCATCAACTGTTCTCACACAGGAGCAAAGCAAACATAAAACCAGGGAAAACAAGCCCTTTTCAACAGCGCCCAGAAGAAAGAGGTACATTTTTACTTATTAAAATATATATTTTTTTTATTTGTGTGTAGGGAGAGTGCTGTGGCGTGGGAGGGGACTGTGAAGCATGTGTGGGAGGTAGGTGAAAATTTGAGTTACCTGGCGCTCTGCTTCTCCTCTGTGGGTCCCGGGAATCACACACAAGCAGGTACTGAGTCTTGGTGGCATGCTCCTTTCTGCACCGAACAATCTTGCTGCCCTCCTGAAGTAGGTTTAACAAAGTTCAGCATTTACACACCAGATCTACAAAACTTTCTTGTGAAAAATTAAGACTCAAGTGAATGTTAGGAAGATCTCAAGTCACACATCAGAATATTTAAAGTTACTAAGTAGCAATAGTCAACCTATATCACAGCAAACTTAACATAATCTCTAGCAAAATCTCAATTGCCTCTTTGCAGATCTTTAAAGGTGGTAGTGTAATTCACATGAGTTTGTGAGAGTCCCAGAATAGTTGAACAAACTCTAAAAAGAAAAGGTTGAAGAAGCCAGAATTCTCAAATTTGGGATTTATAGCAGAGCAAAGGTCATGACGATGGTGTGATGCCACACCAGCTCAGACATGGCCACACACTGAAGACCAACGCTGGACGGTTTCCTCCACACCATAAATAAACACCGCTCTGTAACAGGCCATACACCATTCTTCCTGTAAGAATAAGACCTTAGGAATGCGTGGGTCAGGTCCCTAACTCTTAGTAGCATTTCAGTTCCACCGCTCTCTGAGTAAAAGTGTCAGAGTAAATATCTGTAGCCTTAGGTTATGGAATGGTTGCTTAGCTCCGACACCAAGTTCAACCTCATTAAAATTATTAATTTTTGGTTCAAAAGTCATTATCAACTAAGTATAAAAGTCAACCTCCCCTGTGAAGGAAAACACTTGGAAACTGCATATCTGGTAAGATATGTGACAGTCAGAATACACAGCCAACTCTCAGAACTAAATTCAGATAAATCAATTTAAAAAATAACCTTTAAAAAGGTTTTGAGTTGGTGTTTCTGTACACAGGATGCTCACAGAAGTGTTATCAAGGAGGCAAGTAAACGTCAGGACCCTCAGCATCACTTCTGGCATTTTATGATGACAAAGTTACTTTAGAGGAGAGTTTGGCTATTTTTATAAAATGTTCGACAGAATGTAACCACAGGATCCAACAATTACACTTGGGGGTAAATACTTCAGAAAATTGAAAGAGTGTATCCACACAATAACCAGTGTATACCTGCATAGGAACACTCAGCAACTTTATTCGCTGGAGCTGACAAGAGACACCCAATGCCTGCCAGCTGGAAAATGCATAAATAGTGCACGGTCTGATCGCAGCATGTTGCTTGTGGGCCACCTTAAAGGAAGCGTACCCTGCTGAGTCTCAGGTACTCGGTGCTGACTCAGAGGAGCTGGCTGAGTCTCAGGTACTCAGAGGAGCTGGCCACAGATCTCAGGTGTGATATGCTCCCATAGTCGGCCAGCAACAGATGTATCTGGGGAGTGGAGAATGAAAGATCAGTGCTTTTTAGGAGCTGGGAGATGGGAGTGGCAAAAGATAACGTGTGTGGACTTTCTTTCCAAGAATGAAGCATTCCCAAATGATACAGCGTCTGACAGGGACGGCTCAATAGGAAAGCGCTTGCCTTACAAGCTTATGGGCCTGACTTCAATTCTAAGAATCCAAGTAAAAATAGGGGGCATGGTAACATGCGTTTATAATCCTAACACTGGAGAGGCAGAGGCAAGAGGATGCCTTCAGCTTGCTGGTAGCCAATCTAGTCAAATTGGGAGCTCCCCACTCAGGGAGTGATTCTGTCTCAAAGAATAGACAGCATTCCTGAGGGTGATATGTGAGTCTGTACTCAGGCCTCTACACACAGGCACATACACACATGAACACACACAAACATGACACACACACATACACACACAAACGTATATACATACACACGCATAACTTATAAAATGATACAGTGTTGGTGAACTGCTCTCTGAATCTACCCACTGGAGTGTGAACTTCAAACTCGGGCCTTGTGTGGTGCAAGAATTATAACTGCATTATACTGTGAAGTGTGTTACGTGGATAAAGCTAGATACCCATGGCATGATTGTGGATATGAAATGGTCCATACATAGGGAGGAGGACATGACAGGGAGCATCGCTGCCTCCTCAGAGCTGTCCGGGATCTGTTTGTTGTTTCCATGGTATCCTTCAGGCCCCCATAAACTGAAGGTGGCAAAAATCTACCTGAGCCTGGCCTGGACTCAGCGATGGTCCACCTGTGCCAACACCCTCTTTCTCCCACAGTCCACGGCTTATGCCACACCCCATTCCACTGAAGTCTGTATTTAAAAACAAACAGTTGTCAAGGGGCAGCTTACTCTGTAGCCTCTGAATTTGGGCCTGTGGTCCTGACCTCCTCCAGCACCGGCTTCCTCCTTGACAGGCACTGTCCTCTTACTCCTGGCTCCTGGTGGCTTGAGCATTTTCCCCAAAGCCCAGTTCACACAACTACAAAATCCTCTGGTCTTCCCTGTACCACAGCCACTTAACAAATTCACCCACCGCCCCCCCCATCTTGTACCCAATTTCTTGACCATCTACCGTATTAGTATCATCTCTGAGGCTGTGCCTTCCTAAAACCCACCTTGCCCCTCTTCCATCCACCTGCCGTCTTCCAGAGCCTTCAATTGGGCAGCTCTTCCACCAGATGAACCCCAGTCCCGAGAAAGCTAGAAGCCTTTCTAACTGGCTGTATTTTACCTGTTCCCGCTTCATACACAGACTGTCAGTAACAGCCATGGCTGCTTTTGTGGACCTACGATGGGGATCTCTGCCTGGGATGCCCTAGCATGCCGTCCTGCTTTCTCAGACAGCCATTTGTGAACGGAAGCAGAAATGGGCAGCTTTCTTCAAGCATTTTTCAGTTCTCCAACAGAGTGTCCATTTATTTGCACTCTGGGATGTAAGCCCCTCTTCCGGCCCCGATTTATAACTTCTGGGCTTGTGTGGATGCTGGACATGTTTGGTGATACTTTGTTTGAGCTGTAACAAATATCAGAATGCAGAGCTAGTCACTGGTTAGTCATAGACGCCAGGCAGTGGTGGCACACACCTTTAATCCCAGTAATTGGGAGGAAGAGGCAGATAGTTCTCTGTGAGTTCAAGACCACTCTGGTCTACATGAAATTGATCCAGTCTAAAAGATAAACAGAACCGGGTTGTTACGGCTCACACCTTTAATCTCAGCATTTGAGAGTCATACACCTTTAATCCCAGCACTAGGGAGGTGGAGACAGGAAGGTAAATGGTAGGGCAGAGAGAAGAATATAAGGCAAGAGAAGACAGGAGTTCAAGGCATTAAATCTGTGGACTTGTAGAGACAGGACACCCCATTTAGTATGAGGATTTGTAGAGACAGGATCACCCTTTCAATCTGAGGTAGGGGTAAGAACTAGTGGCTGGTTGCTTTGATTCTCTGATTTTTCAGCATTGATCCCTATATCTGACTCAGGGTTTTTATTATTAAGACCGATTAGAATTCACACCACAGACATGTAGTTGTTGTGTCCGGTCCACAACCTGTATACCACAGACCCTCCCGAGTTGCCCTGCCTGTCTGTCTGCTCTTCCTCCTTGCACCCAAGGGTGGAGCGAGGTGTTGTCATGTCTGTGCTTCCTCCCACATCTTCCTGAACTTCTCAAACCCCAGTGGTGATCTCCTTTTGTGTCCCTTCAGTACCGACCTTCCCACTTCTGTAGGTGGTGTCTTTGACTCTCTGTGCTGTAGTCAGAGAGTCCAGCTGGCCTCTCACTCATCCTCAACTCGCAGTCAGCGTCTGGGAACCGTGCAGGCACCTCATAAATGCAACCAGGTGAAAAGGATGTAATTTATGCCAAAGATAGAGAATAATCGCCAATGAGAATTATATGCTAATAATGCAGATAGCTCTAAGCACATCCTGGAGTTTCCCTCTTAACCCAATTCTCAACCAGGGCATCATAAAATCAAAGGTCGGTCTGTTTAACGGGAATGGTGATGAACTATGAATCCTCACTGCGACCAGGGAGGGCTGATTATATCGATTAGGAATTCAGTTCCACCCATCTCTCATGCACTCAGCCAGCTAGAAGGCAGGGCAGAGTCAGGGCTCAGAGGTCACTCCATCTCACTGCTTCAGTTCTCTGGTGGCTTTCTGTGTAAAGGGGATTCTGTTTACAAACTCTGCTTACAGAGTTTGAACGCGGGCTTCCCCTGATGCAGGGTCCTGACCACTTGTGTGCTGGTGGGACTCGGGCCCCAGCACAGGAGCTGCTGAAGGCTAGTGCGGCTCTCCAATCCTCTCGTGTTGTCCAGAAGCTTTTCAGGGAATGTGTGAGACTGACTGGGGTCCTTCTCCAATGGTAGGATGTAAATCTGACAAGTAAGACCGGGGTCTAACGCACTTACAAACAAACCCTGATACTCTGAGGGTGGCCTCCTTCCTTCAGAGCTTGTGAAAGCCACAGCCTGGGATAGCCTAGTGCCTCCACTTAACCCTGAAGACTCCAATAGTGTGGACTGTCTGAGACAAGTAACACTGTGGTGGATGCCAGCGCGAGGCATGAATTCATGGATAAATAGAAATATAGGAAGGGAGAGTGGAATGAGGAGGCTAAGGGAAGAAGAGAGAAAGAGAGGACGAGAGAAGGAGGGAAGGAATGGGTGAAGAGAAGAAAAGAGGGAGAAGGGAAAGGACGAGAGAGGGAGTGAGAGAGAGGCGATGGAGGGAAGAGAGGAAGGGATAAGGGAAGAAGAAAAGGAGGACAGAAGGGGAGAGGAAGGGGTGACAGAGAAAGAGGCAAGAGGGAGGGGAAGAGAGAAGGATAAAGAGGAGAGGAGGAGAGAGGGAAAATGAGGAAGTGAAGAAGAAGGAAGAGAAGAGGTACAGATGGGAGGAAGGAAGGAATCAGGCCGACCATCAACCACCAAAGGGACTCTAGTGACCTTTGCCTGTCTGCATTCTGGCATCATCCAAAAATCCCTGGCCTTGGCCTCCCCAGCTCCAAGCATTGTTGATAGCTCTGTGTTTCACTTGGCATGGGGAGCAGGTGGGAGGTGCTCGTGGCTCAGGGTCCAGCAGGCAGTGTGACTGATGAGTATATCTGCTCCTTGTGAGCATGCTCTGACTGTGCTCATCCATTTTCCTACGTGCCCCCATGTCTCTAGAGTTAAATTGGCATTGGAGAGGCACTGCAGTGCCTCCCCAGGAGGGGAGGGGGCTGCTCTGTGCAGAACTAGCTGTCCCTTTGCCCACCGAGCAAGGCCCTGTGGAGCAGCTCCCAACAGACACCCGTGACACTGCAGGAGCAACACAAACACACAACAGGTGATGACTTGGGGGACAGCCCGCCATGCCTTGTGACTTTCTTCTAGATGTGCTAGAGGTGGCACGTGCTACAATGGCCCAGGAAATCATCCTTTGTGCCCCTCCCAATAGTTAGACATGAAGCTGGCTTCCTAGATGCTTCACCCCCAGGGCTAGAAGGTGCCAATTTGGAAACTCAGTTGACGGTCTGATTAACATTGAAATGTGTCTGTGTCTTCGGGCTGGCTGAGATCGGCAATCCCGGCATTTGTGTAGAGATAGGTACCTTAATCATAGCATGGAGATGACTATGAAAAACGGTGGTGGTTCTATCTGAAGGGTTTTGGATATGTAGATGAGCAAGGTCCGGGGATGCAAAGGTCTGCTGTGAACCCAAGGACCACATCTAATTCAGTTACTATTTATCATGAGTCCAGAGCAGAGCCTACCAAACAGAAGATATCTGATTTAGGTCACGAATGGGTAAATGAATGAAGTTCTGCCTCTCTTCTGACAATTGTTAATTTTTGTCTTTGATTGACAAGTGACATTTGTACATATGCATGAGGTTATGATGACATGGCTTGACTCACATACACGTTGGATGCTTGTCAACTGCTCTAAGCTCCAGATGCCAAGTGTTCAGGCATTGGTGGCTTCAGCTGATTGGTCTACTGCTAAACCAGCTTGTGGCCTGGTCTTCTGTCTGGACAAATCCTCAAGGTTGACCTGTGCACATCTGTACACAGCTCCTCCCGGAAAACAGGAGCCAGCTGCAATCATGGGACTCCAGCCGTCATGAAGAGGTGGACTGGGCCTCTTGTCTCACGTGCTAGTTTGGAAGGTCTGCCACTCTATTATAGGGAATCAATATTTGTATGGTGAGTAGGCTGTAAAATTTTACAGCTGTGAAGTGAAATGTTTTCCTAACCATCCCCCCCAAAGAGGCATAAACCCAACAGGGAAAGTGGCATGATGATTCAGAACGAGAGCCAACAATAATCACGTGCCGAGGACAGGTGGCCCATGTGCGCAGCCAGAGTCTCCAGACAGCTCTAGATGTGTCTCTTCACAGCACACTGCGACAGAGGACAACCCCAGTTCGGGTTTATCACTACACCCATCTACAGGGGAGAGCAGCCCTGAGCGAGGCATGTCACATTGTCTCTCAATAGACTCTGTTTTCATCTACGTTTTTTGTACTTTAATTGAATCACACTATATAAGACAATAAGGTAGTATTTTCAAAAATTGGAAGAAATCTCTTCAAATTTAGAAGAGGGTATGAAAGAAATGCTCCTGAAATACAAGGACTCCGAAGCGATGCTACACAAAGGATAATGATGAAAAATAGTTTTACTTATTTGTTTAAATAAGAGAAGGAGATATGGAAAGAGGCTTTTGAGTGAAGATAACTGAATATGTTGAGAAACTGAACTGTTTTTCAGAAGGATGGGAAAAATTTGAAACTAAGCCAAAAGAAAAAATATATCCACAATAACACAGAATTAAGGGCTCAATGTTATTAACATAATATGGATTGTGAGCAGCCTCAATATTAGATTTGAGGGCTTGCTCATCTGTGTCTTATTGGGAAATGATAAATTTATTAATTAAAAAAATAAGAAGCAAATAAAAAGCTAGTGGCCAGTGTGAATAAAATACAGCTGCTAGACATAGTCAAACCATTAACAGGAAATAGAGAACAAGACATTCTTACCAATAAAACTAATTGCAATGAGCATTACTATTATTTACAGTACTGGACCTACGCTATGAGATCATAAGGGCAAATGTCAACATTAATGTAATAGTAGGAAGTGACCATGACCATGACCAAACAGAAATGAGTTTGTTGTGTGATTTTAAAGATATTGACCAAAAATTCCACATATAGATATCTGAACAAAGACTAGAGAAGTTCCACCGTGTTTTCCAGGAAAGGGACTAAAGAGATAAAAGACAAGGAGGAACAAGATATAGAGATGAAAGAAAGGAGAAAACCAAATAATGAAAGCTTTTTTTCTTATTTTCTAAAATTCTGGAAGGGAGAGGCTCTGGTTAGGGTGAACAGCAGGCGGCGGCACCTCCCTGGAATTCTGAGCCAAAGTTTTCACCATACCTCTCTTCAGAAGGTTCCAGGGTCACAGTCAATTCAGCCTAGTAGCAGAAAGAAATAAAACCCACCACCCCAATCAAGAAATTTAAAAGACCTCCAACTATTAGAATCATAAGTAAATATTTTAAGGTTGCTATGTACAAGATGAATAATAAAATTCAATATATTTTGCAATTCATATGCAAGGAAGAACAGAATATGGTATTTGAATGCTCTTTTTTAGCTGTTGTGCAAAGTGCCCCAGTGTGCATGGGTGTGCAAGAATCTGTGATTGTTGACTTAGAGCCTATATATATATATA
>LOEQ01000336.1:104864-115008 GCA_001685075.1 Bramus lutescens | reverse complement strand
GCAGGAGTGATGTAACTGTATAGAGTGATAGATCTATTTTTAGGTTTTTTGAGAAATCTGCATATAATTTCCATAAAATCGACCTGGATGTTTACCCACAAAGCAATGGATAAAGATAATGTGGTAAATATACATTATGCAGCTTTATTCAGTCACAAAGAAGAGCAAAAATACACCATCTGAAGGGAAGTTGAGACAACTGGAGATTACATTGAAAGAATTAAGTGAGAATCAAAAAACAAATATTGTATGTTTTCTCTCATCTGTGGTGACTACATTTTGTATGAATACGAGAAATTATTATGTGTATATGGCAGGAACATAGATGTGAAATATTCTGGAGGACTGTGGGTGGGTGGAGGAAAGGAAGGGCAGCTAGGAGTGGCGATGTCCTTTCTATGCTATAGGAAGTACCTGCAGAAATCCCTTCACTGTGTGCTGTTGTGCACCAATAAAACCGAATCAATAAATTGTTATGAACTATAAAATGATACCTTTTACAGTAGCATTGAACAGATTCAAATACCTAGACTTCTGTCTAATCAAATGTGCTCAAAGTCATGACATCAACATATATGTAGAAGATATTTCTTACCAGTTTATGACAAGATAAAACTTTTAGTGCATGTGTGCAGAAACTTTTATAGTGATTTTTTAACACTTCCACATTTTAATTCTACCTTATAAGCAGATTAAAAATAGAAATCAATTATGAACAACAAAAAATACTTAGTTCTTCACCGCAGTTTAAGAAGTGGCTAGCGACTCTAGACTCTGCCCTTCTTCTTCCCAGAATTCTCAAATTGGCTTTCCCACCTAACCTTATTCTGTTCAGCTATTGGCCAGTCACCTTTCTTATTAAAACAAACACAGCAACAAATCTTCACAGTGTACAAAGGGATTATTCCACAGTACTTATCCTTTTTTGTCTAATTAAACAGGAAGGTTTTAACTTCAACATAATAAAATTATATACAACAAAACAGTTATTAAGTAAGAACTACAGTTTCAGTCTAAAGTTTTATACCTAGTTTACTTTCTACCAAAACTAAAGAAAAGTATGCATTTAACTCATTGGTCTTTAACTCCACCAAAGGCCCCAGAAGGATGAAATGACCAGGACATCAGGCTGCCTGGAGGCACCCAAGGTTCTGCTGTCATATTGGGGCAACCAATCTGGCCTACAGTCCTAGCATATCTGACAGAGTTACCTGTGAAGCAGGGAATTTTGAAGACTGTCCTATCTTGTCTTGGCAAAGTAAATGTGAGCCATTGAGGCAAGGGCATTTTCTTTGCCCACATAGCTAATTTTTACTACAAAGAAAACAAACTCCATATGGCGTTTCTTTGATGCCTAGTATAATCTCTGAAGTAAATTGGTGCTGCCTGGAGCAGACATGTCTCACTGTCATGATAAACCTTAGGTTATTAAACTTATTAAATGCAATATTCTATAGGTCTTTGAAGTGAGTGAAGATCATCTATCTATCTATCTATCTATCTATCTATCTATCTATCTATCTAAATACATCTGTGCATGACCTTGAAAACATACCTAACATATCTACAGGTTTAACTACTATAAATGACTATTAATCTGTATATCTTAATTACACATTTAAAATGAGCTGCCTAAACATAATACCCTAAACAAGAATAGAAACATATGTACAGTATGACAAAATTAACTTTAAATTTGTATCAACATGCCAAAATTCATACCAATATGAAATACTTAAGACTAATAGTTTGTTTTTTTAAAAAGTAGATTCAATAATATACCTTTTATCCTATAATTTCTATATTTATCCCCATTTTTTTCTTTAGAAGGAGATCTTTGAATCTGACTCTTTTGTTTAGCTTTTTCTCTAACTATGACCAAAAATAATTTGTAAAACTCTTCCCTTTCATGATAAGAAACATCCATAATCCATCTTTTGGGAATGTGGACATTGATTTTTCTAGACTGATTTCTGTTATCTGTGGGCACTGACATCTTGGGGAAACATGAGAAAATTCAGGATAATATTTACTGGACTGGAGTATTCTGTGAGACTGGGTAATCTCAGTCAGCAGCCTTGAAGCTGTTCTGAATGCAAAATTCTGAGGAGACTGTAACAGAGACATTCTGAGATACTGGATCACCTGGGTCATCCATATTCATCTGTGTCTGGTCCCTTGTTCTGAAAATACAAAACCTTTTAAAGGTAATATACGGTATATATAGTTGTATTAATGCAAGTCTAGGGTGTATGTTATACCCAAGTTAGCTGAAGACAATATTTTGTTTATGGTTTAGTAGGTAAAATATATGTTATGGATTTTGTGGTTTTCTAGGTTAATTTCTTTATGTTTGTAGTCTAAATTTTCAGGGACTCTTCCTCTATCAAACCTGATTTTCTTTAACCTGGAGTGAATCCACAACTTCTCATTTTCTGTGGCAATAAAAGTATAACCTCTTCCCCAAAGCAACATACACTTTGACTTAAAATTTAAAGTCAAGATAGTTTAAAAACTATATAGGTTGGCTTAATCAAGTTCCTTTTATAATCCAGTGTCTCCTGGCAGCAGATTCCAAACATCCAAAATAAAAAATTAAAGACAGTACAATACCATATAGGATCCAGACTCCCTGTTTATTTTTCATCTTTATGTGACATTTCTTTTATATTACTTTACCCTATCTTTAAAGACTTTATTGTTTTAAAATTATATTTCTTTTTAATGACTTCTAAACCTTCTCTTTTCTCTCCCAAGTCTATGTGTATTTTCAAACACTCTGTAATCTGTTTAGAGGTTTCTTTCTATCTGAAGATTTAGTCTTTACTGTACATCTATATTCTTGTTCTGAGCACACAAACCTTTAAATAGCTAAGTGGCATGACTACAACAAAAACCTGGGCTTTGTCAGCTGGCTCCACCCTGCTTGTTTCCCTGAGAGCCTAACATCATGGTGGAGGTACTGACTGGTGAGATCTCTGTTTACCACCCCAACTCTGGGCAGTTTTGGAATCCATGCAGTCACTGAGTTGTGAACCACCCTCTACTCATAAGCTCCATTTAAATGTTTTGTATCAGGGGCTCTGAAAATAGGCCAGTGATTTTGTTGGTAGCACTGATCCAGGAATCCATCTCTTAAGTGAACTATGCTGCTGCATACCACCAGCAAACAAAGCTTACCTGAGAAAATATTGCTGTCAAGAAACCATGCTTGACTCTCTCTCTCTCTCTCTCTCTCTCTCTCTCTCTCTCTCTCTCTCTCTNNNCTCTCTCTCTCTCTCTCTCTCTCTCTCTCTCTCTGTGTGTGTGTGTGTGTGATTAGAAACCTTTTTAAAATTCTCTCAGGTTTTATTTAGATGCAGATGCCCCCTGTTGGGTGACATATGTTGGTGGAGTTTTCCTGTCCTGCAATCACTCTCAAATAAATACTGAGGCTTTTATTAGCTATAAATGGTATGGCAATAGCTCAGGCTCATTACTAACTACCTCTTATATTTTAAGTTAACCCATAATCTTATTTATGCTCTACCACATGGCAATACCTTTATAAACATGGCACATTTATTTCCTGCTTTGTCTATGTCTGGCTGGCAACTCCAGACTCCACCCTTCTTTCCAGCATTCTCAGTTTGACTCTCCCACCTAATCTTATTCTGTTCAACTATTGGCCAGTCAACTTGCTTATTAAAACAATCATTGCAACTAATCTTCACAGTATACAAAGGAATTATTCCACAGCAGGTTATTGTTTTGTTTGTTTGTTTGTTTTAGTTAATCCTGTATCCTCCCACATTACTGAAGGTGTTTATCAGCTGAAGGAGTACTCTGGTAGAAGTTTGGGGTCATTTATTTATGTAATCATTTCATCTTCAAAAAGAGAAATTTTGACTTCTGTTTGATTTCTTCCTTTCTAATTTGCATCTGTTTGATCTTCTTTTGTTGTCTTATTGCTCTAGCTAAAATTTTGAGTACTCTATTAAATAGATATGGAAAGAGTAGACAGCCTTGTCTATTGTTGATTTTAGTGGAATTGCTTTGAGTTTTTCTCAATTTAATTTGATGTTGGCCATTGGTTTGCTGTATATTTCTTTTATTATGTTTAAGCATGTTTCTTTTATCCTTGATATCTTTAAGACCTTTATCATGAATGGGTTTTGAATTTTGTCAAAGGGTTTTGCAGCATCTAATGAGGTGATTGTATGTCTTTGTTTTTGCTTTTGTTTTTGTTTTGCTTTCAGTTTGTTCGTAAGGTGGATTACATTGACAGATTTTCATATATTGAACCAGTATACTTCCTGCTGATTGGGAGCACTGATAATCATATGGGGACCTAAAGAAAATTTAGATTTATGATCAAGTCCTGACTGGAGTATCCCTTGATGCTTGATAACCCGCGGAAACAAAAGTGAAACTTCTTCTCCAAAGTAACATATTTTTTGATTTAAATTTTAAAGTCAAAGCATTATATGTATATATATATATATATTATTAATCCAGCAGCATTTATAATCAAATGTCTTTTAGCAGCTGTTGATCCTTCCNNNATTTATAATCAAATGTCTTTTAGCAGCTGTTGATCCTTCCTCAGCCATCAAACAATTTAAAGACAACACAATAACATACAGTATCCAGACTCTCTGTATAATTTTTCTTCTTTATGTGGCCTTATTTTAAACTCTATTTCTTTTCTTTTCTTTTCTTTTTAAATTTTTTGCTTTTGAGACAGGGCTTCTCTGTGTATCTTAGCTGTCCTGGAATTCACTCTGCAGGCCAGGTTGTCCTTGAACTCACAGAGATTCACCTTCCTCTGCCTCCCAAGTTTTGGGATTAAAGGTGTGTGCCGCCACACCCAACTGCTTTCTTTTTTTTCTTATTTTCTTTTAAGGACTTTATCCTCCCCCCACCTCCACAAGCCTGAAAGACCCCCGGCCTGAATTGGCACTTGGGAAGCCTTTAGCCCTGAATAAATGGAAATTTACAGAAGTTCACCACCCTGAGCAAAAGGAAAATTGCTGCTTGAGCCAAACAGGATGCCTGTGGTTTCACCCTTAGTCATGATCCGGCCCCTGTGCCAAGAATAGAGAAAACAGCTGACTCCCCAAGCTTATGATCAAAACCTGCAAATTGCTGATGCGTGCTTTGTCTAGTTCTATGGCTTTTCCGGGAAATATAGAAAACACTAATCAACAGAAATACTGTTACTATGCTTGCCAATTATGTAGTCCTTGTGCTCTATAAAAATTGCTTGGAAAGCTTACTCGGGGTGCCCAGTTGCCTAGCTGGACACCCATGAGGGCTTATGTGATTAGTAAAGCCTCTTGCTGATTGCATCTGCTGGCTGACTTGTTGAATTTGGGGGAAACTCTCATAAAGATCCCGAATTGAGGGTCTTTCAAGCCTACATACATTTTTAATGCACAGTAAACTGTTTAGAAGTTTATGTTTCTTTGAATCTATCTTTACTGTATATCTCCTTTTTTCTGACCACAAGAGTCTTTAATTTGCTAAGTGATATGGCTAGGATTAAAGCTGTGGTTTTGATGGCTGAATCCAGCCCATTCCTTAGCTTTTCTCTGAGAGTCTAGCCTCATGGCAGAGGTACTGGCCAGAGCCATGTTTATTGCCACAAGTCTATGGTGTTTCAAGGTCCCTGCCACCACCAAAAAGTGTGTAATCAGCTTTTCATCAACATTGTTTAAGTGTTTCGTAGCAGGACCTCTTAAAAGAGATACAAGGTTTTGCAGCTAAAGCTGAGTTAGGAAGTCTCTCTTAAATGAGGGCACTTGCCTCTAGCAAGCAGAGCCCTCCTGAGAAAGTGCTGCTATCAAGAAGCCATGTTTAACTGTATTCTTTTCTATCTAGAATAACTTCCCAAGCTCTCTCAGGCTTTTAAGTGAATTTGATCAGTCCCACATTGGCATGCCATTCTGTTTCTATTGACTGAGGTTTCTGTCCTGCCCAGTTCCGTCAGTAATTAAGTCCCATAGAAGTCACACAGAGACCTACATTAATTATAAACTAGTTGGCCTATTAGCTCAGGCTTCTTATTAACTCATAACTTATATTAGTCCATAATACTTGTCTGTGTTAACCATGTGGCTTGGTACCTTTTCCAGTGAGGCAGTCACATCTTGCTTGCTTGTGTCTGGCTTTCTCTCTGTTGGGTGATGACTACAGACTGAAACTTCCCACTTCCCAGAATTCTCACTGCCCCACCTCTATTTCGTGCCTGGTCACCCCACCTATATTTCCTGCCTGGCTACTGGCCAATAAGCATTTATTTAAAAGACAAGTGACAGGGTACAGACTATTGTCCTATTGCAGTTTGGGTATCAGAGTGAACCTTTGTTCACAGTTTAAGAACAAAGTCCATCATGGTGGAGAAGGCATGACAACTGAAAAAAGACATAATGGCAGGGGCTGGAGGAAGTTGGTCACATTGCACTACCAGTTAGGAAGCAGAGAGGGGCAGAGGCTGGTAATCGGCTTTCTTTATCCATTTTAAATAACCATTTTGTCTTTTTGTATATGACTGTTTGCTTGTATGTTTGTCTATGCACTACATATGAATTGTGCATATGGATGCCAGAAGAGAGTATTGGCTCCCCTGGGACTGGAGTTATAGGTAGTTTTGAGCTGTCGTATGGATGCTGGGAGCCTAACCTGGGTCCTCTGTGCTCTTAACCACTAAGATGGATTTGATTTCAATCAGTCCAGGACTCCAGTTCATGTCATGGTGCCACCTACAGTTACTTAGGGTAGGTCCTCCCACCTCAGTTACCTTGACCTAGAAATTCCCTCACAGTCAGGCCCAGAGCATTGCCTCCTATGTGAGCCTAGATCCTGTCAAGTTGATAGTCTATGTAAACCATCACAGGGTGAATAAATTCTTCAGTGAGGCAAAATAGGAAGTCCCGATTTGACCTGTAATGCAAATGCAACCTGGGCCTAAGCTTGGAAAGAATGACCAAAGGGAGAGGCAGGGCTGTCTGAGGAAGGAAATGAGACTGTCTGGGGGAATAGTGAACTTCTGCTTCATACCACATGCAAAGCAATCAAAGTGGACTGTTTAAGGATGGCTCGATTTAGCTATATATCATTTTTGTTTGTTTTTTGGTGCCAGAAATAGAACCCAGTAAAAAACCTTGTGAGGACTCTACAACTGAGACACATCTTGGCCACTTAATTTTATTCTAGGAGAATTAGAACTATTTTTGAGACTCAGAAAAAAGCACTTATTTGTGAATTGTGTGGTACATTAACAAAATTTAAAGTGAATAATTTCTAGGGAATTTAAATTGAAAAATGTTGTTCACCCATATAATCCTTGAGGAAAATAAGAAAATAAGTTGCATTATAAATTGGGAGAAGTTTTGTTACTATAGAGTCAAAAAAGTATTTTTATTATAAATGTGTACAGAAGTCCCATGAAGCAAAATAATCTAATGGAGAGGTAAGGAAATACAAGCATGGATTTTGTGTACAGAATGAGGTATGCAGAACTGATTTATCAGGTCCAAATCAGGTATCCCAAATGATAATAATGCTGACAAGGTCCTAAATAGGACTCTGACCGAGTAAACAAAAGCCTAAACTCAGCATTCTTCAGGGATCTTGTAAAGCAGATTTCTGTTTACTAGGAAAACCACCCCAATGGTAAGGACATCTAGCTCCCAATTAATCCTGGTAGCCTTTATCAACTCAAGGTCCCCCATCCTGCTAACTATCATATACAGTCCACCTGCTCTCCTGCCAGGCTTCGGGCCTCTATTCTCAGAGTCAGACTGGCAGTTTGCTCGCCCGATAAACTTTTCTTTCTACCCACAGAGTGGTCAAGTCCCTTGCTTATTCCATAGGTACAGGAAGAGACAATGGTCACAGTACACGGACGGTATAATTAAAGGCCATTGTGAGGTCCATTCTCCACCTTTCTGATAGACAAGGGTTCGCTAACATCTAGAATGACACAGAGCATATGACAATACTGGAGATGTCATATGCAGCTTGAGGAAGCATGTCACCAACTGATTGTGGAAATAGTCCCCATTTCCCCCTGGAGGAGTGGGGAGTGCAAACCCTGGCCAGTCTTCTAGTTCAACTGTACAATACTTAGGGGACACTTGCTGGCTTCACCAGTAGATAAAGATCGGTACTGCAGGCCCCATGCTGAGCAAATGTCGTGACATGCTCCTTGATTTTGTTCTGGGGAGACAAATGTTCCTTCACCCCAGAAAGGACATCCACGACAGACCCAAGGCTAAATCCACAAAGTCCGTCTCAGTGAACCAATGAATTTATTAAGGTTACAGACAGGGACATGAGTGACATAGGAAGCTGCATCACAAAGCCCACCCCAGCATGGGAGAGAACTGAAGAAAGATTCACGCAGCTCCACTGAAGAGTCTCCCACTCCAGCAACTGCTTACATGACATTGGGGAGTCTAGTTAGCGCCATGCTTCCTTTTCTTGCTTATTTATATATTTATTTTTGCTTGTGGTATATGCATGATTATGTCTTCATTTTTTATGTGCTCCACTGCGTGCAAGCCAGAAGTCAGTTCTGAGCATCTTCCTCTTCTATCATCCTCCACTTTATATTTTGAAGCAGGGTCTCTCACTGAATTGGGAGCTCACTGATGAGGCAAGAGATAGTCCTCAAGCTCAAATGGGTCGTCTGTCTCAGCCTCGCTAGGGTCAGGATGCACCAGTACATCCAGCTTTCACACAGGCCCTGGGATCTGAACTCAGGTCCTCATGCTTGTGCAGCGAGCACTTTTTCAACTGAGGTGACTTCCTGGCCCACCTTATGAGTTCTTATAACTTCCTTGGGAGTCTCCTGAGCCTCTCCACTTCCTCTCACATGGGGGCGGGTGTTCCAATATGGAGGAAATAGCTACATGACAGACACCAGAAGCCCCTGCACCTTTGGAAGCAGTTCTCCTTCATGGGGAAAACTGTGGATTCTGGAGAAATCTTGAAGATCCATTTCTTGGGAAGAAGCAAAGCAAAGAAAGTAAAAATTGAAACCAGTGCTAATGAGCAAGTGTCTTCTCAATATCATCCTCAGCTGAGTTTCCCAAGAAGAGTGGGTATTCGCAGAAGATAGATCCAGGAATTAACTGTAAAGCCAGTGATAAACATTGGTTTTCATAATTGCATTTTAAGGAAATGGATACATTGCTCAGTTAATTTCACTATGTTTAGTGTTTATTTTCATTTAAATTCTATAGTCTCCTCCATTTTTCTCCTGACAATTTATAGCACATCAGTGTATACTTAAACTTCTCCATTTTAGAAATGTGTATTTCAGTCAGTCTTTTTAATGTTTAACTTTTTATTTTAAATTTTTATCTTATTTTATTGATGTGTATGTGGGTCTGTCCATTATGTTCACTACATATATACCATACCTGTGGAGGACAAATAAGAGTGTTAGATCCACCTTGGCCTGGAGTTACAGGTGGTTGTGAGCCACCCAAAATTGGTGGTAGGAATGGAACTCAGACTCCCTATTGATTGAGTTTCTGTTCTGTCCAGTTCTTCAATTGTTAAGTCCTAAAAAAATCACACAAATGTCTACATTAATCATAAACTAATTGGATCATTACCTCAGGTCTTATTAACTCTTATAACTTATATAGCCCATTATTAGCCTATTATTCTTATCTGTGTTAGCCATGTGGCTCAGTACCTTATTCAGCGGGACAGTCACATCTTGCTTCTTCTGTGGCCAGATCAGAACTGCAGAGGAATGGGCTTCCTCTTTCCCAGAATTCTCCTGTTCTCATTGGCCTGACTCTACTTCCTGTCTGGTTGTCCTGCTTATACTTCCTGCCTGGCTACTGGCCAATCAGTGTTTATTTAAAATATAATTGAAAGACTACAGACCATTCCTCCCCCTTTATTTGTTAAACAAAGGAAAATATCCATAGTCAATTTTTTGGTAATGTGGGAATAGTTTTCCAGGCTACTTCCTGCCGGTTGGAGGTGCTGATAATCTTATGGGGACCTAAAGAAAATTTAGAATTATGATCAAGTCCTGACTGGAGTATGCTGTGAGGTTTGATCATCACAGGCAGAAGTCTTGAATCTGTTCTGGATGTAGAACTCAGACATCTGGGTCATCTGTTCCTACCAGAGATTT
>LOEQ01000336.1:91095-102035 GCA_001685075.1 Bramus lutescens | reverse complement strand
TGGCTGGTAGACCACACAGATAGCTGGTAGACCATGCAGATGGCTGGTAGACCATGCAGATGGCTGGTAGATCATACAGATGGCTGGTAGACCCCA
This sequence comes from Bramus lutescens, assembly GCA_001685075.1. Lineage (NCBI taxonomy): Eukaryota > Metazoa > Chordata > Mammalia > Rodentia > Cricetidae > Bramus > Bramus lutescens. The sequence goes on along the minus strand of LOEQ01000336.1, from coordinate 101,939 downwards.
CAGCTGTCTGGTAGGCCCTACAAATGACTGGTAGGGCTCACAGATGATTGGTAGACTCCAAAGATAACTGGTAGAACCCACAGATGATGGGTAGACTCTACAGATGACTGGTAGACTCCATGGATGATTGGTAGACTCCACAGATGACTAGTAGACTCCATGCATGATTGGGAGACCCCACAGATGCTAACTTCGCAGATGGCTAGCAGACCACCCATGCTTGGGTCATGGCTTCACTATGTCCTCTTGCCATTTCGCTGTTGCTGTCCTCTCTGCATTCAGCCCTGACACGTACTATAGGAGATCTTCATGACAGTGAGTAAAGCATACACGCTGAAAACAGCATGTAAAGAGGTAAAGAGTGTGGTCTAAAATCCCCACCCGATTCCAAGAACACAGGACACTAGTCACTGGAATGGAAATGGCAAACTTGCACTTGCAGAAGATGATTCAGAGGATGTGAGGGATGGAGGTTTTAAATAACAAGAGCAAAGGGGAGAAAAAGCAGAATATAGGGAGCAGTGTGATGGCGCAGAGGAGATGGGTTAAAGCCCTTGTCTAAAAGTCTGGTGACTGGTTCAGTCCCAGAAACCCACATGGTGGAAAGAGCAAGTTGACCCCAGCTAGCTGTGCTCAAATGCACACGTCTGTGCCTGAGCCCACTTCCTACCCCTCCGCCACACACACATAAATAATGGAATGCACAAATGTAAAAACAAGGCCAAAAAACTTCTTTTCACTAAAGATGGACATAAATATGTCAAGTGCCAACTACAAAACACATTTATGATTCACGTGAATGACAGAGTCCTAAAATGTGGGATCCATCTGAAGCAAAGGTAGTTTTGAAAACAACCTCAATAGCCCAAATAGATAACTGAGTCTTGCCTAGAAGGGCAAGTCGAAAGGCAAAGGACACAGGGTTTTTATAAAAAGAATACCCAATAAGTAATCTCACACTGAGAAGTTACAAATGAAATTCTGATTTCAAGTCAAATAGATTGGCATAGTTTTTAAAAATCTTACATCTGTAGATAAGCATGAGACAATTGGACTGCCTAGATATCACTTACTCAACACTCTGGTAGTGAAAAATAACTTGCCTTCATCCTGCAAAAGCTAAATATACTCATAACCTATGACCGAGCCGAGCACTTCTATAATTATAACCCTCCAAACAACAGCTAAGGCAAAAATTGAAAACAAAAATTTACACAAACTCAGCAGGAAGTGCAGGCAGGATGCTCTCAATGGTGACTTGCAAACAAATCAGACTTGAGGCAGGATGGGTCACACTGTGAGGAAAGGGTCCATTTCACACGATGGTGGGGACAGAGGCAAAGTTAGGTGCAGACCAGGGGACACACCCTTGACCTTCAGGGCCAAATGACAAAAGATTACAGCAGGACTTTCTGCCTTTTGTTTAAAATAGAAAAACCAAAGGAAAGATGAACTGTCCAGCTGCTTAAGGTTACACACCAGTGTGGTAAAATGGTAAAGAAAATCCAAAGATCCTTGAGACAAAGGCTCACTAAGTGATGCTCTGATTAGCATCATAAAGGACTTAGGAGCTGACCCTCCAGACTTTTCTCCCTCCAAAAGGAAGCACATACCTAAATACCTAGTATATGTATTTGCATTTTGAATATTTCTCTTTGGGGGGAGTCAAAACATATTTATAGAGAATAGAAAGATAAAGAAAAGAAAATATGCCATTTTATTTGATGCCTAAGATTGTGAAAGTGTGTAATGATAAACTTGGAACATCTGGTAGAAGTCAAAGGAAAGTGTAAAATGGGGCAAAAGTCATCATGCTCAAAATCTTTCGCCAAAGGAGAAGTTGTGGGATGAGAAAGAGCCTGCACACACTTGCTCGAGGATGTAGGCTGCTCCTTCTGGGAAGTTAGAATGCTGGGGTCTTTCCCACCGGCTTGTTTACTGTGTGTGGGAAATTCTCAAGTTGAGCTATACAAATCCACCCTGACTAACCACGAAAGGCACAAGATGAAAAATCATGGGGTGTTGAGAGATGGCCTAGCATGTAAAGTGCCTGAGTCGGTACATGCATGTGAAAAAGCCTGCCATGCCTTTAATCCCAGGATAAGGAAGTGGAGGCAGGCAGATAGATCCCTGGGGCTGCTGGCAAGCCTGCCTAGCCGAACTGCCATGCCCCAGGTGCCAGGGAGAAGCCCTGTCTCAGAAAACAAGGTGGCAGGAGAGTGAGGAGGAAGGCACCATGGTTGACCACTTTCCCCCACACACATAAACATTCATCCACACGCATGCACACTCAAAGAGGAAAGTATATGAAGAGAGAGTTTTCAAGACTTACTAAAGTGCACGAGAGATAGTCTAACATCTTGCTACACCAAGGTAACAATGTGGGCCTGGAATTCAAGTACATAAGCCAATCCAGTAAAAGGTAAACTATACAAATGCACGCAGATGTTCCTTGTGGGACAGAGGCGTCATTTCAAGCATAGAGCTCAGATGAGCGGTGAATAGCTGTGTGGAAACAGTGTAGCAAGCTAAGAAAGAGCGGTGACAGTGGCAGTGGCTTTAGAGCCTCACTCCTTATGTTAACAGATGTCTGAAAGGATTGGCAAAGATGAGAAGAAGGACCTAGAAAACAAAAGAAACACAGGAGTCATGGAGCACTGGTGCTTCGTCCCCTGTCCAACTGCTTTGCACGCCAGGCTGCCCTGCCCAGCTGCAGCCGACACAGGGCTGGAAGGAACCATGAGAAGCTTCTTTCCTGGAGCAGTGCCTGGAGGGGCCTACATCCAGGACTTCTGGAGACAGGAACCAGAGCCCCTCTGCCTCTAGCTGAACAAAAGGGGCTCTACCTTCCATCTGGCACTTTACACAGAACCTAGCAGGGCCTGGACCTGCTGGAGGCCACCTTCCAGTTGCTCTCCCAGCTTCTCCCCTGTATCCCACTGGCTCATACATGAATCTCAGTGTCACCTACTCAAAAATGGGCATCCTAGAAATCCCCATGTCTAGTCCCTGCTTCTCCGAGATTAGGCATAATAGAAGAAATAAAAAGAAATAGATTTTTAAAAAGTCAAGGGTATGAAAGACTTTTTTAAGACCACCATTAAAATCACAAATTATAGGAAAAGAAATAATTGTATTACAATTTTAAACAGCATGGAAAAATACATAACCTTAAAGTCAATAGACCAAAACAAACATATAAAAGAATGGATGCCTATATGTGACTATGAATAGACACAGATGGAACGTTTCTTAATTAAAAAAATTTACTTTCTTAAAATTTAAGCAGAGCCCCCAAGTCATTAAAAATATATCAATTCGACAGAAAAGCATAAAAGGGGTTGAACCAAGATTTTGTAAGGAACAACGCCATTTAGTTATTATTAATGAGACTGAATTAATTACTGAAGACACAGAACGGAAAATGCAGGGTGGTTTATTCAATGATCCCATGAGATCAGGTAGCTACTCCAAAATCAGGAAGTCATCCCATCATCCCACTCAGAGCAGATAACGCTTTTTAGAAGCTTGAACTCAAGTCCTGGGCTTTCTTTCCTCGCACCTGACTGATCTGGGGTAAAATCTTCAGTGTCACCTGCCAGTTATGTCTGTCTTTCTCAGCAAAGACAGGGCACAGCTTAATCTCTCCATATTGCACCCTGGTGTGTGTGTGTGTGTGTGTGTGTGTGTGTGTGTGTGTGTTTTAAAGCTCACCAGGAAGACAACTTGTTCATGCCTGTGTGTCATTTGGCAAGCCTGGCTCTTAAGTTTCTAAAGGTTTAGTTTGAGTTTGGTCCCAGGGAGCTCAGCTGGCAGAGGTGGAAATACTTTTTGTCTGTAGCTAGATCTCAAGGCACTTTTGTCTTGAAAATGAACCATTGTGTGTTGTCCCTTACAGTGTCACCAACAGAGAGGATGTGACTGTCACCTCCACAAATGTGGAGGCTACCTCAGTCCTCTAATAAAGACCATAGGGCTATGGCTACCCTGCCCGGGGGCTATGCTTCAGTAAGCTGTAAGTTGATAGCTAGCAATAAGCAAATGGATTAGGGAGTCCACATCCTTGGCATTTTGAGAAGTTGGCAGAGGGTGAGGGAAGCTGTCCCTCTTTTAAATGACAGAGGAGAGTGTAAAAATTTGAACCTACTCTGAATGACACTTGGCAATATATTCGAACTTATTAATATGTCTAACCTTTGACGCAGCAATTCAGCTCCTGGAAATGGTCCCACTTGTGCCCAGTGTTGTGTGCCTGGTGCTGTTCGGTGTAAGCCAGCTGCCGGCAGCTGGAGTCAGGAAAGGAATGGCCATGGAGAGGGGGAAGACAGCTGTGGAAGGGAAACCCCATGCAAGAATGTTATGAAGTTGTTGACTTTTGAAAAAAGAGCCCCATGTTTACTGAAATAGAAAACGTCTCTGGTAAGTTCAAAGTATGAGGGAAGTTCAGGGTGGGTGGCCACACCCATGACACCCATGTCTGGGTAGAAGCTGGAAGAACACCCAGGAAGGTGTGGCCCCTACACGTGCACAGTCAACTACATGTAGGGGCCCCAGGGCCCCATTAAGCTTCCCCTAGTCCCCAGGCAGGAGGGAAATCTTCATTCCTGTCGAAGTTTTAGCTTTGATTGACAATAGTTAAATATTTGGAGATACCGCACAATGCACTGCAAGATCACTGACTGGGTGATTAGCCTGTTTGCCATTTCAAACAGTGCTCACTGCTTTGCGATGAAACCATCAAAATCGTTTCTGACCTTTGCGGAAATTCACATGTGGTTCACATGAGAAATGTCTCCAATAAGTTCTGGCATGTGAACCCTTACTTCCTACTTAGTGGCGCCGTTTGGGGAGCTTTGAGTGGTACAACCTTACCGAAAGAAGCATGTCACTGCGTGGCGTGGGAAGTCCTTCTGTATATGAGTTGCTTTTATTAGTTAATGAATAAAGAAGAAGCTTTGGCCTGTGATAGGACAGAATAGAGCTAGGCGGGAAAACTAAATGCTGGCAGAAAGAAGGTGGAGCGAGAGACACCATGGAGCCACCAGAGAAGAAAGACGTGAGCTGCCAGCTGGAACCTTGCCAACAGGCCTGGACCTAAAATATAAAATAATAAAAATGGGTTAATTTAAGATATAAGAGCTAGCTAGCAATCGGCTTAGCTATTGGCCAAACAGTATGGCAAATAATAGTTTATGTGTAATTACTCTGGGTCTGAGCGGCCAGAAACGAACAAACCGCCTCCACCAACCACTGGGGAGGGATGGGCTTCGAGATTATATGGCCTTGCCTCACTTTTACTTTGCCTTTTCTGTTTTGCGCTTGTAGGTATGAGCTCCCCACTTCCAGTTCCGGTTGCCTGCTGCCATGCCTCTTGCCATGACTGACTCTATCCCACTGGCCCCGTAAGCCCCCCAAAACCCTTTCTTCCAAGCTTCTTTCAGTCACGATGTTTTATCACAGCAACAGATAGGTCCTTTGCGCTGGTCACTGGGGTGATGGCTCGTTGGGTCACGTGCTTGCTATAAAACCATGACTTGAAGTCAGATCCCTGGAATCCATGCAAAAAGCAGACATGATAGCACATACCTATACAGGCCAGTTCCCGAAGCTCACTAGCTAGGCAGCTTCATGTTCAGTGAGACGCCACCGCAATGCGGGAGGGGGAGGGGGCGCTGTGGCTCAACAGTCGTGAGTGCATACTGCTCTTGCAGAGGACTCAAGTTTTGTGCTCAGCATCCATGTCAGGGAGCTCATAAATGCCTACAATTCCCACTCCAGGGGACACAATTCCCTCTCCTGGATCCTATGGTCACCTGCATTCACATGTGCATAAACATGCACACACACGCACTCAGGCACACACATGTATACACATAATTTTAAAATAGCAAAACTAAATTATAAAAAATTGTGGATTGGCAGGCAGTTAAGAAAAGACATCTAATGTCAACCTGTGCCCTATACACATACATACACTGACATACTACATATCCCACACATACACTACATACTATATACACCATATATGTACTATGTACTACATGCATAACACACATACTACTACACATGCAAGTTTTTTTTTAAAGCTTAGATCCTTACTCCACCTTCTCTGTCACCCTCTTCTTTCTGACTCCCTTAGCTAGAATCTGATGATGGAGCAACTGTGAAGCCCCATAACCTTGATCCGCAGTGGGCCACTGACCCTGCCATGATCAGAGCCTTTAAACTGCAACAGGCTGCTTTCTTTCTACATGTTTCCAACCTGAAGCAGACAACCAGGAAGGTCTGGAAAGGCAGGGGCCATTACGCCCTTCATCTGAGAACATCTGCAACGGGAAAAACCAAGGCTTCCGCAGAGCTTCTAAGTCTCAGCCCCAGATGTTCTGTTCAGCCACTGTGCAGCCCTGGGACAATCAGGGTAGCTCCTTGGGTGTGCTCAGCTGTCCTCAGAATTCAACAAGGATGTTCTGGGAGCCAGGCAAAGTTCACATACCATGACTCTGCTGGTACCTAGGGAAAATGACGACTGGGGTAGGTACTCAGCTTCTCTCAGGCTGCATGACAGGTGAGCAGGTATGTGTCTGGGGACAGCCACCCTTCACCCATAAACAGCAGTAACCTCCTGTAAAATACATCCTAGACTCTGGGAATGTGTCTCCCCAGCTCATGGGCTAACGTGTATGTCCAAACTTATAGGCTTTCAGACTCCATCTCTTATACACTGGGATTTGGGTTGGTGGCAGATCCATAGCTGGAGACATGTGTCCAACAGAATCTGCCCAAATTCTTTGCCCAGGTTGTCTCCCTGCTCCTGGGAACCATGGGCCAATGCAAGAGTTCCCCTGCTCTGGCACATAACTCTCTGATCCTTCAAGGTGGCCTGCACTCCATGGAATGGCTGTCATAAATGTCAGCAAAGCCTTGTCTTGGAGTTCAGCTGTCCTTCCAGATGGGGGCTGGCTCAGCTTAGTGCTTACCTGGAACCTGTCCACACACCAAGTACCGCAACAGCCAGGAGAGCATGTATGAGTCTTATTTAAACCCTACAGAGACCCACACATTCCCTGGCAAAGACACTGGCCCATGCCCCCAGAGGGGCAGCAGCTGTGTCTTGTCACAGAGTCTTCCAAACAGAGAGATGGAGGGCCTGCTCCACCATGCACCTGGCTTCCCAGCTGTGCCTAGAAGCACTATAGGGATCTCCAAGGCTCTGGTCCTTGCTGGCAGAGGACCTGGCCACGCATGGCAGCTGTCAGCAGCCCCTGCATGTTTCCATACATAGGAGAGGCACTACTCCTGTCTGCCTGGCTACGCTACACAGGCCAGTCCAGAGACAGCCTCCTCTCCTTCAGAGCCCATTCTGCTCTTTCTAATGGGGGCAAGGCCTTGTCTTTACAGGCCAGTGCCCACCAACCTGGACAGCTCATGTTTTCCTTCTCAATCAGAGGACACAGCCAGAGTCAAGCAGAAATGTTCTTCCTGCCTGCTTCCTGCCCAGAGTAAGATGCAAATGAGCGCAGGTGATAGCAGGGCCGTTTACAAATGGCAGACACAGTGTTGCCTGTGGTCAGGACATGGCCTGGGTCTAGCCAGTGGGGACTGGATGCCTCTACCTGGAAGAAGAGGCACTGGCTCCAGGTCCAGCCAGGGTCCTTGGGACCCTTGAGTGACTTTGCCCTCACTCATTAGGCCATCAGCAGAGCAGCACCGAGAGGAGGGAACATCTTGACAATTTCTACAGAGCCTGGCCATAGTATGGAGTCCAGATACTCGCTAGATAAACAAGGATGCTCAGGGTTCTCTGGAAGGGCTCCCGAATCTCTGGGCATGACTGTGTGCATGGGAGAATTGTGTAGAAGATGGGTAGGCGGAGTTGTGCCCATCCATCTTGAGGACGGTCCTTACCAGTGTGAAGAATGCTGTGAGGGTCCTTCCTCTAGGACTCTAGGCTCTATGAGCTCCCTTCTGCCACACAGGATGTCTTGATTTCCACAATGTTCCTCCACGATCTCATTCCATCTGTGGCTACTTTTCTGTCAATCTCAAGACTTCTAGGACACACAGTAGCTGCCTATGTCAGGCAAGGTCATTACTGGATTCCTGTTGCTCTGCCTTCATTAAAAATTCTGTTCATGGCACTATGGCATGAACACTAATGGCATATTCATGACACATTTGATTCTGCCCATGGGTATGGACTTGTGTGTTATCTGTCTACTCCCCATGGGCCACTCACCAGGACCCACACTGTAAGCCTCTTTTGCTCACTGTTAGGACACTTTCTATAGCCTGGAAGGTATCCAAGGACATCAGGACAGAGCTGGTGGCAAGGACCCTGCAGACACTGCAGTGATGGAGGGACATTCGTCATCTTGTCACTTAGTCACACAGAGTAGACCCAGTTTCCTCTCAGATGACTCTCCTGATCGTGCGTGGCTTTTCTCTCTTGGTGCCCAAGGCTAGAAGAGGAGGTGGCGGCTCTGTTTTAGTGTCCCAGTCAGGGGGTGAGGGTGGAGAGCTCTGCATCCAGAGAAATACACCCATGTCACCGTAGTCTTCAGGGACGTACAAGGATGAATGGACTGGAAGGGCAGAAGGCTTTGCCGGGCAAAGGAAATTCTCAGTGTTTGGTGCCTCATTTCGTGGGTACCTCATCTTGTGGGTACCTCTTCTTGATCCAAGTTCACATTCTCATGATGAGAAACCCAGCTGGCCCTCCATACTTTCTCCTCAAGAGAGGTGTACACTGAAGGGCTGCTGACTGAACTCCAGTTGACACACGTGCTCCTAAAGGGGCTCCCTGAGCAGACTTGCCTATGAGACAATGCACAGGGTGTTCTTCTTAGAAATTGCTATAGCAGACATGGTGGCACACATTTGCTGTCTCAGCTACTTGGAAGGCCGAGGTGGGAGGATCCTTTGGGTCTAGCAGTCCACCCAAGGCTAGCCGGGACAGCACAGAGACTCAGGGAAGAGTAGAGTTATACGATACTGTTTTGCCACATTTGGGGATCCTGTTGGTGTCAGCCCATTGACAATTTAGACCATTAGGACCTAAGATGCTTCTTCCTGCACTTACCCAGTATCACCCAGGCTTATATGGCCTTAAAGAGCCACACTCACTAGCCTACCCATACCCATCACACCTTAAGCCTCTAGGATAGACACTTGTAGAAGCTAGGATTCATTGTCCATCATTCCCTTCTTTCTATGTAAGAGACATTGATGTTTATTCTAGAGACGATAGCATGTCCCTCAAGAGCTTTACTCCGTCACATCCTCTAAGTGAGTGGCACCATTCCATCCAGTGAACTAGGCAGATGTACCTTCTCAGGCTCTTGGGAGATTTCCTGGTCAGAGTGCAGTCCTCTCCCTGCTTATTCTTTTCCTGCCTTTCTGTTGTCATATTGAGAACATATGTATTATACCTGGAGCTATAGCAATCATTTGCCAAGCACAAGAGAAAGACCCAGAAAATCAGCGACGTTGGTTTTAATGTCTTGAGGCTACGAAACCAGAGTTAGCAACTTTGTGTTTCTTTGTAATGGTGCTAATGAAACCTTCACTGTGTCTTAGCCACTGTGTTGAGACACTGTCATTTGCACCAACTTTCACGTAGGCAGTTGAAAGAACTCCCTTCTGTCCGTGGAGCAGACTTGGAAATGTCGGACCTCTCAGAAGCAGTTGTGATTAATTCAATCCTGTGCACTGGAGAAGTGGGTGTGGCTTTCCATTTTACAAAGCAGGATTCATTATCATGGGGTTTGTCTGTTTCCCAGGTTCGCACGCTTGTAAACAGCAAAGCCCAGATGGATGTTAACAGCATTTCTCTGGCTTGAGGGTGCTTGTGATGGAGCTCATCTTGCAGGGACCTGGAACCAGGAGCAAAACCAACTGTGCTTGCTCGCCAGTGTACTGGGGACAAACTTCATCTGCATTTGGCTGTCAGGCCACGACACAGTGTACCCTAGAGGGATGTCAGCGGCATCAAGTCAGAGAGCGGGGAGATTGTCTAGGTCCTAAGGACACCAACGCAAATCCTGAAGCGTCTGCCCTGGCAGATGTTGCTGACCTGGCTTCTTCCTGGTATGGAGGGATACTTGTGCACAGTCCTGGGGTTGCTGGTAAGTTAGCAATTGGTCAGGGCAATAAGGAGTGAGAGCCCCAGGGCCCTGTGGGGAGGGTCCCCACATTTTGCGTTCAGTGAGGACCCTGGCATTTCTTTTTAACCCTTCCACATTTGTGAAAGAGTGTGCTGCCATAATTTAAAGCACCGAGTCTGCTTCAGAGTTCCCTTATTCCTGCCAGATGTGGTAGATGAGGGCCTTAAGCCTTGGGCCATCCCTCTCAGGGCAGCCTGAAGACGGGCAGCTCCCAGCTACTCCTGGTTCCCTGCAGGAAGAAGCACAGCAATGGCGAGGGGAAGGTGGAGATCTGGGTCTTAGTCCCGCCCATCTCCTCGTCAGCCAGTGTGGCACTCTAGAGGCAATAGCTGGATCTGAACATGCAAGGCAGAAAATATCCTCCCTCCAACCAAGCACAGACCACAGAGCAGGGAGCTGATGCTGGACCCTGGGGGGCTCTAGAAGCCTCGCTGCAGGTGGCTCTTCAGGGAACGAGAGGAAAGGAGTGAGGAAGAGCCCCTGGGAAGAGATACCGGACATCCAGTTCACAAGCCCTTACAGATGCCAAGAACACTATACAGAACTCCCACCCTCTGTTGACTGCAGAGTCTCTCTGCCCATTTCCCTGCAATGCCAGTCCCCCAACCTGGTCTAGAAAGCCATAAGCCAGCTCTGGGATGGGGTGAGTAGGTTCTGTGCTCTTGGGCAGGGTCTTCCAGC
>LOEQ01000336.1:70084-91045 GCA_001685075.1 Bramus lutescens | reverse complement strand
CCCTCCGGGACTGAGCTCAGCAGCTCTGAGGTAAGGCAGTGGCAGTACCTTATTTGGTAAGGTCTATTTTCAGCCTGTTCCCACAGAGGCGGCATGGCACTGGCAGGCGTGGGCTGCCCCTGATGAGGGGCCTGTGGGGACTTGTGGACCCTGCAGAACCTGGATCACCCCTGACACCTATGCAGATACCCCTAGTTGGCCCAGAGAGGCCCCAACCCAGCTGCCTGTTTCTGGCTCACCCAGAGTCCCCTGGAATCTACAGTCCCGGCTGGTTCCTCAGTTCCAAGGAGAGCCACCTGTGGCCCCATCTTCGATACAAGTCCCTGGTCAGTATTTTCGTGTAGGCATGTGTATAAAGACAATGGCACCATTTTCAAACTAAAGAGCCAAGGTTAGCGACAGGGATGGGGGTGGAGGGCTGAGCAAGATGGCTGGAACTGTAGACCTGGAACCAGAGTTTAAACATGACCTGTTAAGGTGGGTGGAAAGATTCTAAGAGCCAGAAGACCAGGAAAGCTACTGTGATATTCTGTCTCCTTGTAATGATGGTGCAGCTTCACCCCTGATAACTTAACAAGACCTGAAAAAGGATGGCACCAAAAGACATGGTAACCCAAAAGGGGAAATCCCACAGGGTCCCACCCTAGACAAAGAACTAACTAAAGGCAGAGACTGGGAGAAAAAGTTTTCATCATGGATGAGCCTCTTAATTGGTTATCCAATACCAAGTGGTCAGCTCTGAAATCATATACATACATGCAACATTAATGGACTTGGCAAGTTGTATTTATATATTCAGGCACACACACACACGTGTGTGTGTGCATATGTTTATATGTATATATATCTATAACAATAGAAACTAAAGAAAAAAGTTCATAAATTGGAGAGGGAGCAAAAGGTTATAGGAGGTATTTGAGAGAGAAGAGGGAAGAGAGGAAATTAAAAATTTAAATTTAAAAATGCCACTTCTTGCCCAGGAAGGTCCTGGTCTAACAGAACTAAAGGACAAGGACTAAAACACAAACCATGACCTTCTCCCTGCCTTACCTAGGGCTGCTGAGGCAAAAATGCCACGAGTGGAGCCCAGGCAAGCACTTTTCTGTGTCAGCAATTGACTCGTCTGTGGACAGTCCCCATGGGTCACCTGGCATCTCTGCCAATCACTGTAGATGTCCTATTGTTAAAGCCAGATGCCCAGACCCCTCAGACCTTCTCACCTCATGGGAATGGGAAAGGGGGTTCATCAACAGAGGGGAACAAATGCCATCAAGTCTCTTGGGCAGTCAGGGCTGTGGCACAGCAGGCAGCGAGATGTCTGTTCAGGTTTGGCCCAGAGTCTCCAACTGCAGCTGCAAGGCCAGGCTGCATGTCCCTCTAAGCCCTGAGGCCATGTGCACAGAAGCAGGTGATTCGGCTTATTTCTGAAGGGAAACAGGACACTGAGGCAACCACAATGCTAAGCTGCTCTGCTATAGAAAGTGAACAAAAGAGCTCAGAGGATTAAATACTGCTCTCGATGCCATCCACCCCTGACCCTTCTGGGGAACCATAGATCTGACCACTCAGATCGGCAGCTTTTCCCTGGAAGGATGCCATTGGACAAGGCCTGAGGTTGAGTAAGAAGCCCACCCTCTTGAGTAGTCATGGCCCTGCGCAGTGGGTGGAATGCCCTCGTACAGCATGAAGGTGGCACCAGACAGGAGCAGTGTGGCCCATGAGTCCAGCAGTCACTGGAAAACTCTTCTCAGTGGTTTCAGAGCTAGAGCTCTTCTGGATCCATATCTTGGATCAGATGTAGGTCTAAAGTGAGCCCTGACTTGTACAAGGATCTGGAAGATGGGATGCTGCAGGTGGGATGCTGGAAGGTGGAATGTTGCAGGTGGGATGCTGCAGGTGGGATGCTACAGGTGGGATGCTACAGGTGGAATGCTGCAGGTCTTGATGTTGATCGCAAATGCTCTGCACTTGGGGAAATGAAAGAGAGTGTTTCAGGTATACCTGGGACATTTCTGGTATTATCTGGTAATCTCCCTCTTTCCATAAAGGCTAACCATGACAATACAACTCCTGACATTTCGGTCACTCATGCTCAGGACTTGGGAACACACATCTAGCAGTTATCCAGTGATCTTTATGATGGACAGTGATCTCTGGCACAATGGTGATGAATCTGTAGTAGTTGGGTGGACATTCACTTCCCCAGGTAAGCCTTGTGTGCAGGTCTCCTTGAATCTCCCTAGTGACACAATGAGGAAGGGCGTACTGATCTTTTCTATCTCAACAGACAAGCTACTCTGAAGATGGGCAGCTGTAGATTAAAGGGTGTGCTACCTCTTTTACCATGGCAAGTAAGGTAAGTCCTGAAAATGGCAAGTCCTGAGGTCTAACAGAATTCGAGGACAGTACAATTGACAACACCGCATTCTGTACTTGAAATTTGCCAGGAAGGCAGATTGAAAGTATTCTAAATGACAGGGAGTTCCCTGAGCCAATAGCTATGGCAATCAGTCTGATTGTGACAGCCATTCCATGGCACATCCAAATATTGCAACACCATGCAGTACTTCATAAATGTATATAATGTTATCAACCGTAACTGGATCAAGCTAGAGGGAAAAGGCATGGAATTAGAAGACACAATAAAAAGCACTTAGGTCGTCATCTGATGTTCAGGATGAGAGCAGTGATCACATGGAGATGATTCGGATAACCTGGATTGTCTTCCTCCCGTGATCACCTTCATCTTTGCCTTCATCAGCAAGCCACATAGCTAACGAGCTCCTAGGCTGTTTCGTCACAAACCCAGAGAGCCTTGTCATGGCCTTCAGGCAAGCTTTGCAAGGTGGGATGTTTTCTTTTCTGGGAGGGGACACTGTTACCTTGATGGGTGACAGACACCCTTGTTGCTAATGCCTCAGTGCCACTTGGCTGCTGATTCTGTTTACCAGGCACTGGCTCTATCCTGAGGTGTGGTACCTCTGCCAGTGCTCCTTTCCAGTCCCTGGGGAGTGCACACTCACCTTTGCTGAGAGCTACATTTATTTTTATCTGTTATTTATTCTCCTGACTCATGAAATTGCACCCTTCAGGATGCCAGTACAAAATGCTAAAAAAAAAAATAGCGAAAATGCGTAAAGAGGATGAAAGATGTTGGGCTTCTTTTATCTCCTGGAATACGAATTTGAATAATTTTACTTTATGATCCCGGGAGAAAGAATTAAATAAAATGTCAGCACACACACACTCTCACACACACAATCAAACCTCTCCTTCTTCAAACTTAAATTTAAAAAGCAAAACAACAAAAGCCACAAACTCTTGGCCCAACACCAAGGAGCTGCTGCTGTTCTGAGAAAAGGTGACGAGTAAGCCTCTGGACGATCTTACAGATGGCACAGTCTGACCTTCAGCACAGTTCAGTGCCATATATGGTGGCAGCCAGCACATGGGACTCTCTGCCCTTGCCATCATCTTTTATAAGGACTGGTTAAACTAAGCCTGCTGCCCAGCCTTTTGCAGGTGGTCAATGTCCTTGATCCAAGGTCAGGGAAGCTCCTCGTTACCCAGAATCTTTTCCACACTTACTCACCCAAAACCTCAAGGGTCCAGTGCCAGGGTCTCATCTTTACTGCATGCAGAGATGCCAAGGATGTTGTGCTAGGGCTCTATGTCAAGGCCTGAGAGAGTAGAAAGGGATGATGAAATCACGTGACACCAAAACAGAGACCTCCTGGGACACAATCAGTGAAGAAAGTCCCTTTCCAAGGCAAAAAGAGCCATGAGGTGACCCAAGCATCCTTTCTTCCCAGAAGCATCCCACAGAGGGCTCAGAGGAGGTGAGTCTGGATTCTGGTGGGTTGCACATGAGGGTAGAATGTTGATAAGAAGTTCAAGGCTCAGCAGCATATCCTAAGATGGGGCTGCAGACTCCTGGGAAGGGAGTTCTAAGCTGCGCTCTGCCCACTGTTGATATGGACAAGAAAACCCATGTGGTCATAGCCTAGAGTGACTAGGGGCATAGAAACCCAGAACTGGCAGAAGACATTTCTTGATTACTCATAGTTGGAACAAGGTGAGGAGCGGGGGAGAGTTGATATCAGAATGGAAGTTGTCTTGGGGGCCTTCTATGAAACAAAGGACCTCTGAGCCTAGAAGACAACTCAGTTTGTCCAAGGACAGGTCCTGATAGATAAGCTGGAGGCTCCATGGCCCCAATGTAGTTATAATAAGCTCTGGCAAAGCTGGGCACTTCATTTACCTGAAGTAAGACAGAACAGACACATAACCTTAGCAAGGAAGCTAAACAGAAATTGGAAAACTGTGTCAGGCAATATCCCTAACAGCAAAAACTAAGGGGAAGTGTGTGTGAATGGGGTTTTTCCCTTTTTTTGCTTGGGACCCTCATTGTCTTGGACCAGCAGGGGGTTCTGGATCCTCCAAGTTTCTTGCCACCATCTTTAGGTGGTTTCAAAACGTCATTCCCAAGCTCAATCCATCCACCTGGCCAGTGGTCATCCACAGGTCTGGAATGAATTCAGGAGTCTACTATGTCATTCTCAGCAGGAATGAGTACAAGCTGGTAACATTTATGCCAAGGGGGTGCCCGCTGAGGGACTAGGGAGAGACATGGGGCTGGGAGGCAGAGCATGGTGCTGGGAAACTGTGGCTCCTCCACCTGATGTCTTGGTACTTTGGAGCCCACGGTGAAGAGACTGGTCCATCTGAAAATATCTCATGGGAAGCCAGTTCTTCAGAGACTGCATGTCATGGCCTTAAGTGATCTGCCATTCCTTGCAGCCTACTACAAGACCCATCTTCCATCCTTAGCTGCTCTTTGCAGCCTGGTAAAGTGCCGACCTCGATCTCCCTCATGGG
Organism: Bramus lutescens; assembly: GCA_001685075.1. NCBI lineage: Eukaryota > Metazoa > Chordata > Mammalia > Rodentia > Cricetidae > Bramus > Bramus lutescens. The sequence continues at coordinate 86,167 of LOEQ01000336.1, read as the reverse complement.
CTCATCAACTCTCTTCTGATGAATTACTTGTTGTGATGCACATTTCCAGACGTGTGCTCTTAGAGAGCCCCTGGATATAAACACTAAAGTGTGTTGATCCCAGGCACCTTCCACAGGCCACTGATAGTAGAGTCCCTTACCTTGTGTAGCTGCTACCCATGATGGCTGCACAGACAGTTGTCCTGAGCACACACAGATCTATCAGAGCTGTGATTGGCTGAGTGGTGTGAGGAAACTGATGAGGGTATGGGACCACCACCACCACCACCAACAGGAGTGGGTGTGCCAGGGATGAGCTGACCTAGGCCTAGGGATAGAGTTGTAAGGAAAGGTTGGCAGGCTCTGCCAATGCATTCTGAGGTTGCTGAGAATAATATGGGGAACACTTGCTGGGGCTGTCAGTGGTCTGGAGACAGATGCCATCTTGATTCAATTGTCAGTTCCTAATTAGAGAACGTAAACTTCATGATGTTGGAGAAAAGAAGACCCCGGCTAGGCCACCTAGGCCTCCCCAGTACACAGAAAAATATAAAAGATGTGGTGTGGTGCAGCGCAGCTTGGCACATGATAAGCAAGAAACCACATCCTTCCTTCTAATCTTGTTGATTGAGGTGAAGGAGTCCGAGGGAGAGGCTTCGCTATACCTTGGTGTGGTTTCTTCCAGCTGGAATCAGACAAGCCCATGATGGATCCGCAGTTTGTGACCAGGTTAGTGACGGCAAGTGTGTGGTCATACAGTCTTGGACTTTTCTTTGTCTCATCTCAGTCATGTAAGAACCAGGAAGGGATACTGGAATGGGATCATTGAGTAACTATACATGGGTCAAGTAGCCAATGTGTGGAGCTGAATGCAGACCTTGGACCATCAGAGCATTCAGCAGGAAGCATGGCAGCCTTTGTGGGAAGATGCTAAGTGTGTCTCAAGATTAACAGTATTAATTAAATCTCCTGTATTATTCAGTGTGATGTCGCCCAGGGCTCCATGTTGGAAAGGTGCTAACTCAGAGTTCTTCCCCAGTCTTCCTTCTTTTTCCACAGGACAATGGAAGCCGCTAGATTCAAACTGAAGAGAAATAATTGTCCTGGAAGTATAGCATTCAGAGGCTTCCTTGCCAGGGTCACCCAGCAGAAGGGTGCTAGAAGACCATGTGAACTGAGAGGTTCTTAAGAGCAGTGGGGGTAACATAGGAAGAGCCAGAGCCAACTCATGGGGAAGCATCCAGGCAGCAATGTCACTGTACCAGGTGACAGTCCTCTGGGATTGAAAACCACCCAGCTAGCTGTCAATGATTGAAAGGTCAACCTCCCTCCCTTCTAAGACTTCTTAAATTTTAGATGAATTCAATCCATCTTTAGCCTAGCGTTCTCTCACTGACAGGTACATCGGGATTGGGGTGGGGGCTGTATATTGTGCTGCCTGGGGTGGAAGAACAGGTCTAACCGGGCTTTGAGGTGGAGGGATTTGGACAGAGTTGGAGCAAGACTGACTCCATTGCTGAAACACAGACTGCACGGTTGGCTGTTGGGAGCTCTCTTGAAGTTACATGGTACCAAGAGACCTAGGCAGACCCAGGGGTCTTGGCCTCTGCTTTGTGAAGTGAGGGCATTAACAACTTACAGGGGTTGTTTTAGATGCCTTGGGTGTTTGAGCCACCTTTCGCCTCCCAACACTGCTGCAGAGGTCCTTCACATGACCTTTTACATACCACATCTAGGTTTACCCCTGATGCTGGGGCAGTTGACACTGAGGTGCCATATAAGGTCAGAGCTGATAATACTGAGCACCCGCAAAAGCCACAAGGTGAATCTGCTGCTGTGGCCATCATTGCACATGTTAAGAAGGACAAAGCATCTCTCTTTACTCAGGCTCTGTGGTAACGAACTCACAAAAGGCCATTCTACAGGACCTGAGGTACCTGAGGTTCAAGTCAGTTCCCATCTGACTTTCCAAATACCAGTGGGTGATGGTTTCCATCTGGACCATTGCAGGAGTCATGGAAGAGTCCAACTATGGACAGGAATGAAATGTGTGGCCCCAACTAACAGTTCATGGTGTCACTGGCCTTGTGGCAGTAAAACCCTTTAAATTAGTTTTATTGAATCCTCAGTTACCTTGGTTAGAATATGAAACAGGAGCAAGAAAAAAATAGAGCATTTAGGCATGTTGACTTCCCAGAGTTGGGGCCTGTGTGATTCAGGGAAACAATAGGAAAATTAGCCACAGAGCCACCTCTAGAGCCCCAGCTTCTAGAATCTACACCATGACACCAGGTGCCTGCCATATACCCAAGTATTCATCACCCAGGAAGGGGTCCACCCTGACAACAGGGATAGAATATGAGGATGGAGAGCAAGAACTTCAGTTCACCTCTCCTTCCCACAGATCTTTCTTCACACGCATGACTCTATTTTGTTTGGCGAGATTGAGATTAGCTAGGGCTGTCTAAGGGACCATGAGTTTGGAGAGATCTGTTGGAAGCTGGCAGATACACAACCAAAGAGAGTGCCTTCTACTCCCAGAAACAATAGCTGATCGTTCAGAGGTAAAGGATGGAGTCCTATAAACCCCTCCTATTTCTCCAGCTTATTATTGACAGTCTTGTGTGGGTCCAGTGCAGACAACTGCAGTTGTGAGGCAACAACTGGGATGGTTGAGCCGAGTGTCTGCTGGGGGACTTATAATTGATGCTGCGCTGAATTGGCAGAGCAGCAAATTTCCCTCTGAAAACTCATGCCAACATCCAAAGATGAAAGCCATTCTCGGTCCTAATCAGAGGAGCCTCTCCCTACAAAGAATGGCAGGAAATTTACACCCGTGCCTGCCTAAGATGCAAAGAATAAGTGACAAGTGGTGGTTGTGGGTGCAAGTCTAAAATTGACATTTATATCCCGCCTCTCAGGCTCAGAGAGCATGGTAGAAGAGAGACGGGGCGTCTGGAAGATTATGAAAGAGGGGCGTATGGGAAAGATGGTAGAGCAGAGGGCTCCTCACACAGTGATGGAGTTTACAGGTACAGTTTCACTACTTAGTTCCAGGCTTGTCATTATCCCCTTGCCTTGGCCCTACAGTGCTGAGGTTGCAGGTTGAGCATCTCCCCCCAAACATACATGGATGGGAGGGAACCTCCATTCTCTGATGACAGCCCCAGCCCTAAAGACAGTGCTTCCTACTCCCAAAGGTCACCCATAGCTGAGAGTTGGAAGGTAAAGGATGGGACCCCGTTTAACCTCCTAGACTTTGCTGCTTCCGTCTCAGATCAGCATCCACTTGGAAGGACACAAGGGGCCTGCTCTTCAAGCTCCCTGCAAAGACACCAGGCTCTCACAGCTCTACGGGCGCCCGTGGATCTCCTTCTCCTGAGCTCTGCCATGCCCCGTGAGCGGGGTTTTGATAACTGGAGCTGTTGGGTCTCAGTCATGACTGCTCACACTAATTGATTCATCCTTAGTGGAGAGGGGCCTGAAGAGGATGCTTTAAAGGGCGAGCAGGTGCCTCTATTCCAAAGGGGCCCGGCAGCCACCTGCAGAGCCTGGGGCTGCAGAGCCTGGGGCTGCAGAGCGTCATTAAACAAGAAGAAAGCAGTTCAACTTGAACTTGAAAATCATCAGAGAACCGGAGCTTCAAACACCTCCCCAGAGACTCAGCTTTCTTTTGCTAGTCTCCTAATAAGGAACAAGGTAGGTTTAAAACAAAACCAAAAATAAACAAACAAATAAATAAAATCCTAGAATATACATTTTTCTACATCGCTGTAAGATGGGCAGTGTCCTTTAATCATTCAGCAGTGTACGGCTCACAGTTCAGAAACACGCAGGTTGAGATGGAAAGCGCTGTGCCACGTTAGCATCGGAGTCTCTGCCGTCAGCCAAGCTACCTTCAGGTACCTTCTTCAGAAGCCGTGAGAATCACCGGATGCCAAGCAAAGGCTTTTGGCCTTCAGTGTGGGTGGGGGAAAATCAGATCCATTCTGTGGAGGTAGGGGAGCAACCAAGAGCTGAAGAGAGGTGGCGCCTTTCGGCTGAAACTTCTGTTGCGTGTGTCTGAGGATGACCCCAGACAGGTTCCCCAACAGCCAAGTAGCATGCCACAACTCGCAGGCGTTCTCTCTGACCTGGCTTAAGAGGAGGGTGGGTCTGAAGCCATGCAAGACACTCAATGCAGAGAGGAACTCTTGGAAGGTGCTCACTGGGGAGAGCTGAGGATGCCTGTCTCAAGCCAGAGTAGCTTTGATGGATGATTTTGGAAATACACAGAGTTTCCTGCAGGAGTTGGAAGGCTTATGCTTGAAATATTGGTTTTTGTCTGATTTGAAAATAATTATCCAGATAAATATTAATCTTGGATGACAAAGCCTGTAAGAAGCACAAAGAATGGCAAGGAGACCAGAAACGTGTCCACAGGGGAATCTGTGGGCCGACAGACGGACCCATCTTTGTATCCAGAGACCCTCATCCAGCCTCTGTCAGACCATGGGAACCTTTGGTTCACCCATTAACTGCAGTCTGATCATCAGAGCCGCTTGAGTTTCAGTGCTTAGCACTGAGGAAGGGCTATATTGCCAACTGAACACAGGGCTGAACTATGGTGCCCTTGTCATCTGTGGGGAAGAATGTGACATGCAGGGCCAGTATAGTACAAGGTGCTGGTCTGCTCATTACACTGTGATCTAGTGCCACACACTGAGTAGCTTTGACCAAATGAAGCTTCTTCCTCACAGTTCTGCAGGCTGAGAGTTCTAGATCAAGGCTATAGAGGGGCCAATGTCTGATGACATACACACTACACATATGCATGCACATGCTCACACACACATAGATACACACACATATACACACAGACACATACACATACAGACACACACATATACACACAGACACATACACATAATACACACAGACACAAAGACACAGACACACATACAGACAGACACAAATACAGACAAAGACACACACACAGACAGATGCAAACAGAGATACACAGATACAGACACAGAGGCTCACACATAGTCAGACATACACGCAGACTCAGACACACACAGACACACACACAGGCACACACAGAGACACACTCAGATGCACACAGACTCAGACACATATACATGTTGGGTTACAGATTCAACCTTCTTCTTACGTTCTCTTAGGATCTTTTTTGGTCTCTTTTTCCCAGTCTGCCCTCTCACAAAGAGGAAGAGAATAAAAGAGACATAACTTGAGGATCTGTCTCTCTTGATGAGGCCACTGTATGAGACAGCTTTGTCTTATGGGAATGAAAGGTCAGACACAGGCTACTTTTCTCATTTTACCTTGTATTTGTGTGCATGTGTTTGTGTGTGGTGTATGGGTGCCCTCAGAGGCCAGAACAGGGTGCTTGAACCCTAGGAGCCATCTCTCCAGGCCTACTCAAGCTTCTTAAGAAGGAAAGAAGTTGGATAGCTCACAGACTGGAGGTGTCGGGTCATGGCGTCTACTCTGCCCCAGTTGTTGTGAGCACACCCGTAGTGGTGAGGATGACAAGAATACCCGACACCAAGGATGTAATGAGGGGAGAGGAGCCTCCTTTAGAGTGGGAGGCACCTTCCGAGGGATGACCCAGATATAAAGAGGCCTGCCGAAGCAGCCATATTCACAGCCTAACAGTCTTGCTTCATTTTTGGGAGTGGGTCTATGACTCTTAGGACCCCATCACCCTTTGTTGCCATCAGAGCATGTCTTCAGCCATTCAGTGTGTACTGAAGACCAAAGGCCCCAAGAATCCTCCAGCCTACAGTACAGGGTTGGTATTGCTGAGGCAGCCAGCCTTGAAGACCGACAAGCTCCAGGTTCTCAGTGTGAGATGCCATTTGGGATGCCCAGCCTGTATTCTATATGATATTCAAGACATTCTTTTATAACATGTGCACGTTCTGTCAGTTCTGTTACTCCAAAGAGCCCGGATTCAGTTCCGTTAGTCCAAAGAGGTTATGAGGTGGGGATTCTGGGAAGCGCAGGTCCATAGGGCAAAAGGCCCCCATAAAGGATGGAGCAGTACAGAGGGTCATGATGTAGAATGTAGGATACTACACCATCCTGTTACAACATGTGTGGATGCTTCTCTGGGTCTATATGCATGATGCCACTCACATAGCTGTGAATGTTGTGTGACAGTGTGAGGGCACAGATGTTCTGTGTCGGGAAGAGAACTGAGCTGGAGACTGCTTCCAAGCTTGGAAATGGAAGCTTGTAGCTTCTAGAACCCAAATGTATAGCTACAGACTCCACATAAGGGAGCAGGGGTTGGCATTGAAGGTAGCTACCCTACTATAGAGGTGTATACAGAGAGAAGAGTCGGGGACACATGGCCCTTGGAGGAAGCTCTGTCTTTGAAGAGGTGTACCAACGTGCAGTGGTTAAGGCTGACTGCCAGGAAGAAGAGCTCCCAGTGATTCTCAGGAGATGTAGTGGTTTGTCTGAGAAGGGCAATCATAGGCTCAGATATTTGAATGCTTGGTTCCCAGTTGGTAGAATTGCCAGGGAAGGATTAAGATCTGTGGCCTTGTGGGAGAGGGCGCGTCACTAGGGGACTGATTTAGACACCTTAAAAGCCTAGGCCAATTACAGTCAGTTCACTGCAATTCCTACCTGTGGATAAGGATGTGAGCTCTCATTGGCTGCTCCAGCGCCATGCCTGCTTACATGCTGCCATGATCCTTACCATGATGGCCGTGAACTTTAACCCTCTGCATCCATGTGCCCCAAACTAAGCATTTTCTGTCATAAGTTGCCCTAGGTATTGTAATTGTATTTTGTCACGGCATTAGAAAAGTCACTAAGACCAGTGAACATTGCTGGTTGTGTGGGAGAAGCCAGGAATGTTGCAGTCAGCCCCAGGGTGGTGCTGGTGCAGGCATTTGTGAAGTGGTATTTTACCGCTGTGCTGATAGGGACCATTGGGCCAGGTGGACCAGTATTTTCCTTGAAAGTCCTATGCCCAGCAGTGAGGCAAGCCCAGGCCAGGGCCCATCTGTCAGGTCTAGAACAGCTACTGCCTGGAAACTGGACCTTTATTCCCAGGGTGGCCCCTTGCAATCTATTTTCACGACTAATTAACAGCTCTGCAGATCTGTTAGCTCCAGATACCAGATATTTCTCACTGTTTTATGTAATCAATATTCTCTGTGGGCTTCTGATGTAGTAACCATGTTCTTTGCTTCACAGTCCTCTCAGGGCATTTTTTGTTTCTCTAAAGAGTGTATATATTTACATGTGTGTCTTCATGTGTATATGTACATATCTGTCTTTGCACTTACGCCTGTAAATGTATGCTAGTATGAATGTGTGTATGTGTGCATGATGTGTACATCATTTATGTGAGCCTGTGTGTGTATCTATCTGTGTGTGCATATGCATATAGGTATGTGTGTATGTGTGCCTATTAGTCTGAATGTGTGTGTACATGTAAATGCATGTATGAAGGAACCTTCATGGCTGAGACAAACCCTGTCAGGTTTGGCCATCTGAGCAGCCTTTGCTATTTGAGGGCATGCCACAGTTGATGATGGCAGCCTGGGTATCTGAGGGCAGAGCGTAAGTCCTGCTCTCTGTCCTCACTGCTGAGGACAGGGGTCCAAAGTCATTTTCTTTTAGGCAACAGGGATGTTTCCACAGTCATCCCCTTTGCTCTGATTTTGTGACTCTTCATTGTTGGGTCTTTGTATTTATTTCTGCTTCTCCTAGTTGGATCTGTTAGGCTCTCTATATGGTGATTCATGGATTTAATTAATCCTGGAAAGTTCTTCGTGTTCTGTTCAGTATTGCTCCTTTGTTCTTCTCTCTTTTCTCCCCTCTCCCCTTTCCTCTTCCCTTTCCTTCATACCTTGTCTCTGTGAAGTCACACGTTGATGCAAGCAGCTTTACCTAGCTACCTCCCATCACCCAGAGGTTTGCCTCTTTCCACAGCTGGACTCAGGTGCTGCACTCTGGGTGGTTATGGGCATGCTCCTCCACTCCCCTTGTCCCCTATTCAGTGGTTTAAACTGTATCCTGCTCATGGAAAATGAAAAATAATTGATGTTTGTTGTGGAAAACTCTGAATAAAACAGGCCTGACCTCTCCATCAGTCTTCTCCCTTTCTATCTTGACTAAAATTGATTTCTTTCTTACATACAATTACTTATTGCCACTGTTCATAATTATTTGAAATAATAGAAGGTTAGATAACTACTTGGATTGCTAAGACATTGTTTTCCTGGCTTCTCCTGAGCCACACTCCTAGACACTGAAAAGATGGAGCCTGCTTGCAAGGATGAACCAGTGGGGAAAAAAAACAGCCAAGTCCATGGTTTATTCATTTCAAGGTAGATGAGCCATGACTTGTCTACTTCCTTATTTGGGGGAGCATGCATGGTGTGTGCAACAGTGTGCCTGTGGGTGTGAGGGCACAGCCACTCCATAAAAACCTCCTTTTAATGTTTATATATTCATTTGATCAGGTCTGCTCCTCTGGAGTCGTGGTTCTCAATTTATGTGTTGTGACTCTTAGGAGGATGAATGATATTTTCACAGAGTTCACATATCAGATATCCTGAATGTCATATATTCATAACAGTAGCAAAATTGCAGTTATGAAGTAACAATGAATATAATTTTATGGTTGGGGTTCCCACTACATGAGGAATTGTATTAAAGGGTTGTAGCATTGGAAAGGTTGAGAACCACTGCTCTAGAGAACCCTAATAGAGTGGAGACCATTTTCTTCCCTAGCCTTTTTTCCCATGGTTGGGGAGCTCTTGATGGAGGAGTCCAGGGTCAGATCTTCCCTGTAGCCACTCCCCTGGCACAGCACAGTTCAGATAATGGAATTCCTAGCCTGTGAAGCAGCCTCAGCAGTCACTACATTTGGTTTTTATGTACACTTTTGTCTAAGCCTGCCACATTTGAAGGTTGGGTCAAAATTAACTTCAGGGATTGAGGAGATGGTTTGGTGGGTAAAATCCTTACTGCCCAATCATGAGTAACTAATGAGTACCAGATCCCCAGCACCCATGTATAAAGTGAGCATGGTAGCACTCAATCCTGTAATCCCAGTCTTGGGGAAGGGAGAGATCAAGACAGGTAGATTCCAAGAGCTCACTGGTCATCTGGTCTATCCAAAACAGTGAGCTCCAGGGTCAGATTCCCTGCTTCAAAACATAAAGTAGAGAGTGATTGAGGACACCCCAATCTCCACTTGATTGTGTATTGATGCATAATTATGTTTTCCCCAACATGCATGGACACATGCAAAAATCTATTTCAACCTGCTTGTACGGGAGATTTTCCAGGTGAGGCAAGTCGCCTAGTTTGTTTCCTGAGGCTGTAAAATATACCATGACTAAAAGAAACTTATGAAGGAGAAAGGGGTTTGTTTCCACTCACATTCCCAGGCCACGGGCTGTCTTTGAGGGAAGTCAGGCAGAAACTGATGGCAGGAACCTGGAGGCAGAAACCATACAGGAATGCTGATTACTAAGTTACTCGCTGGCTCATGATCAGCTACCTTTTCTTGTACAGCCCAGGCCATTCCACCTAGGAATGGTCCCACTCACAATGGGACAGGCCTTCCCACATCAATCATCCATCATAACCAGCTCTTATAGACACGGCCACAAGTTAACAGATCTGGGCCATTCCTCAACTGAGATTTTCCCTTCCCCGTGACTCTAAGATGTGTCGGGTGAACAATAAAAACTAACAAGCACATTAAGTACACAAAGCCAGAAGCCCCTCCTGTCCCGTGCCATAATTACCCTGTCTGTCTTTTCCTGTGTTATAACCACTCAAGCACTGGGCTATCTCTTTTCCCAGTTCAAAGTCTCCAGAACACACTCCAGCTCCACTTATGGGACCAGTTCCCAGGTATGAGCAAAACCCATTTGTCATGTCTTGGTGCCTCCCAGCTTCTCTGAGCACCAGGCACAGCAGGTGACATCCTACTTTGTGACTCTGAGAACCTAAGACTCAGAAGATCTGTAAGTAATTCGTCTGTGATCACAATAGTTCCTTAACCTGCTTGCTCACACCTTGAATTTTTTTTTTCATGAGACCTTGATAGTTTTCATGATCTGGTTGTGCATGGGAAGCGTGGCTTGTATCTGGGTTCTGTGTCCTGTTTGTCTGGCCACCTGACATAGGTTCACTATAAATTTCAATATGATGCTTACAGCCAGGAGGGACTGTCACTATTCTGCACATTCAATGTCTAAAAGCAACTGTGCTTTTCCACCACAGGGAAAGTTCTTGGAAACTTCATGAAGAGTCCTAGCAGGCTTCAACAAAGGAATAAAATTTGATGAGTGGTGCTGGGGGCATAAAAGGGACCGGCCACCACAGCCGACGACTCCGAGCAGAGGGCTGGCAATCGCTGCATCCTCGTTTCTTTCAAGCCTTTGCTTAATTGAGCCTCATCTGTAGTCTGTCCCTGATGGCTCCGTTTAAAACAGCAATCCAGCCTCAACCTTGGCCCTCCGCACAGCCAGGCATGCTTTATGTTCATCTGCAGCAGAGGGGCCACCCAGACACGCTGTATATCCTGCCTGCCACCCAACCAGAATGTCAATGTCTCAGCATTTTCCTGGAGGCTCCATTAATGTATTTGTGACACCAAGACTAATGCCCGCGATGCAAGAACTGTTTAATAAATATTTTAGTGAATGAGCGGTGATGACATGATTTACAAGTGTGTGGCCCGTTCTCGCCAGTATTTCAACTGGGATCTGTATCAACCTTTTGAGGCGAGGAGAGACAAATGAATGATCAGTGTTCAGACTGAACAGGAAGCAGGGGAGCCGATGGCTCAATTCTGATGCAACAGGAGGCCTCCCTGACCCTAGGGGAGTAGGTGAGGTGACAGCCAGGTCCCTTGGCAATCTTAATAGTCTTGAACTCCATGTCCTTCCTCAAGCAGGAAGCTGTGTTGGTCCTTTAGAGTGATCTCTGAGTGAGTTGTAGATGGATAGGAACTTTCTGCACAAATGCATGAGACCCCGTAGGTAAAATGAGCCACATTTCATCCTGGAATTCTGGGTCTCTAGAAGAACAGACCCTGGCTTCCAATCATGCTCAAGAGTGCTTGTCAGAACTCAGCCCATCCTAGGCAACATAGAGCTGCGAAATTCAGCCGCAGTAGTGCCCCAATGATGTGATCAGCAGATGTGGGCTGGTTCTCGGGGAAACATGGTTGCTTCTGCTGTGAGTAGTTCTGTCTTCGTTTCTTTCCAACACTGTGGCATATTTGAATGAGGTCCACAAGAGACCATAACAAAGAATAACAAATGTTTATTGGGGATCACTCACAATTGAAAGACGCTGCCTTCCTCTGCTCTTTGAGCACCGGGGTTGCGAACCTAACTCCTACCACCAACCAAGAGAAAGGGAAAGGAGGGCCGAGCATGCTTCCTGGTTGTGCTTACAGAACCTCAGACCACACCCTAACAGGCTGGTATCTAAAAGGCTATTGATTGAATGAATTCCCACAACACAACACCCAGTCTGGGACAGCATTCTCAGGCACAGGGTCCTTGGAAGAACCCTTGTCTCCCAGAAAAACACCTTGTTAGTTTTTCCTGTCCTCACAGGCCTTAGAATGCAGCACAAATGCTCCAGTCTTTCAGGGAGGAGGGTGCGTCTCCGACCCTTGGTTTTCTGTGTAGGAGAGAAGATGGGAAAAGAAATCTAGGGGAGGAGGCCTGTAACACTGTCCCTGTTTGGATCAGAGAAGGTCAGGACAGTGCAGCCATGGAGGCTGGCCGGCCAGGAGGCCAGGCATCCGTGCAGAACACCCAGCTCTCCGCAGGTGAAGGTGGACAGGCTCAGCAGCATGCCACAGAGCCAATGGAAGCCTCTGCCTGCTGTTGGGATGCTATTTTTTTTTCTTGTCATCCTTCTCCCAAAACACACCATGCCTTTTTCTTTGTCAGCCTCTGGCACTGGGCATGCATTATTCGCTTCACTCACACAGCATCCTGAGGAGCCCTGTCCTGGCAAACGCCCATCACTGTGTATCTGACGGTTCACAGGGCAGCATTCCCTGTCACTAACAACATCTCATGCCATTTGGTGGCAGAGGCTGCTGAGGTCTTGAAGACTCCAGGACAGACCCTTGTTGTAAAGAGGACCCTGGATCCATAGTGTGGGTTCTGTGGGGTATTTTGCCCAGTTATTAAGAACTGAGAAAAGGGGTTGAAAGTGGGTGACAAGGAGAAGAGGCAGGTGACGTGCAACCTGCCCGACGTGGAAACACTTAGTCTATGCTCCTTCTTTACTATTATGCAGAAATCAATTCTGTGTTGTATTTTGCAGGCTACTGTTTCAAAACTGGGTAAATCCTTTGTGAGCACACACAGATGCACCTATGTGTCTGTGTACTTGAAATTGCACATTGCTCTTCACAGGCACACAGGCACACACACGGGTACCCCAAGTGAAAGCGCTAACGGGTCAAATGATTTGTGTTGTTTACCATGGTGTTTACAATGCTGAGGATTTATGCCTCCATTCTGTTTGCTGAGTTGCGGCATTAGTCCCTGGGGTTGCTGGAGAAAGGCACTTACTCAAGGAAATAGCGACAGAGGCAGGGAGGAGGGACAGAACAGACGGAGGGGGGCACTCACACATGGAGATGCAGAGCTCAAGCCTGAGGCCCAGCACTGCTTTGCTCAGAAATGCAACTCCTCACCCAGGTCCTCTTCTAGAACCTGGGAGCTGTGTACCTCTTGGTGCTCAAAGGACTGTTCATCTTCAAACAAGCAAGGAACAGATGCTTCCAGGTGGCTTAGGCTGGTCCTTTAGGGACTGATGGGAATTGATTTGGATCTGAAGACCTGAGCTTCTCCATCATCCCCTGTTTATCTATGGTTCCCAGACTCCTTGGGGCATTGGACAGCTGCTGATCAGGTCGGCAGTGCAGCACCCAGCACTACGGAGAGCCCCTTTGAAGAGAAACTGAGTTGGTTTGCAGAGGATATAACTTATCCATTTGCTTGCTTGGCCTCTCAGCTGTAAGGCATTACCTTGATGGGGTTACATAAGGAGGCAGAGCATCACCACATCTTGGTCCCCTTGAGGAGGTGGGAGGGAGGACTTCCCGTGGAGGGGTGGCACTTGTCCTGCTGATGCGGGTAACTGTCACGCCACTCTGCTCTCATGCCCATGCCAGTATAAAAGTCACAGAAGAGCCAACTTGAGTGCAAAAGAATGAACAGGTGTCTCCTTGGAAAACCAAGAATGGAAGAGCCTTGAGAGCCCCCTCCGTGTCTAAGATGGGATGGCCTGGCCACACTGATTCACACGCACAATAATTTCACCAACATGTATGGAAGTGAACTGCTGGGGACAGTCAGCTTTTCTAGCTCATTGTCCCCATGTCTGTCCATTCATCTGTCTATCCATCCTTTAATCCACATCTGTCTACCCACCTATTGGCCCTGCCCTCCACTGCCTCCACTCACCCACACATTACTGACTTCTTCCTTCCATTCTTCCACTAATTCCCAGCCATCTTATAAACCATGAATCCACTCATCTCTCCACCCATCCAACCATCTTTTCCCACCCACTTTTATGCATCTTTTACCTATTAGTTTAATCATTCCCATCTAATACTTATCAATCTATTCCTTTATCCATCATTCATTTACATACTAAACCACTCCCTACTCTTCTACCCTTCCCCCATACATCTACTTACTAACTTCTTCCACGCATTCACCATCTCCTCGTCTATCCACCTATCACTTGCCCACTCGTATCCTTTACAGCCATTCATCTACTCAACTCACCAACCCAGCCCTCCATATCTCTTATGGCCCACCCATTCTTCTCTTCTCTTCTCTCCCGTATCCCTTCTTTCATTGATCACTTAACCAAGCTCTGTAAGATCCCTGACATTTTACATGATGAGTCTGGGATGGGATAAGAGAAGCATCTGCTCCTGCCTTTCTCCTATAACAGAAATTTATTTTGGAGACAAGCTGACTTAATGCTGATGCACCAGATGGAGTTGATGCTTGGATGCTTCTCCACCCAGCTGCCCAAATGTATAGATGCAGTGATACAAGGATACAGGGATGCAGGGATATAGGGTACCTGAGTCTAGGGGTCCATGGCTGAATAATGAGCAAAGATGCCTATGGATGCCTAAAAACTTCCAAATCCCATGGGAGCTCAACATTGCTTGTCCTGGGTACCTACAAACAGACACCTATCTCCTGCAGCTCTGGCCCTTGTGTGCTATAGAGAGGCACAGTTCACAGTGATACTGGTGGTTTTGTAGACATCCACAAAAACCACACAGTCAAGTGGGCAAACCGTGACCTTCATGGAGTGGTGATGAAGTAAAGTAGCTGTGGGGATGCCTCTTGAAGCAATCCACCCCCACAGGCTTCCCTTCCTCTGACCTTGTGGGTCTTGACTTGCTGAGTCACTCAGGTCTTGGCTCTGCCTAGCCTGCTGTGTACTCACCAGAATTTCTGGAGTTCTCTACTCCATATCCTCGTCATTAAAGGGCTTTTCCTGCTTCTGCAAGGCTTCAATTAACGTCATTCCCCATAATTGCTTTAGTACTAGGTCAGTCCTCAATGACTAAGATGATCCTGTGACCTGCCTGAGCTTTGGGGATCATTTACAGCTGATAGCCAGCCTCCACAGAAGGAGCCTGAACTCCCCTCCTCCCCTCAAAGCCTAAGAGCTGCCTCTGCTGTGTGTACAGATGTCTGACCCAAATATCTGTCTCCATTAGGCTTTGAGTGACAACTGTGATTATTTTTGTTTTTTGACCTCCCCAAAATTCCTTCTGTGGCTTTGTACAGGAATTGGGACCTGAGATTGTTAATTAAATGAGTTGCATTCTCAACCTCTGACTTGAGCTTTCCACTCTTGCCAAACTGCACGTCCTGCTGGAGGAGGGGCTTCATTCTCCTGACCTGACCCATGCCTAACCCTCATCCCAGCACAAACAGGGCACCAGCCTGCATCTTCAGTTTTCTCTTTCTGGTTTGAAAGCCTCTGGCCTTTGCCTTTTAGCCTCACTTCACGCCTGTTGTGTTTTCCAGTTTCCTTTCTGCCCTCAACACGGCTCCTATGTTGAACAGCAAAATAAAACCATATATTTTCAGTACTTCATGTCTGGTCATCAATCTCGGATGATGGAAGCTTTGGTTGGGGTCTGGACTTAGCGCGAGGTCCCTTGTCCTTGCTGGAGTGCTGGAAGAAAAGGAGGTGGATTGGCAGAGGAAGGGGTGACCTATGCACGTGACAAAAGGGCTGTGAGAAGCAGAAGGCTCAGCTGCCAATCCCGGAATACCCATGGGGCATCCAGTTACCTAGGCAGTTTATTACATGGACCACCATGAACATTAGAGTCTGCAAAGGGCATCCTGGGGTTGGCAGCTGATCCTCCACTCCTGTTGAAGAGCAAAAGAGACACGGAATTAAGCAAGGCCTCCAGGCGAGCAAACCACAGCCTGGGATGGGCTACAAAGCATCAGTGGAAGGGCAGGCTACTTTTCAAGACCAGTGAGGTGGCAACATTTCCATCCCTTCCTGTAGGAGTACGCCCAAAGATGGAAAGAGATGGATACAAGAAAGGCAGGTTCTTATGGACAATTGCAAGTAGAGGGTGAACTAACGGACTATGTGATGGGACCATACCTTGGGACCTGAGTGTCCATAGCCCTGCCTGCCAATTTTTACAGATGATCCTAAATGCAGGAACCATGAGAACCCATGGGACGCTGATTCAGTTCCAGTTGTTTGGTTCCCATTTGATAACACAAGTGTGTCAAGCGCCTGCAGAGGACGCCACAGTCTGTGAGGCTGAGGAGTCCCCAAGTTCTCATTCTCTTGGAGATATGTTTGTTTGTTTCCTTTGGAAGCCGGTGACAATGCTCTTATCATTTTAAATTAAATTATTCCTGTTGCGGTTGCATCCCTGCGTGTGTTTTAATTCATGTGAATCCAATCGCACTTCCCCCAGGAGGTTGCTTAATGTAGTGTCAAAGTTGAATAAATAATAAATAGGGCGCATCAGGGTTCCACGGCTGCAGCTCGCGGATGCTTTGGTGGGTTCTT
>LOEQ01000336.1:58552-70060 GCA_001685075.1 Bramus lutescens | reverse complement strand
AAGCAGCTAGGATTGCCTAGCCTGGCTTCTGCAGCTAGACCTCTTAGGTTGTCAGCTCAGGGCAGGAGGGAGCCCCTCAAGTTTCACACTTCTGTCATCTGACTTAGCACATGGGCCAGCTCTTCCCTGCTATCTGTGCATGGCCAGTCTGTAGCTTCGGACTGGTTTAGATTTAGAAGACTCTGGGGCAGGATGCTGGCTGGGAATCTGGATGTCCTGTATCTAATCAAAGAATAGTGACTGACATATTTTGGTGGGACAGTAAGAAGAGCTGGGCTTCACACTGTTGTGGGGAAGGGGGCTGGTGGTGTTGAGGTGGAGGTCCTGAGAGCTGGCTGCTCAGATAGACATCAGCTCCCCCAAAGAAGGGAAAGCGGGGACTTTTCAGTTTCTGCTGGCTTGGTTACCACACTGGGTAGCTCAGCGAGCACCCTTGAGCAACTTAAGACTGGTCTGATGGGGTGACTGAGCTGCACAGTCAGGTCAGTGATGACATGACCCTAGCACCTAAGCCTAGGTTTTTGGAGCTGGCAAGTACTTCAGAGAGGATATCACCACAGTAAGTGTCAAGCGTGTGGGGATTGACCCATGGTAGACGGTAGATAAGACACAATGAGTCCAAATTCACTCCGCTGCTGCCTGAGACTTGCCTGTCCTTCCTAGTTGTGAAGAATAGACACAAGAACAACCTTCCAAACAGATCCTTCCCCTGAGAATGCAAGATGCCCTGCACACCAACTCTGTGTTCTAGAAATGATAGTACATAAGTTTCAAGCAAACTTTAATCTCTGGTTGAGCCAGAAATGACACTTTAGACAAAGATCTGGGAAAGTTTCGGGATGTACATGCTATTTGTTGTTTCAGAGGAGGAGATTCCAACATGAGAATCTGCCTGAGCCTCAGCTAGAAGCATGAAGATGCAGGTACTAAGTGTCCTCCATAGGCCCAGGAGTGGGAGACTTAGTCCAGTGGATAGTACATTCTGGAACTGATGGAACCTTTAGGATGTAGGGCTTACTTGCAAGAAGGCTGTCACTAGGGTCTTGTCCTTGAAGGGGATTCTAGGGCCCCTGTCTTTGTTGTCTCTTCCAGCCGCCATGAGGAGAGCACAGTGGTTCATTGTGTATGTCCACCATGCCTGCTTTGCTCCAGGCACCCAAACAACAGAATCAACCAGTCTTAACCTGTAAAGCCATAAACCAAACTAAAACTCTCACCCTCATAAGTGATCTGGAGTACCTGGCCACAGCGATGGGAGCTAACTAACACACATTAGGGCCAGCATGCTTTCCTGAGGCTGCAATCTGTCACTGGAAGAGTTGCCTGAGTCTTTGCCAAGGAGCCCCAGTTGCCCTGCACATGACAGCCTGACAGATGCAACAGTGACACTCAAGCTAAAGGGTATTAAAGTACAAAACACAGATACTCTCCTTCACCAAGATGCTGCTCACGATGGGATCTAATCCAGAGGGTGTGGTTAAAGACCCTACTGGGGATTCAGGCAGCCATGCTGTTCTTCTTTGGGATGTTTTGACAGCTCAGATGGAAACCCAGGAAGCATGCTGGAAAACATGGGCTGATGTGGGATTCCCCTTTGTATGGATTCCCCCATGTATGTGACCATGTTTTATTTGTTAATAACAAAGCTGATTTTGGCCAATGGCTTAACAGAGTAAAGTCAGGTGGAAAATCCAAACAGAGATGTAGAGAGAGAACAGGCGGAGTCAGGGAGACACCATGTAACCGCAGTAGGAGACAGACATTGGATAGAAACTTACAGGGAAGGCCACAACCATGTGGCGACACACAGATAAATAGAAATGAGTTAATTTAAGATATAAGAGTTAGCCAATATGCCTAAGCTATTGGCCAAGCAGTGTTTTAACACAGTTTCCATGTGATTATTTTGGGTCTGGGTGGCCAGGAATGAGAAAGCAGCTTCTGCCTACAAATGGTGCCCAAACTTTTGGGGCTGATGCTTGCCACCCGTTTCAGGTCCAATTGCTTGTGTGCCCACTATGGGCTGGGAAGAAAGTAGCTGAGACCATGCCCGTGGCTCAGCACCCTCCACCTGGACAGGCGCCAGGGTCAAGTCTGCCAGGCAGGAAAACATGGCGGATTCCTGCCATCATACACAGAGGTGTTTCCAGGCCACACAGTGCACAGCATGGAAGATTTAGCTTTTACTCAGATAAAAAGGGTTTATGTGCTTCTCAGAGTTAAAGTGATGAGTGTGGCTCCTACCCAGTGGTTCCAGACCTGGCAGTAATGGTATCTTTGTCATATTGAAAAGCAGAAAGAGGAAGAGCCAACATCCAGGGCTGCCACAACCACACTACTTACCAATTTTAAAGCACTTCTGATCAGAAAATAATTGCAGATTATAATAAGACATATTCAGACAAAAATAAACCTTTAAATGGGTCACAGTGTGTTTAAAAACGTATGTAGGCTTGAGAGAGAGAATATATATATACATATATATAGATATTCTTTAAAGTGACAGAGTACAGGAAATCATAGATTAAAGAAGTAAAAAAAAAGCCATATAAGGATGGAATATACACAGAGAGTCTGGATTATGTATATTATTGTGTTTTCTTTGAATTTCTTTAACTTTAAATGACCTTCCTACAGAGAGACATTTCATTGTGCAGGCTGCTAAGCTAAACCAACGAATATACTTTAAAGGTATCTTGACTTCAGAATTTGGGTCTAAGGACATGTTGCTTTGGAAAAGAGGTTCTGCTTTTGTTTCCATAGAGGATGAGAACCTGTGGATTCCTTCCAGACTAATATGGTTTGATGGACGAAGACCACCGGAAAGGTCTCCATCAACCCCCCAAAATACTTTGCCTAACAAAAAACAGGAAGCAGTTTGGAGAGAACTATGCCAAATTTCCAAATATTGTTTATAAATGTTTATTTACATTTAAAGGGGGCTATGCTTTGGAGATAAATACTTTGCACTGGTATGGATTTTGATTTATTGATATAAATTTAAGGTCAATTATACTATATGTATATTTCTGCTCCTGATTAAGGTATTGTGCTTGTGCAGCTCATTTAAAAATGTAATATATAATTAAGAAATACAGGTTAATAGATAAGCATTTCAAATAGTCAATCTTGAAGTCACGTTAGTTAGGTTTTCTAGACATACAAAGATATATTTCAGATGGATAGGTATTCTCCAAACCTTTTAGAGACTAACAGAATATGGCATTTAAAATGTTTTTAAGAACTTGTGACTTTTCATCATAATGAGACTCAACTGCTCCTTGCAGTACCAGTTTACTTCAAGAGGATGATGGGCATCAAAGAGGCTCCTGATGGAATTTGCTAGCCATTTGGGCAAGAAACTGCTCTTGCCTGGACTGTTTGATGCTATGCTGTATGAACTGGACAGGCAGAACCCACAGAAAAATGACTGCTGAACTTGCCTAAAGGTGAGACAGTCCTTTGGGGTTCCTGTTTCATGAAATAACTGCCAGACATTTTGCCGGACACAGAAAAAAGCAACCAATGAACTTTGCCAGTACAAGGCATAAGAGATTTTCAAACTTCCTGCTTCAAGGAAAAGTCTGCCAAATGCTATGGGCCTGTAGGCTAAAGATGGATGCCTCAATGTTACAGAAGAACTTTGGATAACTGTCCAGGAAGTGAGATGTCTGACAGTTAAGATCTCAAAACCTTCAACGAATGTTATGTGAAGGACTTTACTTAGTTAATATTATATCCTACTGGAGTCTTTGATGGAATTGAAGAATAGAAAGTTATAATTATAATTTTCCTTAGTTATGATAAAAGATAAAGTAGATATAAATATTGTAACTGTATTTCTTGCTTGATACCTGTTTTGTTATATGTAATTTTACTCTGTTAAAATTAAGGCCTTTCTTTTTAATTAGGCAGAAAAGGGGAGGTGATGTGGGATTTCCTTCTATATGCTGTGAATATGTTTTATTGCCATTGGCTAATAAAGAAGCTGCTTTTGACCAATGGCTTAACGAAGTAAAGTCAGGTGAAAAATCTGAACAGAGATGTAGAGAGAGAGTAGGTGGAGTCAGGGAGATGCCATGTAGCAGGAGACAGACGCTGGATGGAATCTTACCTGTAGGCCACAACCACATGACAATTCCCAGATTAATGGAAATGAGTTAATTTAAGATATAAGAGTTAGTCAGGAATATGCCTAAGCTATTGGCCAAGCAATGTTGTAATTAATACGGTTCCTGTGTGATTATTTTGGGTTTGGGTAGCTAGAAACGAACAATCAGCCTCAGCCTACAGTGGCCAACTGAGCTGTTAGTGTTCATTGTGTCCAGGGAAATACCCTAGCTCCTTTTTTTCATTCTGTCCAAACCAGAATTTTTCAGACCTCTGAAGTTCCCTCTGCATTCAAGTGAGAAACCAGGAAAATAAGTCAGGGCACTCAAAAATGTTCTTTAAAAACCTGATCATTGGTGAACTCAAGGTGAGACATTGTGAAGGGCAGCATGATTGCTCCAAACATGTGAGAAAAAGAGAAGCCATGGTAACAGGGTAAGGGAGGGGTTCAAAGTGGGTAGTCTCAAAAGAGCACAACCTTATCAAAATGGACCAAAGGATAATCAGAGGTTATAGTAGAGCTGACTGGCAAAAAAGGCCATTCGTCAAAGGATCTGGAGTCTCCCCAGGTCCAACTCCCTGTCTACCTGAGGTCCTGGAGTCCCTTCAGAACCAGTGAGGGACTCAACTCTGCATAGCCACATGAGTGATCTAAAGTTTTCCCCAAGACTCCTCTGGATCTGGACTCTGCATATCCACCTAAGTGTCATTGAGTCTCCCTAAGAACCGTCAGGATATCAGCTCTGCACATCCAAAGAATAATTCTTGAGTCCCCCCCCCTTGACATCATTGGACCTCAGTTACTTCCTTCCACTTGAAAATTCTGGAGTCTCCTCCAGAACACTTTGGATCTCAGTTCCACACAACTTAAGTGTAGCAGTTTTCCCCAAGATTGAAACACTCCGTCTTGTAGGGAAGCCCATTAGTACATGAAGTTAACAACTAAAAGTAACTTCAGGAAGTTCCTAAAACTGACCATACCCACTATATCCCACCTTCTCCAAGAGTATGGAAAAGACAGCTGAAGGTCACTCTCAGACAAGTTAAGCTGTCTGAAAGAAGCCAATCTGCTTAGAAACTCTCAGATAAACTGAGCTGTCTGGACTCTTCAGGAAAGTACACTCCACAGCCTGCTGAGCTGCCTACAGCCTGTTTGCTGTGCACCAGGTTTCCAGGTCTTGTGGGTTGTCACTCAAGCTTGTGTGGGCCTTCAGTGATGCTGTTGTCTTTGAGCCATTTCTGCTCCCTCACCTATATTCCTGAAAGTAACCCTAATAAAACTCATTGGTTCACCAAGTTGGACTTTGATGCTGTCTAATTTGGTTTGTCATTGGTTACCTATTTGGGGTGAGTAGACATTTGTTCACAACTTCCCAGAAATGGTTCCACACAGTGTGACAGTGGAGAGTCAGCAAGTAGAGGTTGCCTGGCCTCTGTTGTGTGCAAGTGAGATGGCAGCCACTTGGTGGCTTGTGTGCAAACGAGAAATTTTAACAAGAAAAGGAAATGTGGTAGCATCCGTACATTAGTCTCTAATCTGGCAAGCTAATTAGATTAACAAAAGGATACAATGGAGAGATTGCCCTATCATTTCTTAGGGCTTGGAGGCCAAAAGGAAAAGAGAGTAAAAATTAGATGCATGTCTAAGACCTCTTCCTGGCATCCAAGAACTTGGAACTTGTGGGACAAATTGGAGGGTGAGCTGTCCCTAATGGCATTTTTGAGTATCATCATCTCTCCCAATTCTGCGCTGCGAACTGGAGTCATCTCTCGTATCACCCCCTCTTTTCACATCCATCACTGTTCTTGGTATGGCCACTCTCTGCCACTGTCTCCAGCCTGAGGATGGTAATGATAACCTTTGTCAAGTAGCCAAGGATTCAGCTGTTCTTCCCATGCAGCCTTACAGATAATTGGGGTCTACTGCAATTTAGGGACTCAAACGTCATTGTCAGGACCAATGGCCACCTAAGAACAAAGCCATTCCCTTGGGCCTCAAGAGTTCTAGAGTTGAGCAAGTTTTATTATTCTGCAGAAGGCCAGCCACATCACCCCAGCAACTATAGCACAGCCGAGTTTCAAAGCCTGACTCACCCTTTTGTAAGAATTTATCTGATCGTTAATTATGAGTCCTGTAGTATATAATTTCATAGGAGAGTTTGAAATCTGGGAATTATTTAAACCAGTGAACCTGCAAAGTAGAGACCCAGAAGGTTTCATTCCTCTTCCAGGTACAGGTGTTCCCCTAAGGACCACACATTGCTCTGTATACCAGGACCACACATCAGAAGACATTACCTAGAGTTCTGAATTTGCCACTTCCTGAAGACCTGAGGCAAGGAGCTGGTGTTTGGAGCTTTCATGCCCTACTCAGCATCAACACCAACTGCCCTGTGTTCAAAAGACCAGGTGGATTCGCACATGTGCAAGGCCAGTCAGAGCTTGGAACAGTATTTTTTTCTCAGTAAATGTTGCACACACTTTCTCCCTGCAGTTAGGCCATGCAGATAACCTTTCCTATGGCTCTGTCAACAGCTTCCCTGTTCTCCCCATGGTCATGCAGACTGAACCTGCTCCCTCTCCCATATCATAGCTTGTCAGAGGCTCTTCAAAGCCTAGAATCATCTTCCTTCAAATCTCCTCTTCATCTTCTTCTGCACTAAGAGCATCTTGCTAGCTTCATGCCATTGGGTGCTATGCCAGATTTCCACCATTATCACACATTTACCAGGAACCTGAGACTTCCTGTTTCTGCTCTGATCAGCTTGCACTTGTGCTTTATGGGAAACCCATTATCTTCAAAAGCATTTTTGTATTCCACCAAAACAATTATTTTGTTTATACATTTGAGCATGCATAATGCTGACTCATTTGTGCATCAGATTTTCTCCTTTTTGCATTGTTTGCCTATTTATTTACCTGTTTATTTATTTATTCATTTATTTATTTCTACATTCATTCTCTCTCTCTGTCTCTCTGTCTCTCTCTCTCTCACACACACACATATGCATGTTTATGTGCCAAGGTAAATGTGTGGAGGTCAGAGAACAATTTGTCAAAGTTAGTTTTCTCCTTCTAGCATGTGAATTCCTGGGATTGAACTCAGGTCCTTGGACTTGGTACCAAGCATCCGTACCTGCTGAGCTCTATCCCCCATCCTGCACATCTGATTTTCTGTTGAACTGTACATCTCTGAAACAACCTTTTGAGAACTGCCTGTCTATTCAAGGAACCAGAAATGGGTCCACCTGACAGCATCAGTCTTGGTTTGTGGGAAGTAGCCCGTGAGTTCTGTGTGAGTCTATCCTGTAGTCATCACTGAACAGTAGACTTTGGTTAGCAGTAGAAAAATGGCAGGAGGCTATTGTTCTCTGGGTGTGGCCTGAACTCTCTTTCCCTCCAGACTTAGATACCCTTACTGCAATTGATGAACATTGTCTCAACCTTTCATAAGTGACCCTTTTAACCACTTAGTGAGCCTCCAACCTCTCATTGCTAGTTCTCCGTGGGCCTCTCATTGCTAGCCACATTCTTCTACTTCTCAGTCGTGACAAGGGACTTCACCTCTGCCTGCACGTGTCTATGTCCTCCAGCACTTCCTACCCACCTCCCATGGTGACTTTTAGATATTTTAGTTATCACCCTTTTCTTCCAAAGCTTTGCCTGGTCCTCACCAGGGCGTCACCTCCCCATGCCAGACAACACACCCGGGTCTGACTAGAAGTGCCATTTGTGAACACAAGCATCTCTCGAATTGGCTTTTGGAACTGGCGGTCTACTCTTTTAACCCCTCAAATCTGTTAGCCCTCTGGATGAAGGTTCCATGTGATTTCAGAGATATTTTCTACATGGCAGAGGTACAGGGCATCCCTGTGAAGCAGAGATACCCATTTTTCCCTCTTTTCAGGTGAGATTTCTGGAGCTCGGAGACTTGCAGACTTGTCTAAGGTCACACATTGGGTTTGTGGACAATTTCAATATAAAGCCCAGGCCTGAGTGCCAGCAGGTTCGACCGGCTACACCTAGCACAAGATGATACACTGCTACTCAGCAGCAAGGCCATTGTCCTCCTCCATGAGGATGTGATAGAATACATCTAGTGGGTGAAGAGGCAGCTTCCAAACTGCAAACAGTAAATGGAGACCTCTCACCTAGCAGTTCAGTGTTCTGGCTCAAGCCACAGTAAACCACTACAGTCCACTGCTCCCTGAAACCGGTGACCCTGAGCAATTATTAAAAAAGATGAGGCACCAAGCAGCTCCTCTGACCAAGTGCTGCTGGGGGCAGGGATAGGTCAGGCTTTTCCTCCTTTACCTAGAGGAAATGTGTGGCCTGCAACAGTGCTTTAAGGACCAGCATGTTCAGAGCAGTGAGGAGTCCAGTAGAGAGGCAGTGTTTATACAGGTTTTAAGGATGTGAACCTGTTTGTTTATTTTCTAAATTATGTTATCTATTTATTTGCAGTTCTGAGTATCAAACCCAGTGCCTTGTGCCTGCTAGGCACTCATTCTAACAGTTTGTGCTCTCAGTTCCCTTCCATATGAAAACTGTAGCTCAGGGGCTGGATAGAGGGCCTAGTAGTTAAGAACACTTAACACTTACTGCTCTTTCAGAGAATCCAAGTTTGGTTCCAGCACCCACATGGTGGCTCAAGGCCCTCTGTGACTCCAGTTCCAGGGAACCCAGTGCCCTCTTCTGAAACTGTATGCACACACGTAGTGCAATACTCATATGCAGGCGCATACATATCCACATAAAATATAAATTTAAAAAATAATTTTTAAAAGTACATATATTTATATACAGAATTAAACAAATGCACACATACCACAAATGCAGCTAAAATTAAATAATGTTGAAGTTTCCTTGTAGCTTCCTCTATGCTTCCCACACCCCTCAGGCCTCCCAAATGATGCCCCAGGTATGCCACAATTTACTCATGAAATTATTTTTGTATGTGTTGGGAAAGAAAATAACCAGAGGATAAAATTCCTGAAAGGTTCAGCTCACTGTTCCCCATCCCCCGTGCTGGACTTGAGCTCAGCTGCTGGTTGGCATGCCGGGATAGGCGGGAGGCAGCAAGCCGGGCACGCCCACGCAGAGACTGTTGATGTACTGCTTAGGTCTGAAGCATCTCCCACGGTAATCTCCTCAGGTGTATTTTCTGTCTGAATTGCCAGTGTGCTTCTGATTGTGACATCTACTTCTTCAGTCCTCAGCGTCCAAAGCAGCTCTCGGAGTCTATTATCCATCATCATTTCTATCCAGAATGAGCCGGCATTGACTTTAGAGAAGAAAAGAGCTGCACAGGAAGTTCCGAGAGTTCTTTCTTGTGGCGAGTGTATGGAGAGATAAAAGCTGAACCAATACACAGTGAGGCCAGCAGAAAGCACACAGCCAACCATGCCTGCCTGGCTGCCTCCACAGCTGGCATAGGACCAGCCTCTGGATCTTCTATAACCCATTGAGAAGACCTCCCGAGTAATCCTCCTGCCTCTGCCTAATGCCCAACTTTACCTGCCTGACCTAGGCACACCTTGCAGAACCTTGACCGTTGTAACAGTTTCTTCTGGAGGGGTGGTGCACTGGATTCTAATCTCTTCCTGCAGAGCTCACTCATCTGAGACCAATATACCTTCCTGGATTACAAACTCAACTTTGTTCCCTCATCTGCAAATTCCTCAGGGATCTTCCTAGAGCCTTTCCTAACTCCAAACATCAGAATTGTGTCCTACAGACATGTTCCCTGCTCCTTGTGCTGCACCCCCTGTCCCCATGAGCACCTGGGAGACAGAGCTCATGTGGTTCCCACCCCTCGATTTCTCATGCAGACTGGGAGTTTCTAAAGCTAGACTCCATGCTCAGATCTGTGGGTCTTAATCTGAAAGGTGCATACTAAACCATCTTGTTCCATCCGGGGATTCGAGTTTGGCTTATGTGTGGCCTAGATATCATGACATCAGTAATGGATGTTGGCTGTAGGTGTCTATTACTGTCTCTGTTTGGGGTAAGCCAGTGGTTTCAAGACTCACAGACCCTGCCATGCTTCCAGAGTAAAGGGCTTTCTGTAAATCCCTTTTGTGCTCAATACCAGCTCTAGATAACTCAGTAAGAGACATGAGACTGTTTCTGTAGGTCTGGTCACCACTGAACAGTGAAGCTGTTCCCAGTCAGGGCGATGATTCTCCTACCATGGTTAGTACCAGCCTCAGTACCCCCTCAGGGCTCAGCATTGGATGTCTGTGGCAGGTGAGGATCTGAGGGTAAAAAATTAAGTCAAGCACATTATCTCTGCATGTTCCTTATTTTTTTGTATGAGGGGAGAATAAGGGGCAGAATAAGGAGAAGAAAGAAGGCGGAGCTTAAGTAGCGAGGAGAAGAAGAGTAAAGAGAAGAATAGAGGTGATCTCTACCAGGTTCCTGGATTTTTGAAGACATAGTTGGAAGATTCCATAGGTGAGGACAATGCTAACATGCACACCAACATCACAAGGAGGGCAGATAGAAGCTGACAAAGTAGTACTCCACGGGTGAGACCACCTTAAACGCTGGAAGGAGCCAGCATTTAAGGCGAAGTACCTGACATTCCAAATTGATAGATAAAGTTACTAAACATCCCTGGATCCTGGATTTATCCATTCTCCACATCTAATCTCCTTTGTGATAAGCAGCTTTGGGGACACCCAGATTTTTTTGTTAGCAAAGGTAGGGCATGCTGCCTTCCTGCTCAGTGCCTGTCTTCTATAGAAATTTCTAGGTGGTCTGTTAGCAGGTAATTTTGTGGGGTTAACTCTATGTAAATTTGACTGTTAGAACAAAGAGTGAATTTCATTGCTCCAAGGCCTCCTGGTGTGGGGAAATAGAGCAAGGTCATTCTGTTACCCAGCAGAGGTCACACTGCTGGGGTGTTTTGGGAATGGATCCCATTTAGAAGGAAAGAATCATGGCTTCACAAGGTTTCCACAGATATGACAGCGACTTTCCCAAAACACGAGTGTTCCCTCAGCTCTGCAAAATGGGTTCCCCATTGTAATGGTCTGTCTTGTCCCTTTAAGAGATAAGCTCCACCCACTCCCTCCCCCATCTACCACCTAGGCAGGCAGATCTTCCTTCCACAGACAGTCTGAGTCCCTTCCTTTCTGTCTCTCTCCCAAAGAGGTAGCTGTTGCCATGGCTCCCCTCCTCCACCTCTCTGTTTCTGTTTTTTTTCTCTCTGCTCTTCTTCCTTCTCTCCTCCCCCCTACCCTTTCCCCTCCATAAGCCACTAAATAAATATCTAACTATGCATGGTGTGCCTATCCGTCTTGGTCTCTCACCTGCCACACAGCTCTCTGCCTGGGACTTAGTCTCTCACCTGCCATGTGACTCCCTGCCCGCAGGCCACTAAGGAGCTACCTG
>LOEQ01000336.1:42273-56101 GCA_001685075.1 Bramus lutescens | reverse complement strand
TCTGTTTCTCATTTTCTCTCTCTCTCTGCTCGTCTCCCTTCTCCCCTTCCCCTTTCCATTTCTTCTCCATAAGCCACTAAATAAATACCCATCCTCTCTCAGCATAGTGTGCCTATCCATCTCGGTCTCTCACCTACCATGTGATTCCCTGCCTGGGACTTGCTGCTTGCCGTCTCTTACCTGCCATGTGACTCCCTGCCCACTGCCATGGTCTCCGGACCTGCTGCCCACTGCCACCACTCAGGGACCTGTGGGGTTTTATTTTTATCATTACACCCATAAGTTGTACACTTGTGGGCCTGCCTTTATGAATCCATCAGCTGTGCATTTACTGGGTAGTCTTGTGGGTTCCAACACATGCTCACCATGTGACCTCATGTCCTAGTTGGGGTTTTTGTTGACTTGACACAAGCTAGAGTCTTTTGGGAAGAGGACCTCAACTGAGAAAACTCCCCCATTCAGATAATCTTATATGTAAGTCTATGGGGGTGTTTATTTTCTTGATTAATGATTGATGTAAGATGGCCCAGATCAACGTGTACAGTGTTACCCCAGGGCAGATGGGCCTGTGTTGTATGAGAAAGCAGGCTGAACACGCCATGAGGAACAAGCCAGTAATCAGGATTCCTCCGTGGCTTCTACTTTAGTTCTTGCCTCCAGGTTCCTATCTCAAGTTCCTGCCTTGACTTCCCTCAGTGACGTGATGTGACCCGAGAAGAGAAGTGTAAAGTGAAATAACCCTTTCCTCCCAGGTTGCTTTTGGTTTGAAGTTTCCGCCTTGACTTCCACCACTCTGATGGGTGGTGGCCCAGCATGGTAAACTACATTACACCTTTTCTCCCCTGAGTTTTTGATGTCAGGATGTTTTATCACGGTAACAGGAATGAAACTAGAACCATACCCGAGTATTTACCCCAGTGTCTGACTCAGAAAAGGATTAAACCTGCTTCCTGGCTTTGAAGATTTGATGGGGGGGGGTGAACTGNCCTCTCCTGCCTCTCCCGTTCTTCTGATCACAGCTGGACTTGCTCTTCCTTGTGTTTTTTCAAGTCCTTGCTAACCAGGAGCCCTGCACTCCTGTCTCAATTTTCATTTTACACAAGTAAACATCTTTTAATTGAAGCTCACGGGCTTTTAATGTGTTTATAACTCTGTGAATTAAAATCTTCATGGACCTTGGCTCCATCTCATAGCTGGTGCTTTCTAGGGAGGCCCCTCATTATTAGGGAGATGTTTGCAGCACTGGTAATTACAGTGGTTGTGAAACCAGTGATGGGAGACTCCACTGTAGAGGGTTGAGTGGTGATGCTGGTTCAGACAGCAAAGTTCCCTCTTGGGAACAGAACCCCCCAAGGTCCAGAAGCACAGCCTCCCAGCCTCCAGTCAACCAATGAGGCACATTTTAAAGTCCTTTTTTCCCCTGCTGGGCTTTAGAATCTGATGTTTTTTTCTACTTATTAGGAGCTTGGCAACCCATGTCAGAAATGCTTGGGTCTAGAAGGTTTTCATATTTTAGGCTTCACTTCCCAGCTTGTAATATTTGCATGTACCTAATGAGACATCTTGTTGGTGAGAACGTAAGGATTTCATCTACACCCTATATCCACAGCCAGGTGATTATTTTGTAATAATTTTTATAAATAATTTCAAGTAAAAATGAGAGTCTGTGCTGTAGAATTTTTAACTGGTGGTATCTTAGCCATGTGCAAAGTCTCGGATTTGGAGCTAGTTCAGAATTTCAGTTTTTGGATTGGGAGTCATCTACCTCACTGCACATTGAAAAGTTTCTGTGTTTTCTTAGGCAAGCATTCCTGCACCATCCCAGGAATGTTCCACTTGTCTCTAGAGTGGGAAGAAGTGACAGCTCATGAACTTTGCAATATCTGGGTCCCTCACAGACCAACGATGTGAAACTCACCAAAAACCTCTGCCCACAGGCTGTGGAGGATCTCTAGGGAGGAGGAGATACATTCAGGATGGAAGGTCTCTAGGGAGGAAGAGATACATCCAACATGGAGGGTCTCTAGGGAAGAGGAGATACATCCAATCTGCTCCCTAACCCCAGGCTTTGGGAAGTGCTGGATCAATTGAAGAGTTTCCATGATGTTTGTGAGATGCAGGACTCCTTCTGGGAACAGCCACTGTCTAAACATTGCCAACTGTCCCAGGCTTTGACAAGAAGAGCAGAAGAGGATCCTGTTGCATTCAGAAAGACTGACCTTCAGGTCTTACTCTGCTTTGCAGGATTACATGATTTTTGTCTCATCTGCTCTATCCTGTCTGCAGATACTGAGTCCTCTGACTGTGCAATTTTAATCCGAACAGTTGAGAAAAGGCCACTGAATGCTTCCCTGGTCCCTCCGAATTCTCTTTGCAGTTCTCCTGTGGGCCTACTCAACAGCCCTGCTCTCAGCTTCATAACTGCCTATGTCCACATCTGTATATGGCCATGGACTTGCACCTTGGGGAGATGCTGAGTGGTTTGAGGACTAGAGGAAGCCCACCCACATCAGAACCCTTCAAGTGGCCTCCCAGCAATATCTGTGCTTCCTGCCCGCACTGATAGGAATGAAATTACCTTCACAAGAGCTTGAACAATACAGGCTTGTGCCCTTTATAGAACAGGAACACAGCACAGCCCACATCTCATGATGTATTCAATGTAGAGCCATCTAGGGCAAAACTTGTAAGGATATGCATGAGGAGACTTAACTGGGATCTAGTGCTAGGCAAAGTTCTTTGATAAGTGTGCTCCATTCTATGTTTTATACCTCATATCCTATTTCTTATTTATTTTCCTGTCTAGGTTTAGGGTTATCAATTTCATTATCCTTTTCAAATAACAAAGGCGGCTTCACTGGTTTTATCAGTGGTTTTGTGGTTTGGGTTTCATTAATTCCTGCCCATCTTTGCAGCTGACTCTTCTCCTTGGTTGGACTACTTGCTGGTTTCCCCCTGTGAATGTAGGTGAGGGTGTAATGACAGATTTCAGGCCTTGCCCGCCTCTTTTCTAGTGTGCGCTCTGAGGCTATGATCTCCACTTGGAGCATGGCTGTAGCTGCTCCTATCAGACTTCGTCTCACTTCCATTTTCCGTCCTCCTGTTTTCCATTGCTCCTGGTCTTTGTAATCATGGCTACTGCGTGTGGTGTGCCCTCTGGGGAGTATCTCTACCTCCCTGTTTTCCTCTTTCTTGTCTAATTCTATGACGGTGACAAAACACACTGAGTAGCATTGCAATTTGCTTAAATTTGTGTTGCTTCACCACCTGGGGGACCACTGCACAACACTTCCTGATGTCTTGACTACATTCTACTGTCTGCTGTGCCTTCCTGTTCTCCCTGTCCCTGGCTTGCTACATGTGTGTCCACCTCCAGCTGGAAGTGTGAGTCTGCCTGAGTCCCCTCCCACCGGGTATGTTCCGATCTACACCATGGCTTCCTGTTGAGTTGACCTTGGACCACCAAAGTGTGTCCTCCATGTAGAGGCTGTTGTGTGTGTTATTTAGCCTGCAATGAGGCAGGGTAGAAACTCTCTCTGTGGTTCTGTCTCTCATACACGGCCTTTTTGTGTTGTAATCTTCTAATTATCACCCTGCTTACACTGAGAGCCCCATGGGTGGTGGTACCATTTCATTCCCTGTTGTCAAGTCTGATTTGAAGTGCTCCGCAGGAGAACAACCTCTTACACCATCCCTGTCATTTACCAGTGCACGACTGTGTCTTCACTCATCCTTCTTCCTCATGGGTTATTTTGAACCAGACCTGTTGGAATGATGGTTCAGCTTTCCTTCATCTGAGAATAGCTGTGTTTCACCTTGTTCTCCAAAGATATTGTCACTGTATTTAAATTCAGGTCCTAAGAAGGCTTTTTCTTTCTTTTTCTTTTCTTTCTTTCTTCGTGCAGTTTGATGTTGCCTTCCTTCACTGGGGCATTCCAAACTGCTGATGTGAAGTCTGAAGTGAGACCATGGGCTGCTCCAAGCAACGAAGGTGCTTTGTCTATGAGCACTCAGAATTTTTCATGCACTTCAGCTGTTCTGTTGGGATGCACGCACACACACACACACACACACACACACACACACACACACACGCATGCACAGTTTTTGCTTTAGGAAACATTTTCCACTCCTTTGTTCACATTGTGTGGCTTCTATTACTTGTTCCAAGGCCATGGTTATTTTACCACTGAGCCTATGTGGTGACTTCTGGGTTTGGATGACCACAGCTTAAGTCATAATATTCTTTGGTGGCTCTTCTTTAAGTGTTCTAGTTGTTTGCTACAGTTGTCTATCTTCCCAATTATTTCCAGAATATTTTCCCTTTCTTGGTGGGGCAATATCCACAGCAGCTGACTCATGCCTTGGCTGTTGCCATGTAAGCTTCCTGCCTCTGTCACCATTGGTCATCGTTCCCACATAAATGGTGACCCTCTTCTTGTGTTGCCATCAATCCTTGATTGCTTTCTTTGTTCTTTGTATGCTAGATTGGTTCTTGCTTAGTTCACTGTGACAGCCTAGCTTTGGATTAAGAATATTGGTTTACTTGTTTCTTTAAGAGGTTGACTATCTGAGCTCAGCCCTGCAGTTCCAACCAGTTCCTTGTTGAGTGTGCCTCCAAAAAAATCAGTTCATAGGCTGGGGGTGTAATTCAGGGCAGCACACCTGTCTGGCACACACAGGGCTCTGGGCAAAATCCCTAGCATCTAAAATAACTGTCTCATTATTGAAGCATTCTGCAGAGCCGTTGGGTGCATCCCATGTGTACAATACCAGAGTGAATTTGTATTTAGAAACTCATTGTGTGTGTGTGTGTGTGTGTGTATGTGTGTGTGTGTGTGTGTTCTGACTATCATTGTATGCTGTCTAAGGCCAGTGTTTATGTATTGCACATGGTCTTAGGGTGAATCTTAGAGTGCTCACACAGTTCTTTGAGGTTGCAATCCCAAGATTATGCTTACTTCCCCTTTTGTCTCTGGCTTGTGGTCTCTCTCTCTCTCTCTCTGTCTCTCTCTCTCCCCTTGATTATATATTTGGATTTGGACCTGGGTGGGCTCCTGCAGAGGCTGCTGAGTTGTCTACATGGATTTCTTTGGTTTGGACTTGAGACCTTAGAAAAGAGCATGCAGCAAATGAAACATTCTACCATGCTCTGAACAGCAGTAGGTGCTGGGCCTGTTGAGAACTCTCCTGTCGCCATTCTATTTGTCTCAGGTGAGCATCTCCTGAAGCCTACCTCCTGACAGCATGGAGTGCAGATTGCTGAACCCACACAATGGCTCCTCTTGCCTGTCAATACTTCCTCCCCATCCATCAACTGCTCCACTCCAGTCTGCCTACTGTGTGCCTTTCTAGATCCCTGAATAGCTGCTCGATGCATTCTCCTCCAGACATTGGCCTCCCCAGTAGGAGAGAGGTCTATTCACTCCATTGTATTAGATCTGGACCTCCAACGCTTGTTTCTATTTTGGGCCATTGCTCTGTGGTGATGTAGTATAGTGGGCACACACAACAATACCTATACACATGATACTTAAACACGTAAGACAGGAATGTGCTTGACACATAAGACATACATATACTTGAACACATAAGACATGCATGTGCACAAACATTCATGTACACACACACAGAGTGAATCGAAAACTTTATCTGTGTCTGCTGAGGATAAGAGCAACTGGTGGAAATACTAAGATAAACTGAGAGACATTAGTTTTCTTTGGCAGCTGGTGTGCAATATTAAGGAATCCATAGACTAAACAATTTGACCCCTAGAGCTAAACTCTTAAATGAAAGCTCACTCTCCCACCCCAGGAACACATGAACTGGGACTGAATGGCTACAGTAGCCATGGAGGACACTGAAGATAGACATAGCATTGTACCCATTAAGGAAAAGCTTGTTTCTTGAACAAAACTAAAGAGTCTACCTCTGGATGGCACTGGATGGAAACACGACATTTTTATCTGCTCCAAAGATTTGAGCATTGCATATTGCTATCTCCTCCTTTAAGAGTTAATCCTGCCAGGCCTGTCAATCACTTGACTAAAATACAACCCCTTATGAAGGCTAATTCACCTAAAATCACACTAAGGAGATGGGAGGAATAATTACCCCCTTAAAAAGATAATGTCGTTTTCTTACATCACTGAACCAGCCTGCTCTCTCAAAGATGTCGCTTTCTCTCTTCTTCTTCTCATCCTCATCCCAATTTTGATGCCTCTAAGATTTACAGCTTTCCTGCTCTCCTGGTTTTCTCTTAAAATTTCTAATAAAATTGTCCTTGAACTTCTTCCTGAGTTCACTTCTACATTATTTTAACAATACTAACAACCCAAAGTGGGATCCAGGATTTCTGAAGTAACATTGTCTACAACAGTGGTTTTCAAACCGTGGGTTGTGACCCCTTTGGGGTTTGAATAACCCTTTCACGGGGCTTGCATAGCAGATATCTTGTTTTTTTATATTTACATGAATATTCCCAAAGTAGCAAAATTAAAGTTATGAAGTATGAATAGGGGGTCACCACAGCATGAGGAACTGTACTAAGAGGTTATAACTATATTAAGCATTGTAAAAGTTGAGAACCACTGGTCTAGAATATCCTCCTGTTATTTTCTTTTACATAAGTCAGTTCACTAGAACCCTGAACCTGAGAGGACATTCTCAAGACACTTAGACACATCTTCACTGAGTGTGTCCCACCAGTGCCTAGAAATGCTACTTCTTGCAGTGAGGTGACTCTGGGCCAAGTGATGACCCAACACCAAGCCTTTAAACATGAGGACAGATGGAAGGTCTGAGAGCAGAGTTCCAGTGGTGAGGTGCTCACAGTGGGGCTCCAACCTCTGCAAACCCTCTTCTCCCTGCAGGACCAGGAGGCTCCCACAAGCAGCGCGTCTTCCGGAGCCTCGCAAGTGAAACCGAAATGTTTTCTCAGGTGAGCTTGGGGTGCATGCGTTTTGTGATGCACTCATAATTAAATTCCAGTGGCTCGTACTGGGTCAGGTGTGGCTCAGACACTTGCTGATGTGTTTTCACACATGGCGAGTCAATGTGGCTGTGGACCTGACACCTCTTGGTGGAAGAGGGTGATGTTTACAAAGGTAGCGATCCCACGTTCTTTGTCAGCGCACGCTAAAGGAGAGGGAGGCACTGGATAACGTGTGGGAGTTGTTTCGTTCGTTTGTATGTCAAACATTCATCCATCACGCAGTGTCCCCAGATCCCAGGGTCCTACTCACTGCATTTGCATCTGCTGTTACATATTTAGGCATAGCGCGGAATGCCTAACTACTAATTCCCCCGAAATCGCTTCATGTCTGCATTGAGCTAGGCTGCATCCTCGCCACATGAGTAGACACCACAGTCTTTCCATTTTAATGCCTTGCTGTCAAATCAGTATACCTTGATTATTCAAACAGGAAACCATTCCTCTCTCCTCCTTGGCTAACTCTCTACTGTGAGAAGCAGGGACTCATGGACAGAGTAGTTTGGTGGGTGGACAGGGTCATCGGAGGCCTAGTTTCCTTCTCTCTCTGCTGCTGTTCATGAGCGGAGGTCAG
This sequence comes from Bramus lutescens, assembly GCA_001685075.1. Classification (NCBI taxonomy): domain Eukaryota; kingdom Metazoa; phylum Chordata; class Mammalia; order Rodentia; family Cricetidae; genus Bramus; species Bramus lutescens. Next base: position 48,536 of record LOEQ01000336.1, on the reverse strand, counting down.
GCAGCTGCCCCTCGCCCTTGGTGAAGCTGCTGACAACAGCTGTCCATAGGCCAGCAGCTGACAGGCACTGTCACCAGAATGGTTCTTCATTCTTTTCCATGTTTTCCCCCAAGGGAAGTGACGGCATGGTGCTCTATCTCTCAGGGATTTGTAGGAGCCTGGATCTCCTTGGCCTGGGTACCACTGGTCATAGTTGACACCTACAGGCTTGAGTGTGTTCCTCAGACCCTCTCCTCTGCAGTGTTCATTTCATCTAGACCTCATCTAGAATATAAGAAAACAGCCACGCCACACCAGATGCCACCCTGGGGCGTCTCTCACTGCTCCATCTTTCCATTTCTCCTATTTCTGGAATCTTTCTCAGGGTCCCACCCGCATCAGGGACCAGATCCTGTTTCTAGACTACTGCACTTGTAAGGGGGCTGGTCTCCATCCACCCTCTACAGCGGCCACTCACCACACAGGTATGGAGCCCAGCCCCCNGCCACTCACCACACAGGTATGGAGCCCAGCCTCCATTCATGTAGGCTATGAGACTTGGGGGACCCCCGGATGCCTTTCGTCAATTTTAAAGTTAACCCTTAGCTCGCAGGTGGCATAGCATTCAAGGCTGGTGGGTCTAGTCTGTAATTCAAGAATACTCTCTGTAACAAAACAAAAAGTCAGAATGAAACTTCTGTTTCTATAAACAATCAACCTCTGCAGTGAAAAGCATCATGGGACAAGGGCTACTGAAGTAAGGTAGAGATGCTAAAGATTCCCATTAACGAATACTTCAAGTCAAGACGGATCCCAGTTCAACCTGAGCATTGGTTCACCGAGGAAACAGGTTAACTGGGTAGGCTGAGATGCAAACAGTGGACCCCACCAGGTTTAAGCAGCTTAAAACGCAGAAGGTAGCATAGGTAAAGCCACTGACAGTTCTGCATGGAGTCCCCTGGGAGGTTCCTCTGCAACCGTAGATGGCAAATAATTCACACTGTTTAGTACCGTTAGTCATAAAGGAGAGAAAGTGTGATTGAGCAGCATTCCTCAATTCCCTTCTCTAGGTTCCTACCCTGACTTCTCTTATTGACGGACTGTGTTCTACAAGATAAAGCAAACCCTTCCTTACCTGAGTTGCTTTTATTTGGTGTTTTATCCAATAGCAGATAAGCAAAGTCAAATACCATGGGGTCTACTCCCCTCTGTTCCAGTCTAAGCCAGTTTCCCAAGGGGACAGTGTGTTCGCTGTACTATCAAGAGGCCTCTTTGTCAGCTAGACATCAGCTCTCTGTTCCCACTGAACCATCAGATACTATTACTATGGGAACATGAAGTTCTCCAGAGACTCACATATTGACTCCAGCTAGTGACATCAACTTTGGAAAGTTCTAGTAACTTTTGGAGGAATGGACAGTCTAGCTTGAGGAAGTTGGTCAACCTCCTTTTAATGGTTAAACCTGTCCCTCGGCCATGTTCTTGTTCTCTGCTCCCATTCATCATGAGGTGAACAGCCTCACATGCCACACCCTTGCTGCCATGATGTCCTGCTCAAGTGCAGGGGGACTGGACTGAACTCATGAGACAATATAAATCCTGCCTTCCTTAAGGTGTTTGGTCCCAGTGACGAGAAGAATAGGTAGGATGGAAATTTTGGCAGAGAGGGACACTGACCTGACACTCCTGGTCTTCTTTGGAGTTGTGACCAGAAAACTACATTGCAGTCAAGGGTAAAATGAGTTGGAAGATTGCCATGATCCTCTAAGCAGACAGTGTGGAAAATAATCACCATTTGAACATCACAGTTCACAGTCTACCATAAGTAAAGTGAAAAAGACCATAAGCCAGGGACCCTTTATATTGCCAGAAAAGGCATTGCCATTAAAGAGTGACAGGGTGGGAGGGCACTATAAGGTATGTAATAGGAAAATTAAAGGAGCAGCAGTATGGGGGTGACAATAGGGACAAGGAGGATGGGTAACAGGTTGGGGGACTAGGAGGGGGTGACTTAATCCAGAGTCTGTGCGAAATGTCAGAGTGCCTGGGGATATGGCTTGGTCAGTAAAGTGCTTGCCTGCCAGTGTGGGGATGGAGTCCAATCTGAAAACACATGTGAAAACATGGACATGATGGCCCGTGCTTACAATTCCAGAGTCTAGGAAACTGGGACAGCTGAGATCCTGGGGCTGGATGCCCAACCAGTCTAGCAGAATCAGTAGCCCCTAGATTATAGCTAGGGACTCTACCTCACAAAACGAGGTAGAGTGATGGAGGAAGCCACCTCCTCTGGCCTCCACGTGTATCCGCACATGGATGTGTGCCTACAGTCCCACACATGCAAGATCACACAAAAGAGAAAGTGATGGAAAGAAATCTGTTGCTTAGTGCATTAATTTTTAAAGAAAGGAATGTAGAAATAGAATTTTTAAGACAGACTTTGGAAAATATGATTTTGCACAACAAAAGCAGGGTTTACCGAACTAAATTTGTGGTTGCCATGGAAGCTAGATGATAAAATGGGCACTTGCAGCAGGCAAAGGTGTCCTCTGCTTACTGCTCAAGGCCTCCTCACCCTTGGCAGCTACCTGTCCCTCTGGGTCAGACCTGACCTCCACGTGCGGCCACGGGAGGCTGGCTCCCTCTCACCTTGGCTAGCTCAGAACTCAAATATCATAGAGCGCCCCAGTGCTTGCTGGAAGAGAAACTGACATCTGAAAATTTCTTTTCCTGTGACAGCCAGTGAGCTGTGGGGGAAGGAAACAGCCAAGGGATCGATGAAAGACACAGAGAGGGCATGCCTCCGCAGAAAACACACTCAGAGGACTAAAGGAGAGTCTCTGATTAGAAAAAAACCATTGACTGTGACAGACATCAAGGGTAAACCAATCTCTCCTTTAAAAAATAAATGCAAGCAGTACGACCAAACTCTTGAAGACACGTTATGAGACAACAAGAGAAAACAATGAAAAACAAATAAAACCTTCCAGAAATAAAAGCCTCATCAGAAGCAAAGGAATTTAAAGATGGGAGGGGGGCTCTGACAGCAGTCAAAGGAGGGAGCGTGGCATAATGTGGGGACGAGATAAGAGAACTAGAAAGCACAATTGAGGTTTTTAAAGAAGCAAACAGAAAACAATGCATAACTACACAGAAGGAAGCTTTCTTGGGGGTGAGGGATTGTTTGGATCTGAAAATCAAAACTACATCCCTGTCCATTGGGAAAATCAGCACCATGCCCTTTCCCAAGGAGATGCAAACAGGCTGGCAGATCCCAGGAGATGATGCAAGGGAATAATCTTGGGGTGGGGGGCTGTGGTACTAAGGTGAATCTCACATTTCCCCATAGCCACAGTTCAGAAAAAGTCACCCCAAGCACAGTAGGGCAATGTGTATAAAGGGTGAGTAATTTTCCTTCCAGTATAAAGATAAGAGACACACATTGCCAGAAACAAAAAGCCAAGGATAATGGCACCCTAAGCCCTTCTTGGAAAACAAATGTCTGTCTTAGAATGACAAGAGAATCTAACAAAGAAAAACCCAAATAAATAGAAATGGATCCACCAGAGCCAAAGAACTTGGCATGGACAGTGAGACTATCAAATGCTGAATTTAAACGACAACACGAGCTGTGGGCTGGTGAGATCCCAAACAGGGGAAGCAGCCACCAGCTTAAACCAAACACAAATGGAAGCTGGGAAGACATGGATAGAATGAATGTTGTTCTTCTTATTGTTGTGGGGGGAGAAACAAAACAGCCACCAAAACCAAACAGAAAGCACCTGGCAAGAGCAACTTTTGGGTAGAAGGGTTGGTCTGGGTTTGCAGCTTGAGGGTACAGACCATCATGGCGGGTCACAGTGCATCCATAGCCAACAACTGGGGAGAAACACATGACAGTGTTTAGTTCATTTTCCCCTTCATATGCAGCCTAGAACACCTGTCTATGAATGGGACGGCCCATAGTCACAATGGGTTTTCCTAGCTCAGTTGGCCCAATCTATAAAATTCCTCACAGACATACCCAGAAGCTTACTTATTTCTGGGTGTTTCTACATCTGGTCAAGTTAATGAGAAGTCACCACAGCCTGGCTGTGCACACTCTACTGTGTAGAGAAACGTAGTTACTGCTTGGCTGTGAAGAATACACACCAAGAATTTTCAGCAAGAATATATTAAGCTTTTGTGCTTCAGGGGGCACCATAAAGGATATGAAAAACCCACAGGAAGAGAGGAAGTTTACAAGGTGCCCAAAGAAAGGCTGGAGTTATAGATATGTATAGAAGTGTATGCTGACGATAAGTAACCGAAAATGACCAATGGATTTGACAAGCCTTCTCAAAAAAGAGATTTTATCATATACAACAAATACAAGGAGAGACAACAGATTTAAACTTCAGAGAAATACAAGCCAGAATCCCAGTGAGTCAGCAGTTCATCCCTGCTAAGACAACAGCTCTCAGAGCACAAAGGAGAGTTGGATGAATGTAGAGGAATGAGAAGCCTCACTCACTGTAAGGGAGAATGCTCAGAGGTGAATAACACCGTTTGGAAGACACATTGGCTGTTCCTAAGAGCACTAAACCAAATCTCTGATGATCCAGCATCTCCCCGTCAAGAGGAACACAGACACGGAACCACTGAAACTGTGCATACACACAGCGTCATTCACCAAAGCCAAATAGAGGGAACCATGGGAACACTGATCCGATTCATAGATAAATGGAATGTGTTCATCCACGACATAAAATCTTATTGCACCATTGAAAGGAACAACACTGATAGTAGCCGCAAGTATGGACCTGAGGGTTCTACAAGTCAGCCACAAAGGATGACCTGGTCTTACCACCTTCACAGCGAAAGCTCAGAGTAGATAGAGGCATATACTCAGGATATAGAGTTGTGACTGGGGCTAGGCATTAGAGGAGCTGGAGAAATGATGGAAATAAGATTTATTTCAGAGTGGAGGGAATAATCCAGAACCAGGTTGCAATGACAGTGCCAGTATTTTTGTGACTCCACTAAACCTCCGGGTTGTAGGTTTTAAGTGAGCGGTTTTATGGGCTACCAATTACATCTAGATGGAATTGTCACAAAACCCTCAGTAACCCAACTTTTCCATGCATTTCAGAACCATTTAACACTAAATATGTATACAGCTTAAACAAGTGACTCTGGAAATGAAAGCTTTAGTAGAGGTAGAAGGGCCTTCGCTCTACCCGTATGCTTCCCTTCCTTCAGTTCACTAATGCACCCACTGCCTGTGCCTCCCTGCATTAACTGGGGCATCCTGAATGTCCTCATTCTTCTCCCTCTCCAAGCATGAAGAATACAAGCTGTGGATGAGCCTGTCTACAGAGCTGCAAGTGAGGCTGGGTAGATTCATTTGCCTGGCTGAGGAGACACAGTTGGGGAATGGTGAGCTGGGGTTTGGTGCTGTAGTCTCACTCCAGGAAAGTACCCTTGGCATCCTCTCTGCTTTGAGTCTCCAAGTAAAGCCATGTGGTACTCTTTCATCATAATTGACCTAAATCTGAATCCTCCTCTGCTGTCTGAGCACAGAATACCTGGTTTACAGGAGTATCCGCTATCAGTCAGTGTGCAAGTATACACACCTGTAATCACCTTCTCGAGACATTTCTCTGTCACTATGTCTTCAGGCTGTGAGCTCGTCACTTGTCCCCTATGACAGCTGTGAGTCACTAGTTGTCATATGCCAGGTCTGTCAGGGTAACACAAAACCAAGGCATTGCTCCCTTAAAATGTGAGGCCAGTGGAAGACGGTCAGCTGGGCAGCTGAAAGGGTAGGTGAGCATTTGTAAAGATCAAAGAAAGACAGGTGAATGCATAGATATGGATTATAGAGAGATGGCAAAAATAAGATTGATAATAAAAGATAGATGGTACAGAAATAGATAATAGGTGGATAAATAGATGATAGAAAGATAATACATACATAGATGAGTAGATGATAGATGGTAGATAATGAATAGATGAATATTTAGAAATAGTTTGATAGTGAATGATAATGATATATTGAAAAATGATAGATGGGTAGATGATAGAGGTATATTAAAGATAGATTGTAGCTAGATATAAACTACATATAGATGTCAGAAATATAGGTTGATACTGAAAGATGATAGATGATGGCATATATCATAGATAGATGCTGGATAGATAAATATGTAGCTATAGGTTATAGTCATAAATGACAGAAATAGATAAATAGTGGATGGATAGATAGATAGATAGATAGATAGATAGATAGATAGATAGATAGA